>OW679198.1:16777453-17047346 GCA_940337035.1 Agriotes lineatus | reverse complement strand
CACAAAAGCATCAAATTTTTTCCAGGTGCTAGTTAGGTACTTTGATTTCAATTTTTGATAGGAACCAACTCTTCCGTCGGCCATCTTGGATTTTATAGCTGTCATTTTGAAATATGTATAAGTATACTAGCAAGATGCCCGTTCTTCGTACGGGCTACAAATGTTTTTTTTCTTCTAAATCTTAAATGAATTCTAGGGAGCTCCCCTACCCTTCACTCAATATGCTAAACTAACAAACGCCACAAAACAATATTGTAGGTAAAAAGGAAACGATATTCTTCCGAAAATAGTCCGCCACAACTCTTTTATGCTTCACGTACCTCCTGGAAATGTGTACGTAATTGTCATTCCCCTTATATATTATATTGATAAAACTATAGTTTTAGTATAACAATGAGAAAATGAAATTATACCGGGTGCCATAAATAACTGATATCACATTACCTTTGGAATCAACACCGCTTTATTAAAGTGATGAATCCAACTAAACCAAATGTCATTAATGTCATCACAACTAAAATTCCTATCTGTCAAAAATTATTGCAGATTGCAATAAGTAATGAAGTTAGAACAGGTGATTTTTATAATCGGGTCGTAGACTAAACTGCAGAATCCGGGGCACATTCCCCCCCCCCCCTCTTATTGCATTTTATTACATTACATATGTATCAATACTTATGTAATTGAAATATAATGCTAACCAACATTTAGAAGTAGCTAATTCCATGGCTACCGGGATCTCAGTTATTTATGGCCACCCGGTATATGTACAAACTAAATGTTGTATTTATAAATTACAGCAAGATACCCGTTTCCGCCACTTGAGGGTGGAATTTCGGAAATCCTCTTATTTATTCTAAGAGATATCGAGTAATTCGTGAAAACACAGTTTACTCCTTTTCACCCTTTAGGGTAAAATTTTGAAAAACTATTTCAGCCCATATTATCCTGAAATAAACCCACAGCGAAAAATAATTAATAAATTTAATACCTTACCATTTTTCAGTTTTCCCTTTTTACCGCTTTAGAGGTAATTTTAATAGCATATTAAAGTATGAGTGGATAACAAGGTCTTTAAAACACGCGCGAGTTTTCGAGCACGACGGCGTAGCCGGAGTGCTCGAAATAGAGCAAGTGTTTTAAAAACCAGTTATCCACGAATACTTTACGCTATTTTTTATTATACCTCCAATACTGGAAATAAATTAGGCACTAAAAACTTAGAAATAATTTTTGTGATGATAAATCGAGAGGGCATAATAATATTGCTACTATAGTTACGAGAATTATTTACGTTGTTCTCGCGTCCATGTCCGTTGTTGCATTCAGTCGTTTCCTTGACAACCTTTAAAGCTCGGCGAGCTTTAATCGCCTGTATTCGCAAGCTCAGGCGTGCTTTAAACGGCGATTCTGATGCAGGTATAATAAAAAATCCTTAAACCACTTTATAAATATTTTAAGAATACACCAACAATGGTCTAACTCAGTAACATAGGAGACACGAAGGGCTCTTTAATTCATCCCGAATCCAGATTTGTCCCTTTAGGGTTGATTAGGGAAAATCCAGAAATGTGGTTTTAGACACTTCTATTGGATACCTATGCAAGCCAAACACCAAGTCGATATCTTATCGGGTCTAAGAGATATTGAGGAATTCGTAAAAATACAGTTTACCACTTTTCACCCCCATAGGGGTACAATTTTAAAATCCCTTAAACCACGTTCGAAATATCTTAAGAATACATCTATATGCCAACAAATAATGTCCGAACTCAATAAACATAGAAGATACGAATGCATATTCGCAACTTTAGGGGTTGATTAGGGCAAAATCCTGAAATACGTTTCTAGGTATTTGCACTGAAAATCTTTGCAAGTAAACACCAAGTCGAGATCTCCTCGGGTCTAAGAGATATTTTGGAATTCGTGAAAACACATTTTACCTCTTTTCACCCCCTTAGGGTTCGAATTTCAAAAAATTCCTTCTTAGCACTACCTTCCGTAACAAATTGAAGCTTCTCCCTAATTTCAGGTTCCTAGTACCAGTGGTTACGGCCAAAGAATATTTACATGTAAATATTCTTTGGTTACGGCTCTGCGTTGATTGGGTTGTGACTTTCCTTTATATACAGTGTCCGCCAAAAAGTCGGCATAATATGGGAAATTTTTGATTTTTCAAAAAACTTTTTAGGTCAATAATTTGTGCTTGTCTAAAAACCTATTTAGCCCCTATCATATATACCAAGCGATTTTTACTTATTAGAAAATGGAGTTTTTCGAAATTGTCAAAATCCAAAAAGTGCTATTTTCGGAAATTAAGCAATATTTCAATAAGATTTTTTTAGAGTGTGATATTCTTAGCTAACTAAACAATCTCAAGGCCAGAAAACCCCAATTTTTTTAACTTTAGCTAAAAATTAATTTTAAATTTTTAAATTTCACATACAAAGACTTAATATTAAAGTTCAAATTTTTTTATGTGAACACTTTAAAGAATTAGAATTGGTGAATATAATATAAAATGTTAAATACTTCTTTAGATTTTTTATTATTTACCGAAAAGTAGTATGTTTGCATAATTTTTACGTTTTCTATGCAAGGCGCTTTTTAGGGAAATATTTTTCAATTCTATTTAAATGGCATCCAAAAACTCTATTCTGGCACTGTTAGTGAATTACTGTTACAAAACTCCTGTAAATGTTCTTTTACAGTTGTCCCAATGAGGTAATTGTTTAGAACATGTCAATTGATAAAAAAATCTCCTTATTTAGACAACTGTAAAGGAACATTTACAGGATTTTTGTAACAGTAATTCATTAACAGTGTTAGATTAGAGTTTCTTGAAGTCATTTAAATAGATATTAATTAGAATTGAAAAATATTTCTCCTAAAAAGCGCCTTGCATAGAAAACCTAAAAATTATAACGAAATTAACATAAAAATAATAAATAAACAATTTACCTTCATTGCCATATAACTTCTTACTGGAGGGAGTTTGTACTAAAGTATATTAGGTTTAATTGGTTTATTATAGCCTAAAATAGTATATTACATACCGAGGTGGAAAGTGTTTCATTCCTGTCGAGAGATTAAGTAGTTAACCGAAACGCGTAGCGTCGAGGTCAACTTTATCTCGAGACAGGAATGAAACTTTTCACCGTGGTATGATGTTATGTATACTATTTTATTCGCAACCACTTTATTCTAAGCAATAATTGGAAAAAATATTATATATTGATACGACAGGTTGTGACGCGCATGAACGAGATTCCCAGTGTCTCTACCTACACAGCGGTCGGCAATTGATTCATTTCCAACCTCTGCGATGGCAATCACTTTTCCGACGGTTGGAAAGTTACAAATTGGGAATAATTCATTTTCCAACTTTTTAAAAGTCAGTAATGATCTTATTACATACCTATATGGTTGCGAATAAAATATATTACCAATCAGTGTCCCATCCTTTTTGAAACATCCTATATAACAACGTTCAAGTCAGGTGTTCCGCCGCATTACCATCTGTTCTTGTCTTTGTACCATTAGTTACTGTTTTGTGGCATTACCGTATGACGCATTGTCCAAAGTTCAATCTCAAAATAAACCTAACCTATATCATTGTTGTGTGGATCAATGAGGAAACGACATTTACTCATGTTGCAATAATAATTTCATTAGTTACTAATATTTTGCAGTATTATGAACATGTCTCTCAGCATGTATAGAATAAGTAATGTAAATAGGATATATTCCCAGATGCGTTGCAAAGTTTTGGCTTCCACCAGGTAGTAGCTAATTATAATAATTAATTATTAATAGTTGAATGGTCACTAATTTTTTATTAGTAATATAGTGTTAATACAGATAAGCCTTTCTAATTTTGTACAATCTCTCAAAAATGCACAAAATACAATTGGTCAAACAATTCAGTAAAGAATTAAAAACATTTGAAAGAATTTCAAAATTTCATGGGTTACTATTTTTTCAAAAAGTTGAAAAATTAATTGAATTTTCAAAATTGCAAATGTAAATTATAAAAACCTACCAATAATTAATTTTTGTACAAACTAATTCCTTGCATTGTGATTTGCTTTATGGTTGTGGTGTAAATATGAATGACTATTCAACACTGTAACATATAAGCCAATCACATTGCAGACATTTGCTTTTTTCAACCTAATAACAGCAGTATATCACTGAATATTGGGCACCATGCAAAATATTCACAAAACAATGTACGTACTCAAAAAATAAATAGCCTTGTTGAGAAGTATCGCTTAGCAACGATGTTTCTGTCCTTAGTGATATCGCTAGGTTACGTAACACTAAACCCCAACAAACTGTGTGGCTTGTTTTAAAAATTTTATGTCCTACCAGTACATTAATTAAAATTTATGTCCTACCAGTACATTAATTGAATTAATGACTCTATTTTAAGGTATCTTAGATACAAAATAACGCTCCAGGGCAATTATTTCTTCTTAAGAACACTAGGGTTATTATGAAAAATTAACAGCATTTGGTTTCCATGGATACAACTTTATTATGCACCACTGTCACAATGAAAATTAATGACAGCTCAGCTAATGTCACAAATCTAACTTGGATCAGCTAACTAGATCAATCTTAAATACATATGAATTGAATATGAATATGAATCAGGTAAGAAAATTGGTAGGACATAAAACCTTGAAGGCACCACGGGCATTATGAGCTAAGAGCCCGCGATTGTTGTACACACCTCGGGCAAAGGCCCTCGGTTAGTACACTAACAATCTTGGGCTCTTATTTTTACTCATAATGCCCTTGGTACCTTAATAACTATAATGACTCTATTTTAAGGTCTTAGATACAAAATAACGCTCCAGCGCAATTATTTTCTTCATAGGAACACTAGGGTTATTATGAAAAATTAACAGTATTTGTTCCATGGATACAACTTTTATTTCAAAAATTATGCACCACTGTCACAATGAAAATTAACGACAGCTCATCTAATGTCACAAATCTAACTTAGATCAGCTAACTAGATCAATCTTAAATACCATAGCATAGTAATTATATGAATTGAATATGAATATGAATTAGGTAAGAAAATTGGTAGGACATAAAACCTTGAAGGCACCACAGGCATTATGAGCTAAGAGCCCGCGATTGTTGTACACACCTCGGGCCAAAGGCCCTCGGTTAGTACACTTACAATCTTGGGCTCTTATTTTACTCATAATGCCCCTTGGTACCTTAATAGCTATTAAGGCAACTAGTGTTTTACAGAGGATTTAAAAATCGAGGTCGATCATGTTAAAATTCGAGCGAAGCGAGAATTTTATGATCGACCGAGATTTTTAAACTGTAAAACACGAGTTGGCTTCAATATTTTTTCTACAGCCGAGGAGTTTGTTAGCTTAAATGCCCTAGGGGCTTTGCCCCTCTCCAAAGCGGCCCTCGGAGCTCCACCCCTCTCCAAGGGGGCCATCGGGACTCCGCTCCTCTCCAAGGGGGCCCTCGGGGCTCGGCCCTTCTCCAAGGGGGCCCTCAGGGCTCGGCCCCTCTCCAAGGGGCTCTTGGAGCTCCACCCCTCTCCAAGGGTGCCCTCGGGACTCCGCCCCTCTCCAAGGGGGCCATCGGGCTCCGCACCTCTCCAAGGGGGCCCTCGGGAGTCGGCCCTTCTCCAAGATGGCCCTCAGGGCTCGGACCCTCTCCAAGGGGGCTCTTGGAGCTCCGCCCCTCTCTAAGGGGGCCATCGGGGCTCCGCCCCTCTCCAAGGGGGCTCTTGGAGCTTCACCCCTCTCCAAGGGGGCCATCAGGGCTTCGCCCCTCTCCAAGGGGCCATCGGGCTCCGACCCTCTCCAATCGAGTACTCGGGGCTCCGCATACAAATCGGTCCGATATAATAACTGTACTTTTAATCTTCACAAATAAGGTTTTATAAACTCTTAAGTACTCCGTGCTTTAAATGGAATGGCGTGTTTTATAGACAACATAAAGCACGCCGCATATGACCCTTGGAAACAGTTTAAAATCACGGCTGTAGAAAATAACTATTAAAATGCTGTGTTTTGGAAGTATTCTGCTGAATTAATTGAGAATGAGTAATTATATTAATTGTTGGAAATATTTTTCAATAAAGTTAATCGTTATGTATTAATATTGTTAAATAGTCGTCCCAAATACCACTCGAAGTGGATATATTTTTTTTAAATATTTTGCCAATTCCATAGAAATTATTGCAAATTTCACTCAAAAAAATCACATTTTAAATTTTTTATGTGATTTTGTATCGTGAAATTTAAACGCAATAATTTACATGGAAACGACAAAATAGTTGTCAAAAATATATCCACTACTTGTGCTATTACCCTTGACTATTCAATTCACCATTCACCTGTCAAAAAGTGACCAATGAAAATCCATAATTTTGACGTTTCTTGGCCAATCAAAAAAATATCAGTGGATATATCTTCCTAGAAGGTATTCAAGTGACTATTTTAAACAAATGTGATTTTTATTAGAAAAAGTTAATATTAGTGTTCTGTTACTATAGAAATTGCGTAGTTTGTTGCTAGATTTACTGAAAACTAATTTGAAAAAGTAGTTTGGTTCATTGAATAGTCCCTCGAATGCCATTCTTAGTCAAAGTTAAGTAGATTATTTTTGTGGTGGTATCACTACTCATGTCCATTGCACTTAGGATTAGGACTCGTGCTATCGCACTCGTCCTAATCGTACCAAAGCGCAATGGACATTCGTGATACCACCACAAAAATAGTCGACATAACTTTGACTACCTACTCAAGGTATTGTAAGTGAAAATTTAACTTATAGAAATTTATTGTTGCGTTATGGATACGTATCTATAGTAAACAAAAACTAGATATAAAACTTCAAGCGAAAGAAAAAACCAAAAAATTGATTAAACTTGATTCGATACATACTAATGTATTAAATTTTGTATTATCATCTTTCTAGTAAACCCAAACACTACCACTTTATGCCCTAGTGAATGAAAAATGTTGAATTAAAAATGACAAGTGAAAATTGATCTCGATTGTTTTCGTCCTTCGTTTTTTTAAAAGTTTATTTAAATAGTAGGTAACAATTATACTATTGTTAACGGGTGTTCAAATAAATTACTTCTAAAGTGCTGTGGCTTCATGATGTTTATATAGCGCCACAGCACTATTTGAACATCCGATGTTTCCCCTCTTTTTAACTAAAACTAGGAAACGTCGAGCAGGCCTCATATAATATAATAAAAATAATAGGAAAATTGTTGCAAGATACAAAAATGTCTAATCACATTTTTTTGTGCAATCAAACTACATACGTTAAATAACTTCAAAATGCATTAAAATCATTGTCTGAGTTATTCACAGATTACTGTTACACAGTTGTTACTGTTGCTGTTATGGTGGCTGCTCATGGTAGTTGTAAGACGGTTTGGCGTAAATTATAATAAGACTTCTCACAAGTATATTTTTGTTTGAATGCCCAACATAACTAGGTATTCATATTAAAAAAAGTGTGTTTTGTTCAAACTTTGAATACAACTAAATTAGGAAAATATAATACTTTGTAGAGTTGTTAGTCCAAATTCATATTAAGCAAAATGTGTTGGTTGGTACATTAAAAATAAAATTATAAAACGAGACAACTAAGAAATGTAATTCAAATTGGTAAACAAAGGAAAAACTTAAATCTTGAACCAAAATTTTTTAACCCTTCAGGAGCAAATAATCCAACCTTCACAAGAATCTCAGCAGCATTCATGACAGTTACTAATTTAACAGTGAAATTGTTCAGCACAGCATGTTTGACATTCATAAAACACTCGATAAAACACATAACATAAAAAACTGCATTTTGAAAGGCAACCCCGTCTTGTAACATTTTGAACCGATTGATATGATGTATTCGATGCATCTGTGTTTAATATACCTAACACCATCTTAAAGAAAATTTTTGAACTTGGATCAAAAACTGCAGTTTGAAACAACACTTTTCATTTGCGTTTGTATTTGTTCTGTTGTGCTGTTTTATTGAAGCTTTGTATCTGTAATTAAATGATGAACAATAACGTGGTAAGACATTCTTGGAAGTCTTTTGAAATTTTCTCAAAAAAATGTGGTATTGCATAATTTAAAAAAATTTATAAAATTTATTTTATACATGTACACATTTTATGTGTGATGTAATAGTATTAATCTGGTGTGATACACGCACACAACTTCCTTTTACAGTGATCTTATAATTAGTCAAAAATTTGTGAGTTTTCAACAGATCTTCACGTTTTCAAGTTTCCTGAACCCAAAAAACATGTTTCTGTTCATTGGTCTGTCTGTGTGAGAACAGAATATCTCAAAAAAACGAAAAGAAAACTTCATGTATAAGTTTTGTATACTCTCTAGATGCGACAGGAAGCTTTTGAAGAAAATCGCATAACCGGAAGTATAGTGTTTACCTTTGTGATTTTTAATTTTTTTTTTTCGATTTTCTTGAAAACGGCTCTAACAATTTTTTCAAACGTAGCGTTTTTATTACATTTTTAATGAGTATTGATGTGAGATAGATGATTTTCAGTTGAATACATCTAAAATGGGTTTTTTTATAATGTAGTAGGGAAGCTAAAAATTTTTTTTTGCATTATCATGAAAGTCGTGTTTTTTTAACGAAAAATCGTAAAAAATGGTACACTTTTTTTAACGATTTTATTAAAATTTACGAATAATCAATTTAACAGTTGTAAATTCTGAAGTCCTTCATTTGCTTGATTAACTCGGACTTCGCTCTGATTAATCAAACTGCAAATTCATGAAAAAAGTGTGACTTTCAAAACTAGTTGTACAAATTACTGTTGACTATTTATAAGAGTACTGTAAAAGGAAAGTTGTGTGCATGTATCACATCAGATTTTTTTCTATGTATTCAATAACAATTCTTTGAACCCCATATATCTGTTTACCTTTGTCTGTAGTTGTATAAAGCCCCTTTTTATAGAAATACTTTAAACGAAATAAAATTCTGAATATCAACAAAAGCTTTCCTTGAACAAAAACAATAATTAACTAATGTATTTGACATTTTTCCATGAATTATAACTCATTTTTTGATATGGATGACCTGGAATACTCCATAAATATTCTAAAAATAAAGAAAATTGCTAATATCATTTTACCTGCATTATGAAATAGCTGATTTCAATCTTGTCATAAAAGTTGTATTGTAGCGGGCTTTCCTCATTTTCCACTGGGTGTAGTACTTGTAGAACTCACATGTGGGCTTTACACAGTTAGCAGGTGTTTTTTGCCACACGACTTTCTTTTACTGCCTAATTTGCTTGTGAAAATTTAAATTTGCAATTTTTCAAAAAACAAGAACTTTTTAAATAAAAGTTATAGACAATTACCCTCTACATCTTAAGGTAAAAAAGGACGGACTATGTATGTATGTTATAGACAATTACATAATATACAGTGACTGCCAAAGAGTTGGCATCAGATGGAAAAAAATGTTAGTATTGATTTTTCAAAAAACTTATTACTGCAAGAATATCTGCCTGTCTGAAAGTATATTTAGCTCCTATCAGATATACTAAGTGATTTTTACTTAGTGAGAAAACCTCGAGTTCGAAAATGTTCATGATTACTTTCTTTTACATACTTCGTAAGAAAGTGTAAAGCAAAGTAGCACGAATTGAAAATAGTTTAAAGATAGTAATGTTGGAAAAATGAGGCAGTAGTTCTAGAGGAAGATATAGATATTTATATATAACATTCTAGGCAAAGGAAAGAAAAATACGAAATTATCTTTGAATAACAACAACAAACACCATTATCATAATTTACTTTATAGACTTAATTGTACCTAAAGAAACTACACATTTAAACGTGTTTTTTTACTTGGCCATTTCAAATATTTCTAATTAAATATTTTTTTGCTTATACGATATTCAGACGTTTCAAGCAATTACATAAAAAATGTTGTAAGCTTTTGTTTTGCCATTTCTTATAATCAGTTGCAATCAGGCATACTAACAGCCAGTCTTATAAAGGCCACTAATCTGACGTTAATTTTAATTCGCTGTTAAAATAAACAAGAGCGCATCAAAATTTGTTTACAATGAATAAAATGTCAGAAGCACTTAAGTTTTGATGCGCTTTTGTTTATTTTAACAGCAAATTAAAGTTAACAAAAGATTAGTGGCCTTTATAAGACTGGCTGTAGGTGTTTAAAGTGCTTTACCTACGGCACTTTAACTGCCGGTAAAAGGAAAGCAGCAGCCTTGAAACTTGTACTTTGACACGGAAAAAAGTCAAAAGCACCTGCTGCATTTGAGTCACCGGTAATTTGTGAAATAAAAGTTTATGAGATGAGAATATGTAACTGGTTTAAAATGACAAACAGCAAAAAGACTCATTCGAAATGAACTAAATATACACCTCGCTAATGTTTTTCTAATTAATATTTAATTGATTTGTTAACAAAAATAGAAATTCTTTAAATTTACAAGAACGGGTTGAACCATGGGAATTTGAGGAAACGAATTTGCAAAGTATGATTTTTTAGAAAGGCAAATACCACTTTTTAACTTTTTATATTGGTGTTTACACAAAGTGGTAACATAATAAAACCATAAAACTACTGCTTTGGTATATATTTTTTAAATATTAATAGAAGTTACAGGGAAAATTAAAAGAAAATGTAAATAGTAAACTATAATTTTTTTAAAGAACTCTAGAAATTGAATGCAAGGTGCAAAGCTGAAGAGTAACGTGAAATCAAATTATTTTCAGTAACTTAGTTGCTGTAACTAAATTAATCATATTTTATAATTAGCTTCAATTACATTGCAGGTAATTTAAACTTGGATTTGATCTTATTCTGCGGGTACGAAGTCCAGAGTCGCTTACTCTAATAGCCTATACGAACTAACGAGCTAGAAAGATAGCAGTATAAGTACAAATCTTGCAACGGTTTGTACTACGAAGTATCACCTGTAAGATAAGATCTAATCTGAGTTTACAAAATCAGTATAGTACCACAACTTCATTTTATTGATGTAATAATTATTCCCAAGAATTGTCTGGATTTATTTTCTTTTTAAGAATTACAACAGCATCTTTAATATTTACAAATTGTACGATATATTTTCACATTCTTATTCATTGAAAACATAGTAATTTGTTTGTAGTAAATAGTAAAAATATATTTTATATGTAAGTACAAATGACAGGAGGAAAGTTTTTAAATGTCGTGGAATCAGGAGTCGAAGGACAGTGGGGGAGTGGGACTATTAATGGTGTGGTTACTTCTCAAACCTGCATCTGTAAATAAAAATGTATGCATCTGCCATCTGTTGCACTTGAACACTTGAGCCGTGAACAACGAGCTATGTTGCACTGGACGAAAAATAGGTACCGTAGAGTTTTACTCTACAACCTTGCTCGAGGGCTGGCGTGGACCCATGCCTTGAGAAAATGACTCCTGTGCTGCAGTCTGTTTTTTCTTATCGTATTACTATATTTAAATGTATCAAAAGTTCCAGAAAATAAATTTTAGTCTTGCACCCAAGATGGTGTTCTTCCTCCATCACTAACAAAAACATTGCAGTCGTGCAGAATGCGCTGGAGCAAGAGAGACGGTTTATACCAATAGATAGAGGAGAGCTTGGGTATTCCTGCACTTGAATGTTAGAAAAGTTTGTCCTGTATAAATTTCCCATTCATTGGCCGAAAAGCAAATGGAGTACGGTGTTTGGTATTGGGAAATTCTGAGAAAGCTCAAAAATGGGACTTCTTGTAAAGCCAACAGCTTCATGACAGGTGATGAAATGTGGCTTTATTACCACAATTTCCCCATGAAATCACAGAACATGTTGTGGGTGTTTGAGGATGAGACAACTCCAGTCATGTTCTAATAATCACAGTCAGTAAAAAAGTGGATGATTGCGGTGTTCTTCGCAGCAAGGAGAAATTTGGAATGCGGGATGTTTGCAACGACAATGCCTCTGAACATGAGCCAATGCTTGTATTGTCTATTTGGCCACGACTAGGTTGAATGTGCTTGTAAACACTCCTTATAGCGCTGACCTTACATGCTTTAATTTCGTCTTCTTCCCGCTTCTACGGAATCTACTTAAGGGAAGATTTTTTACCAGATGCGGCGCCGTTTAAGGCGCATGAAGAAGAATATGCCAGGCTCCTATAGAAAACAGATGATTTGATTCGATGCTTAGTTTTGAAGGTATATTGAACGTGAAGGAAATTACTTTTAAAGATCGTAAATAAATGTGTTGCAAAACTCTCCGAGTGTCCTTTGTGCTTATCTAGTGATTTTAATAAGTTTCTAAATACAATGTAATTGTTTTGTTTTCTATTTACTTTTGAATTTTGATTATTTTAAACATATTTTTATAACTATAAAAAAAAGTACATTTTTTGCATTTGGTTCGCTGTAGAACGTAGCATTTTAGAACAGCAAGTAGTACCTACTTTGAAATAAACTAAAAACGGTGCTAAAATCTTATTTTGAACCGTGTTGTGCAGCTTGATTTCAAAAGATTTTTTATGTTGATGTTTATAAATACTCGCTAGCTCTTCTTTGCTATTGTAAAAAGAATAGTGTACTAAAATTTACTAACCATTCAGTAAAATACGCCGGTTATTACATAAATAATTATGTTATGTAACATAATGTAAGTTTCAATTTGTCCAAATGAGAAAAAACTCTCACTCTATATGAAAAAATATACCATTAAGAACAAATATTTTTATCAAATGGGGTCATAGGAAATGATCTTCAGTGTCTATGCGAGTAACATAAGTGCAGGTTTGTTACTTTTAAGTAGTTAAATATTTTTTAAGGTAGCAAATTTATTGTAAGTTCCTAACCTGATAAATAACTTTCTGGGTTAAATCAGCTTAACATGTATAGTGCCACCGTAGAATATAACATATGAGGTCTCTACTGGGCGAGACTGCTGTTGCTAAGATAATCTCTAAAACTTTTTTGTGGCGTAGTATAATTCATGTCTATTTATGGGACTGCTGTTGCTAGTTTTATGTTCATGTTTGAATTTTACAGCCTTGATAGTCATACACATCCACCATTTGTAGCCAAGCTGAAATTTTAAAAACAGTAATGAACACATCTGTATGAGTTTTATATGGTTACGGTACATCAATCCCATCTAACAATCATTTTCAAATCGTCAAATGGTGCTGTGGATTAACCCACCATGGCACTTTACGTGTTAATAACGTGTAACTTGCAACTATCTGATTTAAAAATATAGTCGTAGCTATGTATTTTGTCTCATTTGTAGCGAAAGCTGTAAAGTTTTAATATTGGTCATTTTAATTTTAGCACTTCCAATGCGTTATGTCAGCAAAGGTTGTATTCGACATCTAATAAAGATGATCCATCAAAAACCGCAACTGCTGGGACAATTCAAAACCGTAAGTTGCTGATGAAACTACTTCTAAAGTATTACGTAACTGCTGATTATATTTTATAGTAAAAGATGTGTTGTCGAAGGCGATGGGAGTTGAAAGTGGCTACAATCCATTGGGCGTAGGCTTAGCTCGATCTCATTTACTGCAGTACCTACCCAGCAGTCAAAAGGACTTACCCCCAAGAACTATGAATGATAGTTTTGTTTCGGCTTTAATTCCCTTATCAACAGACCTAGAATTGCAGGACAAGTATATTACATTTTTAGGGCATGTACGTATTGGTCGGCTCTTAGAAGACATGGATATTTTTGCTGGTATGTGGATTATATGCCTTGGGTAGTGGTAGATGCTAATAAATAGATTTTGTTGTAGTTTATGTGGCAATGAAGCATATACAGAATCCAAAGCAACCTGAAGATAAACCTTCACCGTACACACTCGTTACTGCTGTGGTCAACAAAATAAATTTTACTGATTTTATTCCTAAGGTAGGTTGCATACAATAATATTTAAGTTACTTAAAAAATACTTTTGAATGCATTATAAGTAATTTCAATTAGCTTTGGTAACACTTATGGTAATGCCAAGGATTTACAAAAGTAATAGCTTATTAGATATTTACAAAATATGTGGTTTTCAACGTCTCCTATAAATTTTATTGAAGTTACTTGGTACTTTGGACATGTAGATCTTGATCAAAAGCAAACAAACAAGCATTAAAAATCAAAGGAATACCTATAATTGATGTACGTATCTACTTTATAACGTACAAAATTAATTTGAAATCCAATAAAGTCGTACGGTTACTCTTATTCGACTATTAAACTCTTAGCTGTTTTTCTTTAGAGTGAAAATTGCAGTGGGTAATTTTGAAAATCAGTAGAGATGCACGGTTTTGTGTACTAACAAGCATTTCCATATTGTCTACCATAAAACTCTTTGCAAATTCTTTCGTTTTTCTTGTCACTACCATGTAGAATCATATTTGTTTATAATAATTGTCTTATATTTATGCTCACTAACGAAAAGCTACACTCAACTATTTTTTTTTCTGGATGTAATGTGCATAAATGCGTGGTTGCCACCAAATAAAATCAGTTTGGAATCTTGATGAACTGTTATACTGAAATTGTGTAATAGAGTACATCAATCTGCATTTTTTTATTTGTCGATTGCCAAAATCTGCCATTTATAATTTAATCTAGTATAAGTAAAATGGTTCGACTTTTATTTCTTTCATTAGAATACAATTGTCGATCATATTTTAATCGAAACACTATGTAACAGTACGTTTACTTAACCCTATATTCTACTGTACTATTAATTTATATTGCCCTGGGTTCGCTAGCTTAAACAGACGTAGAGACATAAAACACATAAAAATTGTCAGTGCGGCTAAGGGAAAACTAATATTGCTCTGGGGTTGTTCTTTGTCACCTGGAATGCTGAAATTATGCATGCAAACCCTGCCAGCAATAAAAACCCAACAGTACAAAAATACATGTACATAAAACACCAACAATAAACGACGTCCAAGCATACAGTGAAGAAATTGAAATATGACCCCTACATCGAAGAGGTCGAGCTTCTAGAAGCAAACCCGTCTTACTCTTACGTAAAACTTAGACAATTAGCGCCTCTTCCTATATCTCAAGATCTGGAAGATGATCAATACGAAGACGGTGCCGGTACGCTGGACAACAATTCGTCTTCACATACTGAGACTCGACTAGAGCAACTAACAGAAGAGGTAGAAGGAGGTTTGAACCCCGAACAAGATACTCCTCAACGAGCGGATTTTAGTCAAGAACAACAAAATGTACTACAACAATCGACTTGAGAGAAACGTGTCCCGATGTATCTTCATCATTACGTGCTAGAGCAACAAGGATGGAGGGGTCAATGATATGTATTTAAGTAATATTCGTAGTCGTTAATTTCTTCTGTCAATTTATTATATTGATTATAGGGTTTCCAAGTCCCGGGACCAAAACTATTTTCGGGACTTACGAGCTAAATTTCAAGTCCCGGGACTAGTCCCGAAGATCCCGAAAATGGTCCCGAAAGGGAAATAGTGTTCAGGTGAAATTTCCGAATACAATTTCCAAAGAAAAACAAGTGTTTTAAGTTAAATCAAGTATTTCTGTGTTGATAATCTGCGTTCGGGCTCGTCTATAACTTCATTGCTTTCTTCTGGTACTAAAAATGGCTATCGCTCTTCATCTTTTGCTTTTGTTTGAACTGCAGAGTGCTTATGTAATCCTTTCGTCAAGCTGCCTCTGATTCTGATAATTTTATAGGAAGAAACTTTACATTTCGCAAATTGTTTATCTTCAAAAGTGTTGCCACATTGACTTCAAATCGTTATTTCTTTAATGTAGAATGAAGGTAGGTTGCGAATCGGAATTTATTCTAATTCTAACGCTTTAGCAGACAAATAACGAACACATTTAAAACCCAAAAATATAAATTATTCAGCTTCTTCGCAGTCTAGAAATTTAGTTACCTTACTGTTATTGCGTACGCACACGACTACGCGTAAAATATATCTAAATCCAACAAAAGAAACAGAAGATATACAAATGTGGCTGAAACAACACACAGGCTTAATTCTAACCTACCGAAAACAATACCTCTCCTGCCTACGCAAAACGCAAATAATGCAAGAGGCATCAGTAACACGCCGGACGCTGGTGAATACCCGTCCTAATTGTCTGATATCGAGTATACGAACGCATGTTGACATGGTTCCGGGACTTCGCCTGGGCTGGCTATGGTCCCGGGACACGGTTTTTGTGGTAGAATCCCGGGACTGTCCCGGGACCGGATCCCGGAACTGGAAACCCTAATTGATTACTGTCGAAGTCCTTAGTTAAATAAAGCCAAGTTATTTAGCTAAATCACCGATCTATACAATATGTTGTAACGGTAATCATATTGGTTCACATGTGATATACATTTCTCATTTCTCTGGCTTGAATCATGTACGAAGTGTGGCATTAGAGCGCTTTAAGTAACTATTAGTTATAGTTATCTTGGTTATTTGTCCTGTAAATAAAGTTTCCATTGGGCAATAATAGTACATATATGTACAAGTGACGAAAATAATATTTTCTACAAGTGAGAGAACAGTTTACCAACCGAGACGTGGGATTATCGAATTCTCAGCGCGGTGTTTTATTATATGTGGAATCATCACTCTGACCAAAAAATTCATGTCGGTGTTTTTCACTCTCATAAGATTGAGGGGCAGTACGTATTTCATCTAAAGATTTTAAGATATTTTAAATTGTGTTGTGTTGTGTCCTGTCCTGTCTTTAACTGATGACTTGGAGCAAACAAAAACTTATAAATGAATGAAAAATCACAATTGAAAGTTTACAACAAAATTAAACATAGGTACACCAGAAAACAACACAATAAGCAATCATTAACAGGAACGACTTTTCTTCTGAAGAACACACAAACACGTTTATTTATTAACTTGAGAAGAATTGAAACGAAAGGAATCACGTGCGAATTGTACCAAAAGAAGCGAATCCTTCCAACTGTCCGGAGCTTCGCCAAGTTGTTCAGTACTTGGCTATTGTTTAGCAAAAGTTAAAAGCAAGTTTAGAAGAAGCTTTAAACATCACCGATTTTCAAAGAAATTGAGAATGCTGCTAGTAAAGTGACTGATGTAACTGTACCAAATTTAATAAAAGGAATAAGGAAAAAGACAATTTTATATACCTACCTAGTTAGATACTAATTATTTTTAGTATTTTGCGAGTGTTTAAGTAGTAAGAAATGTTTAATATAGTATATATATATGAATAAAGTCTGTTGTTTCTAAAGTTGTAAAAATAAACGTTAGTAGATTACTTTTCTTGTGGATAGTCTCGAATTCCATCGATTTTGTGTTGATTTCATCGATTACTAAGGAATGATTTGTTTGGTACAATTAATATTTAATTTCTGGGTGACCCGTCTTGCTAATAACAGAGCCTAAATATGCAAAGTTAATGTTGTAAGTCGTGTGTTCCAACTTCGCTGTGATTTCTTCTTCTTCTCCTTTTATATTAGGCTTGCGCCTGTTTTTCTTCACGCTTCTTTACTCTATTTCAGATGATGAAGTAAGCCGACTATCCCTCTATCGTTTGACGGGTCTCCCTGGGTTTCTTTTGCTAGGTGGATTTGACTAGTAAACGAAAAAAAAACTCTGATTTCTCTTCCCTTTTACCCAGTTTCATCACTGTTGTTTTGTCTGTTTTTATAGATATTTTGCGACTATTTTGTACTATCAGATTTTCATGCGAACTTTTTTTGTAGGTCAAGAATTTTTTAAGCATTTTTTGTTAGATCTCATAGTCACTGATTTTTTTATCATATTGCTCCTGATCACTGCCTTAAGTGCTGGAGTATTTTTCCCCTACTGAGTGTCGGAACTAAATATTAAATTTTGATTCCCTCTGTCCAGTCTAAAGTCACATTAAAGTCATTCATTTTAAGATTGCGAATTTAAGTGGAAAGTTAATGAAAATTACCAATTGTGTAATAATGATAATGAACACTAACATTAATACAATATTTAAATGTACCAAAAATTAATGTGCCAACTGTAAATGGAATAAAATATTTAAGTAGAAAGTTAATATTATATATTTCCTTTAATATTAATGAACTGAAAACTAAATAAAATCATTTTTAAGCAATTATTAACAGTTTCGTTAATTTTTCAGCCCAATGAAGATATAAGGTTGTCGGGACACGTCAGTTGGGTTGGGAGATCATCAATAGAAGTTGTTGTGTGGTTAGAACAGAAGTCTCATGGTACATGGAGGAAATTAACGAGAGCATTATTCCTTATGGCAGCACGTGATCCCACAGCTGAAAAATCTGCTGCTGTTAACCCATTAATTGCAACTACAGAAGAAGAAAAAAATATTTTAGCAGGAGGTGAGGCTAGGAAAAGACAGAGGATACATGCTCAAAGTCAGCACCTTACGAAAGTTATTCCTAATGAGGAGGAACAAAAAATTATCCACAACCTTTTTCTTCGAACTGTTGATGTGAACGAAGTCAGCTTAAAGAAACGTAATTTACCACAAGGGTGCGATTGGATGGAAAATTGTACACTTTCTAATTTAATATTTTCACATCCTGAAGACAGAAATTTACATAATAAAGTGTTTGGTGGGTTTTTAATGCGTCAGGCCATGGAACTGAGTTGGGCTCTAGGATTTTTATTTAGCAAGTATCGGCCAGCTCTGAGAAGTATCAGCAATATTAGCTTTAACAGACCAGTCGAAGTGAATTCCTTAATACGCATGCATGCATATGTTGTTTTCACCCAGCTACAGTATTTTCAAATTACCGTGTATGCTGAAACATGGGATTCTAGTTCTGGTAAAAATGCCACCACCAATGCATTTCACTTTACCTATGAGGTGCCAGAACAGGTGCCAGAAGTTTTCCCACGTTCTTATCAGGATGCTATGATGTACATTGATGGCCGTAGGCATTTTTATAATGTGATGACTCAAAAAGAAGGAGACATGCATGATAGTTTACATATTGAATATCTTCAGAAAAACGCAAATTAAGTATAATTTATGAACGTCAAATATACTTATGCTTGCGCTTATTCTGGTATTTGTATGTATACAATGCAGTAACTTTTTCCATGGTATCAAATACAGGGTTTTAATTAAGTCGACTATGTGACTTCTGGAAGTAGGTACTTACATTGTACTCCGGTTTCGCCGTTGTGCATCAATCTTCAAACTCATAAAAAAAGTATTGCTTTCATCACTAGTTGTACAAACTGTTACACTGCAGAGTATTGTGGCAAAACTACAAATCTGAGAAAAAAACCTTGTAGAAGTTTTTCTAGTTCTCCTTTTTGGTTACTGCACAAAAACATACAATGAACTGGAATTGTAAAAAATTGATATATTATTTATGATTATTGTTTTTATAGCAAAATTTATAAGAAAAATTTATAATATTGGAAAGATCACTATCATTTCATATGTTCTATAATGTATTTTTAGTGAATAATTTACAATTTTTAATGTGGCTTTAATTATTTAAAATTTTGTATAGAATAAGCACATTGTACAGTCGCGGAATAAAAATCCGGGCGAGTCTTATAGAGGATTTTTGCAATTTTTGGGTAATGTAAATTAGGATTTGCGTTTCTAGGTTAGCAATTGACAGTTAAACAATGAGGCATGCGAGTAATTATTTTGACTTTGACTAATTTCACCAGGTAACGTGATAAGTAAAGTAAAGTAAAGTAAGATATACACTGAATCATTTTAAATGCCCGGATTTTTAAATCCGCGACTGTACATTAATTATTAAGCGGAAAGGGCAATTTCTAACATTCTGATATTGATTTATGATAAGTTGCAATAATTTATTTATTTGACTTTGTCACACATCATTATGATAATTTTAACTTATTTTAGTGCATATAGAAGCTTTATATTTCCTTGTCTATTTTCCTTCATTTTTTGAACAAATTGTTCCCACTCTCTTTACTTCTAAAACCTTTTCCATGACTACTTTCCTGTCGATCAAATAGTTGTGCTCATTTTTCTCATTTTTTTCTCCGCAATGTAGTGGTAGAAGAGGCCGGATTATGATACATGATGATGATATTGGTTATAACTTTCTTTTACTTAATCGTTGTGATGTAATCATTCCTTATAAAAGCTGAAATTCTGTGTATAAATAATGGTAGTATTACAATAAAAAGGCTTTGTTATAATCTGTATTTATTATAAGAAATACAACTGACTGTTAACTCAAGTGATGAACATTTTTAAATAAGTGGAAACAGAGTTTTTGTATGAATGCTGTTTATTTACAGGCTTTGTTCCTTAATAATGCAATAATGTCAGAATTAGGCGACTTAAATCATATTGATTTAAACTAAAAATTTTTTTTCAACCACATATTATACAAATTTACATTTCTTGTTCTAACTTGCCAGTCAATTATGACAACCCAAAGTTATATGAAAGTTCTAATGAAACTGCACAACTTGCAACCACTTTGGCATTAAAGGTAAGTCGGAAAATTGGGAAAAGTTGAGTATGTTGTGTTGGATGAATGTAAACATCATAACTTGAGAATGACACAAGCTATCAGGCTGATATCTTTGCCAGTCCATGTGGAATATTAGAGTGGAAAAACGTTTAGGCAGAATCAGTCACTTGCGCAGCTGCCCTTGAATGATTCTTCAAAAATAAGATGTTTTTCGAAATATCGATAAGGATCTTGCATTTCGTTTTATTATAATGCAATGTTACATAATCTGCGTCTTGATATTTTAGAGAATTTGCTCACTGGGTATAAAGTATCTTCCGAGAATTTGAAGTTTAATCCTAAAGAAATTATGAAACATCATTTGTATTCGAGATAAACAATACAATAATAATGGAATCCATATAAATGAGGTTAGAGATAATATTGAGGGCTCGTTTGATTCTTTTTTTCTTCATCTTAAAGGCCCAGGGTTTTCCTCCTCTTAATTTTAGGACTTTAACTTTCAAACTTAGTGGCGCTTTTTGAGGGGCTTATCGTTTACATCAGTGGAGTTTTTTCATAAGAAACTAAATATAAAATTTGTATGCATTAAAATTTCATTCAGTGCAAATGAATCTCCTTTATATTCTGTTAGGTATGTACAGCAAAATTAAAGTTTATGGTTTGCCTAGTATATCTTGAAAACGAGCAGAGTTACCGCGATTAGGTTTACACCAGAAAATAAATGGCCAGAAAAGCTTTTGCGCCATGGGTCCTAGCTCGCTTTCATGGGCGAAATTAAAATTGGTTAAGAATCCGAACAATTTAGAGGAAAAGTTGTTCAGTGGTAAGTAACACCCTACCACATCCAAAGCTGAATGATGTTTGCTATGTTTGAAAATATTTCAACCTGATAGCAAAAAGTCAGAAAAAACTAGGAGGAATATTAGAAACGTTAGAAAAAGCAGCAAGGAAAAGAGCTCAGAATAAATAAGCAAAAGATCAAATACACTGGTGGAAAAAGGTTAGGGATATCACAATAAATTTATAAACCAACCTATAAAACATACTCCTGCATTTCTTTTAACATGACGTAACACGTTGAACATAATTTAATTATGCATTAATAAAGCGCACCCGACAAAGTTAGCCAAAAATATACTCTTCACCAAATCACCAGTGAAAGTCAGCACTCCCATAAAAAAGGTAATTTCAATTCCCCCAACTGGGAGTGGGCTACTATAGGGACCTTGCTTTCCTCTTCAGCCAAGAACGGGAATTGTAGGATGAGCGAGAGAAAGGAGAGGTGGAGAATGGAAGAAAGGCCAGGAAAGGTGGAGAAGTATTGCCCCGGCATTCGCCTCAGAGAAGGTACTCTGTTGACTCAAGAAAACCACCCAAAAACCTGAATCAAAGCAGACGGCGGCGGGAATCGAATCCACGACCTCCCAAATGCTAAGTAGGCATGCTAACCACTAACCTACAGAGCTCGGTAAGTACTCCCGCACGTTCAGATGCTATTTATACTATCTGACCCGGAGAGCGTGTCCTGTGCAACCAATCAGGTGTCAGCTTCAACAGAGCGTAAAAATCAAAATGGGAGATGGGACCGCCGTCTCTGTTATCTTTATTATTAAAAATGGTTAAACTTTTAAAAGAATTTAGTTGAATTGCTGAGGTTAACGCCGTTACAAATTTTAGGTTAGTTTCCGTAATACTATGACCCGTTTCGTAAATATGTTGGGCAATACTAGATTTTTCAAATTTATAATGAGCTATATGCTCTCTAAACCTAGTACCAAAATTACGACGTTTTGCCCAATATATTTAGAATTACAATGGGAATATTTAATTTCGTTAATTACAGATTTCAAATATTATTGTTTGAACTATAAACAACTTTATAACCTGAATCTTCTGAACGGAACTTTGATGTACAGTTGGGAAATCAATATAGTTTACATCATGCAATCATTCTTCTTTTTTGCTCATTGTTTAAATAATTTCGAGGTACTTTAAGTGAACTGAAGTACTCTTTAAATTTTTTTACGCTTAACGTATCAAACTAAATTTATTGCAAATTTACTGATTTTTTAAAAACTTACACTGAAGAACTCAAGTGTAAACTGTTTTGATTCCCTGACTGTACTGTTAGTTAGGCCCTTCAACTTCTAAGACTGACCAGAGTTGTGAAATTTTGAACGTGTAATTTTGTTTTTTGTTTCCTAATCAAATTATCGATAATTTTAGAAAAGAAACCATTGTACACAGCTATGTTTTTGATAGTCTGAAGTTCGGTATAATACCGATCCCTTTAAAGTAAAAGTTAGCCTAAGTTAATCTATGCACTAAGAAAATTAGAGCAGCCATTTTGTGTTGATAACACAACAATTTGAATAGTACCTAATTAGTAACATTGGTGCTAGGTTTAAAGGGCATATTCAACAGATTCGAAAATTCTAGTGTTGCCCAATATATTTATGAAACGGGTTATAGTATTGCGGAAACTGACCTAAAAATTGCAAACGCGTTAACTTCAACAATTCAGCTAAATTCTTTTGAAAGTTTAAGTATAAAGACACTAACATTTTGAAGAAAGACGGAGGTCCTTTCTTTCACTCTGATCTTTATGCTCTGTTGAAATTGACTCCTGATTTGTTGAATAGGACACGCCCTTCGGTTCAGATAGTATAAACAGCGTTAGAACATGCTGGAGTGGCCACTACTGTGACAGTCTCGGACACTTGAGCATATTGCATGCTTCAAGTTTGGTTATTTGAACGTTTCTAGCTAATTCTAGCATTTAGGGCGCGCAAGAGTGAGGGACGCCTTACTCACCGTTGCTATTGGCCGTTTGTGCTTATTCGTATAACAATTATTCAGTGAAATTAATAAATTTTTATATTTTCAGCTTTCTACTGTCACCACCTGTTTGCAGATTAACTGTTCGGTGTTTGCACTTATACTCACTAGCACTTGTTGAGACGAAGATGCGAATAAAATGGAGAATGCACACAGAGCATAAATAAACAATGACCATAAGAAATAATGGTGCGTGTGCAAGGTCACTGAGTCGTGACCAGGCTTGCGACACACATACAACAAATAGCAAGAATAAGTACACACAAATATATGCAAGATAAACAACAAATGGTGATACGTGTGTGACACGAGTGATGCGGCTGATATATAAATAGCATAATACAAGCAGTCCTTAACTAACTTACGTACTATGTCACTTAGTGTCCTCTACTCAATTGTTCTTTGTCCAAGAACGCACAACACTCACTGTCGGGGCCCTTGGGTGGCAAGAAAAAATGAATTGAAGCGTGTTGCGCCCGTCGACACTAACGGCGTAGTGGCTGGATGCGGCAACTTCGGGATATTGAAGATGATACTACTTGGGCCTCTATCTGCCTAGTTCCAAATAGCTAAGAATTCAGTTATCGGAGGCTTCACCGGGTATCACTACATTCATTCTGTTGCCGGTGCATGTGGTTTTGATATACCACCTTCTATCAAGAGCTGTTTCTGTTTTCTTCCTTCCCTTCTCGTGGCTGCGCCGTGCAGCGTAGACGGGGATCCTTCTCTAAGATGCCACCCACACGTACTGCCCAGCCGAAGACATCATCATCGACCTCTCAACCGAAACCCTCGACCACTGCTACTCAACAAAAGGTTTCCCCAACAGTTACAGCTAACAATAACACCGCTACACCCGCCACCGTGACCTCTCAGCTAGCCCCGCCGCTGCAATGGCACAGACAAACCCTCTCCAGAGTAACCATCCTCGACGATTACTCCAGGTCTCCGGTTTCCTCTCCCGGCGAAGTCTCCGCATCTCCTCCTGCCTCGACCCAAGACGCCTCCAACGACTCCAACCCCTGGACTGTCGCCTCCAGCAGGAGCCGCATCAATTCCACGTCCTCGCAAAGCTCCACTGGTCCAGAAAACGTTAAAACTAATAATTTCAGGTCTCCTGAGGAAAGCCTCCACCCTCAAAGCGCTTAAAGCTTACATTAAGAAAATTCCCGCGATTATCATTTCTCACATCTCCGTTTTCAACAACGGCACTGCACGTGTCGCTCCCCCTACCTCGGAACCAAATGGGAATCTCTTGCACACCAGCTCGTCCGCCCTCTAAGAATTTCTTCCCACTCCGGCCCAGATCGCTGCAATATCGCTCCCCGACTTTCTACGTTCTTCTGCGTCCTACGAGGAGTCGAGTCGGACATCTCCTCCGAGGACGTGAAGGAAGACCTCCGCCAAGCTGACCTCCAATTTAACAACACCTGGCGCATCCGTTCCAAGGCCACCGATCAGCAAACCAGGTTGTTTCGTGTAGTCACTAGCTCCCAAGGCACCTTAGACACCCTCCTCTCCAGTGGGTTACGAATGTTTCTCGATGCATGCTCTGCAGAACCCTCCAATCCTGCTAAACCTCAACCAATTCAATGTAGCAGGTGCCTTAAGTTCGACCATTTAACTTGCAGCTCCCAAGAAAGGAAGTCTGCTGCTGGGACTACAACACTTCTTCCTGCAAACCGCATGCAATGCCCAAGTGCGGAAACTGCAGCGGAGACCACGTCGTCTTTTCCGCGAAATACCTTAATCGACCTGCAGAAGCTGCAAAAGTCGACTCCACTGCTCCCCTGAAGACAGCTGATGCCCCCCTCCTTGAGGATTTCTCCAAGGCTGACGCGGCAGAATTCAGCAAGTTTTAAAGCCCCTAATTTTCCAGTTCTTTGGCTTGCAGTTTGCGGCTTCCTATGCGGGCAACTTGCTGCACGTATCCTTGGTTTAAAAAATATGTTTCTTCATGTCCACCTCTCACAACGATTTCGTTTATGGATCTACAAATAGCGACGATTAACACCAACGGCTGAACCAGGAAGCGGCCTCTTATTGAGAACCTCGTCCAAGCAGAGAACATTCACGTCCTCTCCGTCACAGAGACCCATCTAAAGCCCTCACAATCACTAACTTTTCCCAGATTCCAGATCTTTTACAAGAATGGCCCCAGAGGGAGGGCAGGCGTCGCCTTTTCCATTGATCATCGTTTTCCATCTTTGCCTTTAGAACTTCTAGTAGAATTTTCAGATCTTTACTGCTGCTCAGCGATTCTTTATACTCATCTAGGCCTCATCCACGTCTTCCGTCTTTACGTCCCCCTAACCATTCCCTTCCAGAAAACCTTTTGGAATTCGCTGCCGCCCACAACAGATCACTGCTTTCGGCGACTGCCGACTGCCTTCTTCTTCTAGGCGTCTTCAAAATTCCCAACCAAGCTCTTTCATACATCTCACTTCTCGGCTGCTCCATAATTGATCATATCCTTGTTACTGATCGACGGGCACCAGACTTCACTGCCAAAGCCTCCATTGATACTGGTCACCAGCGACCACCTCCCTCTAGTAGTAGCCACAGACATCATGGCTTCTCCACCTCCCTGCTAGGGTTTCAGGTCCATTCTAGACTAGAACAACGCTCACTGGGATGACTTCCGGGAGCTACTAGAAGACTGCCTTTGGAATATTCTCTCCCCCACCAACACCCAGGAAGTTGATGCTAATGTCGACCTTCTCTCCACTACCATCCAAGAGGCTGTTTGGCTATCGGTCCCTAGCAAGGTCGTCAATATTAGCCGCCCACCTCTTCCATCCCAAGTCATCGCTCTCATGCCCGAAAAGGCTTTTCACTCGCACCAGAGGCCTTCAAATCAAAACCCAGTGGAACCGTCCCAACGCCATTGTTCGTACAAAACTACCAGATTTCAGAAACAGCGTTGGAGAAAAATCTGCTCTGGCCTCGACTATCGTGAGGGGGCGAGATTTTGGAGGAAGCTGAAAGGCCTTACGGGGCAACGACGCTCTCCTGGAGCTTCATTCTACCATGGTGGCAAAGTTGTGGAGGACCCTCAGCGACAGTCCGACACCTTTCATCAAGTTCCGAATGAGCCCAATTTCTCTCGGGCTAATTATGTCCAAGTTCATCGAACCCTTGTTGACAATCCCAGTATCATTGACTTCGCCAGGCAAGGCAATTCTTGATATTAACTGTCTCTTTCCCATTGTCCTGTAAATGGGTGTTTGTACCTGTTGGACAATTAAGGCAATAAATAAATAAATAAATAAAAGCAGGAAGTCCTCGACGCTCACTCGCCGAACTTCCCGCTGTAGCTGTTACCCTCCTCACATTGCTTTTCAACTTCTGCCTCCGTTCCGGCCACTTTCCTCCGGCTTGGAAAACCAGCAAACGTGGTATTGCTACCGAAGTCCGGCAAAGACCCCACCTTCCATCATATTATCACCCTTCTTAATGTTGTGGGCAACACCTTTGAAACAATCCTTTCTTCTAGGTTTCCACAATTTCTAGAGGCTCACAACGTCATCTCCGACTTCAAATATGGCTTTTGACCTCAAAGAAGCATTACCAACTTTCTGCTTCAGCTCCAAACTGAAGCCATTCTTGCCATCAACTCTGGTCATTGCCTGCTCGCTGTCATGCTGGACATTGAGAGAGAGCTCTTGACTCAGTCGGGCAAGCTGGACTGCTGAAAAAGCTTTTGGACTTTCATGCCCATCCCTTCTTTGTCCGCATCATCAACGGCCATCTATCTGCTCCCGCCAGCACCAAGTCACAGTCCGTGGAACAACTTCAAGATAGTTCTCCCCAAAACCCGGGGTTCCTCAAGGCTCGATTCTCATACCTCTGCGCCTCCTACTTTCTGTCCCCATCACTTTTAAGCCTCGAACGCTGGTTTCAGCGCTAGAGAATCAAACCCAACCCGAACAAAACCCAGGTCATCTTGTTCAAAAAATCACATCACCACAGCAGACCCTTACTGTACCCCAACAACGTCAGCTTGACACTTTGAAACTCTAGGAGCTCTCCACTTCAAGTCACCTATCTGAGTGCCATTCTCTCCGTGCTCCGAGGCAGCTTTGGAGGTTGCCATCTGCGCACCCTTATCCACACTTACAAGACATTTAATCGGTCTATTATTGATTGCCGTTTCATCTGTTTCAGCGCTCTACCTCGCTCCAGCATGAAGAGGCTAAGAGCAAAGGAAAGGACCGTTGCCAGGAAGATGCTGGCTGCACCTGAACTGGTTTTATCTCTCTCAGGAGGTTTGCTACCTCGCCGGCATCCCCTCTATAGACGGCAGACTCTCCGATCTTCTCAGCCACTGTCAACACTCTCAGGATCCCAGCTTTCCAAACCAGAAGGCCTAGGACGAAGAAGAGGTTTCCCCCAGCCATCCTCCTTGGCGATGCGAAAGATCTTTCCGAAGAGTTCTAAGACATCCTAGACAACGTTTCCTACAACCTCCGATGATCACTACTTTACTGTACCATATCACTTCATTTTTTGTAATCATGCAATATCTTAAGTCATTTTTTTTTGTAAATGTGCAATATCTTAAGTTAGAGTGCCTTGATGGATATTGTCAAGCATCTATTTTGACATTGACAAGCATTTATTTTGACATTGACAGCTGAATTAAAGGTACTTTGTAGTACTAGTAAAATAAAGTAACGTACTTTATAGTAGCTGTTAGCAAAATATAAGAAACTTTATTTTACTATTACTATAAAGAGCTACTTTATTGCCTCGAAACTGTGTCATAAACAGTACTTTATAATTCAGTCCCGGGTGGTGTAGCTTGAACATGCGTCCACGTTCAATCAGCAGAATTAAACAAAGCTCTTTCTGGTCAGAACTTGGATGGAAGTTCCATGGCTGCTTCTCTAGGCGCCTCGCGATACGGCTGTCACGGAAATAGTTGGTCCCGGATGTCATAATAACATCATCACAGTCGTTAGTGGCCTAACAGCAGTTGGCTGAGTACCAAAATAAAATTAAAAAAAATACATAAACACATTTTTACATTACTAGAACCGTGAAGAAATACTTTAAGGTACTAGTACTGTAAATAAGAAAAGCTGCAAAGGGGTTTACACGGAACTTCCCTCCCGCGAATTTGATCAATTTGTAAATTAAAACTTTGTGGTTTCCTTGGATTTGAACTCCACGCTTTGAGGCGAATATTTCGAGTCAATCCCTTGTCCGCTGCTTGAAAAACTGAGCTACGGGCGTATTCGAATTGGGTGAGTTTTTTCTGCGTTATACAGCACCATACTATTCTGTCCCATTTGTGATGATTACTCGGTATCTGTTAGGTCTCATTTTCGCCAATAATAAAGCCTGAGCAATGTGCAAATTATTACTTTTATCTTTTGCTAATAAAAAATTCCTTCGTCTTTTAGACGAGGGAAATAAAAATGTAATACGCTGGGATTCTCGCTTCGCTGCTAAAATAACTGAGCCAGGGGCGTGCTCGAAGTGGACGAGTTTCTGCTGTGTTATAAAGCACTATACTATTCTGTCCAATTTGTGATGCTTAAGCTATATCTGTCAGGTTTCATTTTTGCCAATGATAAAGCCTGAGCCATTTGCAAATTCTATTTCTCAGCAAAGCAAAAATAAACAAAATATTTTTTAAGGTATTCACCCTATATATATTTTTCCGAAATTTTCTCCATTTCATGCCAGGTAGACATATAATATGCATACCAAATATCGTCTTCGTCCCACAAATAGTTTTTGAGTTATACTGCCAACGGATATACAGGCAGGCCGATAGGTAGACGGATTTGATAAAACCTATTTTATCTACGACCACTACTAAAAGTAGGCCTTTTAGCTCTAGTTTGTTTCACTAAAAGTGACGTTTTATAGTTTACCGTTGTTAAAGAAATCAGCTGTTTACTTTTAGCTCTAGTGCTAAAAGTGAAGTGAGGTTATAAAACTACAATTTCGAACTGGAAGTGAAGTTGTAAAGTTATTCTAGTTGCTTCTTGCGTTACAGGTAACGTGTTTTTGAAATAATTAAAGCGTTATGTAATGAAATTGTGACTATCACACCTACAACACAAGAAGGAAAGATGACCTGGTGATACCAGCCCACAGATTATTGAAGACCAGTAGGAAATTGGATGGCCTTCGACTGTTCAACTACCTCCCTCAGCAAATTAAATCACTACCCTTAACACAATTCAAATATAAACTGAAACATCAAATGACCAAATGTATACTGTATAGTGTAAATGATTTTTTTCATACAAAAGTTAATCATTAATTAGTTTGTCCAGTACTACTCTAAATGACATTTGTTTTTGCTTATTGCCATCCTTTTGACTTGTCCTATGCTGTACTGTACTAACTGTAATGGATCAATAAATATTATTATTATTATTATTATGAATACACTCCGATGTGGAGAATTAATAATTACATTTCGTAACTGACTTGACAGCACTAGCTTCGCAAACATTTGCCCGCGCATGGCCTACTATTTATTATGACATAAATTAGAAGTGTCGTAGATGCAAACATTTGTTAAATCGATATTTATGGATTAATAACGGTAAAATTAAGGTCGTAGATAAAATATTGTATGCAACGCAGGCTAAACGTCGTTTGTGCACGAGACATGTTATGAAACTCAGCCTTCGGCTTCGTTTCATAATTTTCATGTCTAGTGCATAAACGTCGACTTTTAGCACTCGTTGCATAAATAGCTATTTCGTCATCTAGGGACCCTGAAACGTAAAGATCTGAAGAAATCTCGGAAGGTGCCTTTTTCGTGATTACAATACTTCCTTCGTCTTTTAGACGAGAAAGGTAAAAAAACAAAACCCGCCATGAAACAATGAAAGGCAGTTTTGAATTACTGTATGTAATAAATCAGCCTTTCCTTTGATGATAGCGACCTTGCTTTGAAAAATTAAACTTTGGGCGACAATCAAACTTTATTTTTACGACAACGGCTTTACTTTCAAATACAGTGGAGTTTTAAATGATTTATAATAAATATGGAGTATGTCGCGCCCAGTGGATGTAAACATTGTAAATCGAGATCGATATAAAAATAAAAAGTATGTTAAACTCAATCGGGAAACACGCTGTATATACAGGGAGATCAAAAATAAACTTGATCGAGGAAGCCACTGAAAACAAAGAAACTTGCCTAATATCATGCTTTTTGTTGACATAGAATTGCCAATTTTTGTTGAAGTTTAAAATTCACTTTTAACATCTTTAAGTTATCCCATTGATATTTTAATGTTAGCTATCAATTTAATGTGTACATTTAGTTTAAATTGCATATTTTTGCATATTTGTGTAGCTTATTAGACGTGTTAAAATCACATGATCTAATAATTCAGTTAATTGTAGTTCAAATGTATTTAGTTCTATATAGTGCAGTGAAAACAGTATCAGCGTACATAGTATGTACGCTGACAGTATTTTTTTATGGGTTCACGCCCTATATATTTGGAATAGGAAAAATAAGCTCTCCAAAATTGTTTCAGAATATATAGAGTATTCCATTTGTTATCGTTGGAAAAAAGTTCTGGTGGTTGAAATAAAACCCTTCAACGTTTGTGTTTGATTTTTTTTTTCTATATCTAATAGTAAACTCTATCGTATAGATGCGTGTCCAAATATACATAAATACCCTGTTCACTTTCTATTGTGATAGCTGTCTTTATTTCCATAAAAAGAAGGAAGAAACATAAACAACATTTGGCATACGCACTGTATTCTGGGATTTACAATGTACTGGAGTATGACTTCGGAAATACATTTTTAACGTCAGTGTTGTTTATACAAATTAGGAATCTCCACTTTTCTCTTCAATTGGTTTAAACTTTACTGTTATGTTTTTTCACTATCGGCCAAATTATTTAATGTATAAAGTCGCGGGGGGGGAGGCGTTAGTGAATTTTTAAGTATTTTATCTAGACAACTTCAGAAAACGATATATGTTATGGTTCTGTAGCAGAAACCTTTAAGGCAACAAAAGTGCATATAATTATTAAATAACATAGTTACTTCAAATTGAATTATTCTAATTACGTACCTAGTTAGTTATTGAACAAGAATTATTTAAGGATATAGATGCGTTTTTATATATTCAAAAATTAGAAGCAAGTTGAATTAAAACTTTTGTTTTGTCCAGAATCAAACAATCAATTAAAACAAGGTGGGCAAAGCAGATAAAGAAACAAAATGGGTAATTTATATAAGCGAATGACAGAAGTCTTTGGCAGTTTTCTTAACCTTAAAATGCAGTTTACATGCTTAAAATATGTATCATAAATTATGTTGGATGTATATTAAAAATTCGTTTAATATATCTGGAAGTAGTAAATCTGTAGATAAAATACATTATATAGCTTCTAACATATTAACAGATTGTCGGTATTGCATACTATACCTATTGTAGTACTAGCAGATACACGCTAAGGTTTTATTGTTGTAGGTATTTAACTCCACTATATCACTGGAGGTATTATAGTCCAAAGGTAAATCATGAACCTGGAAAATATGCCACTGCTGGAACAATTATGGATGGTAAGCAAATTTTATATTGTTAATAGCAGTAATGTGACTTTTAAATGCTTTATATCTCAAAGTAAAGACGATGCTGACTAAAATAATGGGTATTAAGAAGGGATTTGAGCCACATGAGTCTCGTCAACATTTGTTCCAATATTTACCAACTACAGTAGACGAACTTCCACCAAGAACTATGCAAGACAGCTTTGCTTCAGCCATAGTGCCACTATCAACTGATGTCGAGTTGCAAGAGAAATATGTCACGTTTTTAGGAAATTTGCGTATTGGTCGGCTTCTGGAAGATATGGATATTTTTGCTGGTCAGTTAGTGTTTATTACATTATTATGTAGGTAAGTTAATTTTAAGAACAACTGACTAAAAATAATTAGCAACGTTTTCTCAATTTGTTTAGCCATTTAGCTACATTGCTTAGTGAAATTTCATTTTGTGTATTAGTCCAGTCGGTATCTACGAAATCATTATCTTGAGTTCGACAGTTACCCGCCGTGAATGATCTTTTATGGTTTGTTTTAGGGGGACTATTTGGACGTATAGTGGTGAGTTGTCGGAAGGTTATGCAAATAGTGTTTGCCATCATCTTAAAAAAGGGTTAAAAACCTTTTTATTCAAATATCTCGGCTCTCGTTAAAGCCACATGAAAAATTTATGCAGCGATTCATAGGCCGTAAGATTTCTTATAATTTATGTTTTATTAAATTTTCCCGTAGGACTAATATTTTTAATTTTTTGTTTGTGGAAGTTGAAAATGGAAGCGCAACAAACGGTTTCTGTATTTTTTTCGAAATCGGTCACTCGCATGGAAAAATTGTTAATTATTGAACTTATAGGACGTAGAAAAACCTACAACTTGGTATATATAGTTTTTATTTTATGTTGATATTGTACATTGTAGCACGCTACAAAGGTCATCATGTCGGCGCTTGGCTGTGGAGCCCTTTTCCTCGCTAGTCCTGAGGTATAGGTAGTTCTAGAAATCTAGACGCTTTTTACTTCCTTTTACAATAAAAGAAGTAATGGATTCACCCCAAAAATTCCAAATTGAGTTTTCAACAGATCTTCACGGTTTAGAGTCCCCTGAACCCGAAAAACATAATTTTGTTAATTGGTCTGTCTGTCTGTCTGTCTGTGTGTGAACAGAATATCTCAAAAACGAAAAGAGGTATGGCCTTGAAACTTCATATATAAGTTTTGTGTACTATGTAGATAAGACAGTAAGCTTTTGAAGAAATTCGCATAACCGGAAGTATGGTGTTTGCTCTTGTAATTTTTCAGTTTTTTCGATTTCTTCAAAAACGGCTCTAACGATATTTTTCAAACTTTACATTTTTATTATATTATTAATGTGTATTTTTGTGAGATAGGTGATTTTCAAGTTGAATACCTCTAAAATGGATTTCTTTTGTTTGTTTTTCTAATTAACTTCTATTCTAAATAGAACACCCAGTATATTTTTACAGTTTTGAATTCAGCTTAGAATTTTAGAGAAAATGTGTCTCTTCAACTAACTCTCTATTTTGTACTGTTTCTGTAGAATTTGTAATTTTTGAAAAATTTTGACAAATGCTTAAAAATTAAAAATCAAATTTTCGGTTAATTATAAGATTACTGTAAAAGGAAGTTGTGTGCATGTATCACACAAGATTTTTTAACGTGGTTTCCCTGAGGAGCCACAATGTGTCGTCATTTTATCGCATTAATCCGTTGCTTAGTTTATTATTTTGCCTTGCACTTTTTTGTAGGTTCTGGTTGGGTATGAGGGTATGGTTATTTTATTCGTCGTTGCAAGTCTACATTGAAAATTCTTCATCTTGAATAAGTTCATTGCTATTTTCTATAGACCTGTCTACACTTGAAAGCACGTCCAGAAACTGTCTTGCCGTGCCGCATCAGATGTCGGTGGAAGTAATGCAAAATTAGATTTTGTTTTCGTAGACGATTTCATGAAACGTGTGTACCGCAGTGAACTTAACGTTTCTTTGTTTTTTCTTTGTATAAAGCAAGAATGAATGTTTCTCTTGCAGTTGCGAGAAGTTTGGGGAGAAGATTTCTTCTTTGAATATTTTTAACACACTTGTAGCAGATATGGCATGACAACCCTCGCGATCTGAAAAAATCGGCCTGATGTACCGCTCTCTTAGATAAAGGGCGGACACAGCCTGGGCTAGCTCATTAACTCTCGGTAGAATGTGGAGTGGTGTAAGAACTCTAGGCAAGAAAATGCGTCAGGCTTTAAATTGAACAGTAGGATTATAAAAATTTAGACGCCTAGCCGTTACTCACAACTTAAAAAACAAATCTAGCTAATTAATAACACCCCACCTACCTTTAGTGCTTCACTGCATACCTATATAAATTGTAAAGGTGAAGGTGTTGCGGAAAGAACATAAAATATTATCAGCAATAGGGACACTTAATCAGACCCAAATAATCGCAGTAACACATAAATTATACACATAAGCCCTGAAGGCTAAAGTGACAGCAATTTAGATTTGTAGGACAATTGCCTAACAAATAAATAAACCATAAATAGGAATCAACTTTCCAGTACTATAGTCACAAAATATGCCAATTAATAGTTCGGGTTACAACTCAGGATCGCCACCTGTGATATCACATTTGACATGTGAGCACAACGTCCAAGTTAATTTTGGGTACATACGTGTTTCAGCAATTTGGAAATGATTCATCACTCGCTCTTTAGCGTTATTAATTGATTGATTAAAAGGAGTAATTAAAGACGCTTCAATTTGATTTGCGGCAACTGCTTTGGTCAATAAAACGCTGAAAATATATATATATATATATAATTCGATGTTATGGCCGGCGATTGTGATAAATAAGACTTCTAAGCAGGATTTGGCGGCCTGGCATTCTGGAATTTCTATCCAGCGTGCATGTATAAGCGAAAAATGGGAGGCTCTGTTATTCTTTGAGTAACTGTAGAATAACTTTAAGGATGCCGCATGGGGACCGGGTAAAGCTGTTTATGGCCGTTCGTGAAGAAAACAGCGCCGCTGTCGGTTTTCGTTTAAGGAAGCCGCATGGGGACTGGCCTAAACTGTTTACGGACGCTCGTGAAGAAGACAACGCCACTGGGGTTTTTCTTTATTTAAACAAGAGTGGTTGGCCTGCTCCTAGAATTTCAGATCCGCGAAGGCGCTTCGTGAAAAATCAATAATCGAGAAACTCGACTGTTTGCTAACGAACCTACTTAGGAAAAACCATGCGAGCTTGCTTCGACCAGAAAATCCTTGCCGGTGACTTATCTTTAATCTCAGATGCTTTCTGAGATAAACCTGAATTCCTTTGCTACATTATTTAAATATAAGGTGGTCCGAAAGAAGATGCTAATTGCTAGAACGGGGCGTTACACTGGACCAGGAAGAACTGTGGACTGGACCGAAAACCATCACAGGAAAACCAGCACTGGATGAACTTCTGAAATTGGCTGCATGCAAATGAAAAGAAAACTGCGGAATAGCTTGCGGTTGGCACAATATATATAATCAAGTCCCTTTTTTACCCGGAGGGTGTAAGGGCTAAATTCAACTAAAATACAATTCATACTTAAAATACAATTCAAACTTAAAACTACTTCTTTATAAACATTTTCCAGTCTTTTCTGTTTTGTGCAAGTTTCTTTGCTTCTGTCCAGGTTTTCTCTTTCTTCTTTAGGATTTTTCCTATTGTGTTGTCCCAAGTTTCTTTCGGTCTTCCTCTCTTTTTCTTCCACGGTGGTTTGCATTCCCAGATTCTTTTAACAAGTGCTGTGCTGTTTAGTCTTTGGAGATGTCCCCACCACCCTAGTTGTCGTTGTTCTATGTATTCTTCGACTGGTTTTATATTAAGGCCTGTTCTAATTTGTTCATTTCTCACTCTATCTAGTTTTGTCACTCCCTTGGCTCTTCGTAAGTATTTCATTTCTGTTGCTCTAATCTTACTTTTATCTTTTACTGTTAGCACCCATGATTCGCATCCATATGTCAGAATAGGCCTATATATCGATTTGTAGACTTTCATTTTTGTTTGGGATGACACTTCCTTCTTATTTATGAGACACTTACTCATCGCGTAATATACTCTATTTGCCTTTTTGATTCTAATATTTAGATCAGTATCCTGCCTTCCTTTTTGGTCCAAAATAATCCCTAAGTATTGAAAACTGTCAACCTGTTCTATTAGTTCCCCCTCTACTCTTTTGTGTATTTCCTTTCTTTCTTCAGATACAGCCATAACTTTACTCTTATTTTTATTTAATCTCATCCCATTTTCAGTTAGTACTTTATTCCAAATATTGATATTTTCTTCTAACTCTTTTTCGCTTCTTGCTACAATTGCAATATCGTCCGCGAAGGCGCATTCTGAGAGGCTAATTGTTTCCAAATTTCTGTAACCTAAAAACATTGGTTTTACTAATCCTTGAGTCTTTTTGATCAGTTCGTCCATAAAAGTTATAAATAACAGTGGGCTTAAACTTCCCCCTTGTCTTACTCCTTCTTTGGTGACAAATTCTTCGGATATCAAATTCTTACTTATTACACATAGTGGAGTAGATCTGGGTTTGGAAACGAACTCTCTCGTTTTGAACATTTTTGTTTGTGATTTCATAGAGTCGGGGTCCCTCTTTCAGATGATCACTATGGGAAGACTACCGGTGGTGCGAAGGGGGGGAAAATTACCGTTCAAAGATATAGGGAAACGGTTTTTTTGCGAATAACTCGCTGAGTTTCATCCCGATCGGAACAGTTTATGGGAGATGAAATAAAGGACTTGAAAATACAAACCAGATTAACTTTAGGTGGTCGAAATCGGTCCAGCGGTTCGCGAGATATTGCGTTTTGAAGGTCGAAAAACTGCCCCCGGAATTTCGCCGCGGCGGGAACCCTCTGCGGGCCGTGTTCGCGTTTTTCGCGGGGAATATATTGAGCTAGTCACTTTATATTTTTTTTCCTGTTAGGTAATCACAATCAAAATAGTTTGACCAAATTTCAAGTCGCTAGGTCAATTAGGAGGGGAGGGGGAGGGAAAACAATAAAAAAACTTTGATCGGGGCGAACTTTTTTATTTATTGGCCGATCCGGGTAATCCAAACTGAAAAATCTTCGTTAATTTTTTTGCTACAAGATGAGTCGGGGGCGACCAAGATTTTCGCGAAAATGGGGAAATAGCTGGCAATTTTCCGATTTAGAAAACTTTATTTCTTCATTTTCGCGATGAAGGGTGGAGTAGGAGACAATTTTTTTCTGTCACTGGATTGAATTTTTTTTCCCCTTGAAAATGAGCTCCCTAAGAATCCGGTAGGACAATTGTTAAGGGAGAGAGAGAGGTGGACGCGTTTTGCCCTGTAGAAGAGCAAGGGATAGGGCTAGCGACTTTGGGCAGGGCTCATTCTCAAGCGTAATCAATTCCCTTTCATGGTTTTTTTATCGCGAAGCGCTATCTTAATCAGGGGCTGCACGCACGCGTGATATGTTTATCAGGAGTTCCCGCTCACCGGTACACACAGACGAGATGAGCGTGAATATGGATTTGTAAGAGAATAGAAAGAGGAGAGGGAGCGCTAGGCTCTGCCGCCGGCATCTCGCGCTCGCCGTGATAAACATATCACGCGCGCGTGCAGCCCCTGATCAAGATAGCGCTTTGCGATAAAAAAAAACCATGAAAGGGAATTTATTACCCTTGACAATGAGCCCTGCCCAAAGTCGCTAGCCCTATCCCTTGCCCTTCTACAGGGTAAAACGGGTTCACCTCTCTTCCTCCCTTAATAATTGTCTTACCGGATTCTTACAGGGCTTATTTTTAAGGAAAAAAAAATTTCAATCTGGTGTCAAAAAAAAATTGTCTCCTACTCGACTCCTTCATCGCGGAAATAAAGAAATAAGGTTTTTTAAATCGGAAAATTGCCCGCCATTTCCCCATTTTCGTGAAAATCTTGGTCACCCCCGACTCATCTTGTAGCGAAAAAGTTAACAAAGATTTTCCAGTTTGGATGACCCGGATCGGCCAATAAATAAAAAAGTTCGCCCCGATCAAAATTTTTTTATTGTTGTCCGTCCCCCTCCCTTCCTAATTGACCTAGTGACTTGAAATTTGGACAAACTATTTTGATGGTAATTACCTAACAGGGGAAAAAATATAAAGTCGCTAAGTTAATATCTTTCCTGCGAAAAACGCGAACACGGCCCGCGGAGGGTTCCCGTCGTGGCGAAATTCCGGGCGCAGTTTTTCGACCTTCAAAACGCAATATCTCGCGAACCGCTGGACCGATTTCGACCAACCAAAGTTCATTTTGTTTGTATTTGCGAGCCCTTTATTTCATCTCATACAAACTGTTCCGATCGGGATAAAACTCAGCGAGTTATTCGCGTAAACCCGCTTCCCCATATCTTTGAACGGCAATTTTCCCCCCCTTCACACCTCCGGTAGTCTTCCCATAGTGATCATCTGAAAGAGACTCTATAAAATCACAAACAAAAATTTTCGAATGGAGAGAGTTCGTTTTTCGGTTTTTTTTTCGCCAGATCTACTCCACTAACAATTTCTCGTTGTTTTGTACAAACATTTGGTTACTCTGATTAGTTTTGGCTCCACCTTCTTTTTGTTTAAGATTTCCCATATTTTCGCTCTTGGCACTTTGTCAAAGGCCTTCTCCATATCTAAAAAGCTATATATGCTGTTCTGTTTCTTGCCACGGTTCTGTTGATAATTTCTTTTATAGCGAATACGTGGTCTAAAGTGCACTTATTTTTTCAAAATCCACTTTGGGTGTCTGATAGCGATGGTTCGATTTATTTTCTTAATCTTATTTCGATTATTTTTTCGAAGAGTTTTAGTGCTGTACTTAATAGAGTGATACCTCTGTAGTTACTACAATCTTTGTTGTCGCCTTTTTTGTGTAGTGGTAGAATTAGTCCCATTTCCCAGTCCTTTGGAACTTGTTCCTCTTTCCATACTTTTTTGCAGATCTTCAGGAGTATTAATGTTCCTTCTTCTCCCATGTTTTTGACCATTTCGGTTGTAATTTTGTCTCTTCCTGGTGTTTTACCTATCTTTAACTGTTTGATAGCATCTATTAGTTCTTCTCTTGTTATTTCTTGGCCTTCATTTATTTCTATTTGCTCTTCTTGTTGTATTTCTTGGTCTTCATTTCTTTGCGGTTGGCACAAGTGCTCCATTATCTCTCAAAAGAAAAGAGGTGAAGTTTGTGACAATGTAACATGCTTTCCGAAAATCTGTTTCGAAGACGGTATCGACAATGGGAGCGACGAATCAAAGAAACAAACATTTATAGAAAATAGCAATGGGCTTATCTAGGATGAAGAATTTTCAATTGAAACTTGAGAAAATAACAATACCCAACAAAAAAAAACGCGCAAGAATGAATTAAGCAACGAATTAATGCGATGTTTCAATTTTTAATATAGCTTCAATGGGGGCTGATCGCAAGCGTGGATGAGCGGTTAAGGAGATCGACTACGGTGCTACAGTGCGGGTTTCAATTCCCACATTTGCCAACAGGAAGAATGAAGCGCTCTGACTTTTATTTTACTTCCAATGGTAGCTGAGATATTTGAATAAAAAGGCGTTTAATCTCTTTTCAAGGGCGGCAGACGCTATCTGAGTAACCTTCCGACAACTCACCACTACATTCGCAGTTACCCCCCTTAACAAGCCATAAAAGATCATTTCACGGCTGATGATGGTCGGATATATCGACTGGACTATACGTATATCTGCATCCTAGTAATATTTTGCACACTAATTATATATTATTAAAAAGTATTTACTGGTTATAGATATTAAAGATACAAGTTTGTTTATGAGCATCTTAACGAAACGAGTTTTATTGCCAAAACGAGGCGCTAAGCCGAGTCTCGTTAAATGCCATAAGCAAACGTGTATTGTTCAATATTTTATCTTCATCAATAAATTCTGGTTCAATGTATTTTTTATATAAAAAATCCATATCCCTTACCGCACTGAGTGAATTTTACTAAATAATATCAATCACCACAGTGAGTGCATATATTTACCACAAAGTTTTAACCTGTATTTATTCCAAACCAAACAGTTACTTATGTCTGGAACATTAATTACAGTAGAGAAACCCAAAATTTAAGTTAGGTTAGTTATAGTGGTAGCCGGAGAGCGTACGATTTGTAAAATTCCAATGTAGTCGCCTGGGATCGAACTCTCTAGCATAAACCGCTTTCTTTAATAAGGAAAATAAAAATTAGCAGAAAATAAGAACAAAATAAATAATAATATTTCTAGAACCATGCGTACGCTTGAGTGCTTAGTATCATAAATCCCACGTACAGGGCAGGGTGGCCATGTGGCCAATTAAAAAGGGCACTCGGCCCTATCTTGAAAAGTAATTGTCGTAAAGACTTAGGGTAAAAAAATTTATAACTAAAGCAGGCCAAGGGAAAATGCTGGAAATTATTTTTAAGTTTCTAGAATGGCCGTCAGGGGGCGTAATTGCGTTTTTTGAGAAATATCCTTATATTACAGATAGCTAAAATGGACACCCTTTTAAAGCTGAGATAAATTCGATCCTTTTTCGTTAAGTGCCTTTTACTCTATCTCTTAAGGGAAAGTGATGGGGGGTGTCCGAACATTTTCAGAAATAAATGTCAATAACTTCAAAATGGTTGAACGGATTTTGTCAAACTTGGAGTCGTTGAAAAGGGCTTTTCTTAGGGTATCAACGCTGCCTTGAGCGGATTGATTTAGATTGCTCGTGACGCCGCTAGAGGGCGTTTTGCGACAACACTACAAATGAAATGGATTTTTCCAAAAAAATTAAATGTAATGATATCACTTTTATTGCAACAAAAGATAGCCAAATATGGGTCTCACATGCTAGAGAAAACCGCATTTCGATATTTCTTTCCTAACCTAAAATATCAGTAAGTGAAATTAAAACTCGAAATAATGTCGCATCTTTGGGAATATTATACCTGCCATTATTAAATCCTAATTATTGTTCTTTTAGCAGAATATATATAAATTTACTGTTAAAATACCAACATTATATTTAACAGAAAATTCAGTCTTGTATTGAACAAGATGAGCACTATTTCGAACATTTAGGCCCACACTAATTGTTATTACAATATTTTTTAATAAATTGGTCTATTTCAAGACCACACATCTTGCATTAAAACGCAAAGATCTTAGTGTTTTATCTGTGTTATTGTTTCTCGTTATTGTTGTAGCCCGTTGGCTTTTAAACACTTCTTGCATTTAAAAGAACTACCCTTAGTGTTTTAATAGTGTTATCGTTTTTCGTTGTTGTTCAAGCCCTTTGGCTTTTAAACACACTCCAAATTTTTGCTTTAGATAGTAGTTTGGACCAGTCCCATGTCTGGATAAAGTGTGAAAGAAAGCCAATAATATACTCTACAAAAATTTAGTGTGGACAGAAGGGCAATATTCAATCATATTGAATGAGTATTAATTATTATTGACATTGTAAATATAATGCTGGTATTTTAACAGTAAATTTATATATATTTTGCTAAAAGAACGATAATTTATTAGGATTTAATAATGACGACATTATTTCGAGTTTTAATTTATTTTACTGATATTTTAGGTTAAGAAAGAAATATCGAAATGCGGTTTTTACTAGCTTGTTAGAACCTTATTTGGCTATCTTTTGTTGCAATAAAAGTGATATCGCGACATTTAATTTTTTTGAGAAAATCCATTTCATTTGTAGTGTTGTCGCAAAACGCCCTCTAGCGGCGACAAAAGCAATCTAAATCAATCCGCTCAAAACAGTGTTGATGGCCTAAGCAAAGCCCTTTTCAACGACTCCAAGTTTGACAAAATCCGTTCAGCCATTTTGAAGTTATTGACATTTATTTCAGAAAATGTTCGGACACCCCCCCATCACCTTCACTTAAGAGATAGAGCAAAAAGCATTTAACAAAGAAGAATCGAATTTATCTCAGCTTTAAAAGGGTGTCCAATTTTAGCTATCTGTAATATAAGGATATTTCTCAAAAAACGGGATTTAAAATTCAAGAATGCGATTACGCCCCCTGACGGCCATTCTAGAAACTTAAAAATAATTTCCAGCATTTTCTCTTGGCCGCTTTAGTTATAATTTTTTTTACCACACGTCTTTACAACAATTACTTTTCGAGATAGGGCCGAGTGCCCTTCTTAATTGGCCACCCGGTACGTATAACCAGGAATATTAAAGTATGTATTTCGGTAAAGTGGGCTTAGTAAATAAATAATATGTCGACTTAATTCGTATTCATAAATGTTTCTACATCTTGGCGATACTGCATCAGACCATTTGTATTACATATAACTATTTTAAGCTGATCCATTGTTCCTAGTAATGATTTGTTTTGAGATAAAGTTAACCGAGACGCGAAGCGAAGCGTCTCGGTTAACTGCTTAATCTCTCGACAGTAAAGAAACACTTTCCACCTCGGAATGTAATATACTATTAATTGGTTTATAATTCATGCTGCTTCTGTCCTATGTTTTTATGAAAGTTAGTAATATAATTAATTTAGTAATGCCACGGAAGCTCTGTTGCTATTTTTGCTTCTAAATGTAATTTAAAATTTTCTGGATAAAATTCTTAAAAATTCAAATCTGAATTCAAGAAATTCATGTGATCGCATATTTAGAACTGTATTGTAAAATTGGTACATACGCTATAGTCTGAGTAACAGACAATCTTGAACGGGCAAATTTAAGAAAAAGTAAGTAGTCCTTACCAAATAGACTAAAAATTATTCTAATATATTTTCAGTTTACATAGCTCATAAGCACATATTAAATCCAAAGAAGCCTGAAGGCGAATCTTCCCCTCATGTGTTTGTAACAGCTCTTGTGGATCAAATAGAATTTACCGACTTTGTTCCTAAGGTAAATCCTAAAGCATCTTTTATTAAAGCACACTAAGTTTTCTTCATACACAATAAGAGCAATTTATTATACAAGACGATCAAGTTAAATTTTATCCACGAGTGAATCGTTTAACGTCGAGACGAAGTCGAGACGTTAATGATTCAAGAGTGGATAGAAATAACTTTATCGTCGTGTATAATACAATATTTTTTTCTATAGCAAGAACTTTAACAATTTCAAAACTAAATAAGGAAAGTCAAACACAGTTTAAAATCTCAGTAGCTAGATTGGGTTGCTACGATAATACGAAGTTGTAATGTTTAATTTAAATAAAAGTTAGAAAATTAAATTACTTTATCTATCCTTGATGTTAAACTGCTACTTTAGCTACCCTTGCTGTTAAAGTAACACTTGACCTTTTGTTTTGAGTCGATTAAAGCACACTTTAACATTCGCTATAGAAAAAAAAATATTCAATTGTTTTGATATGAAAAACACTATTATCAAACTTCTATAGTAAATAGCATATTTTTTTCATTTAAGAATAGTATATGGGCTGTTATACCCCACAAACGGCACAAACCATAATTTTATCCATTATCCCATTTATCTTAAATAATGGACGAAATTATGATGCATGTGCCCCTTAACAACCATTACTACAAAATAAAAATCATAGATATAATTTTATCCATATAGACTGTTATAGCCCACACCTTCCTCCAAACAATTCCTCAAGTCTCTACCCCTCAAATAGCCCGCCCCCCCTCTCCCATAACCATTCTAAGGCTATTACAACGAAACACTTTTCTGCATTTGTTCAATTTCTAAGAATTACTTTATAAATTAAATCAAGAATCTATCGATGCAATCATGACAATATAAGAAGAGCACCTGAAGACCAATACTGTTTTAATTTACCATATTCAAAACTAAAAACTGAAAGAGCTATGGTTACGTTTAATTCTAAGTTCAAAATAAGTCATTTGAATGAAGATCTAAAAATAGTCATTAGTATTTCCTTTCGAGAGTAAAAATTATACTACTCATAACTTTTAATGACTTTTGACGTAACTTTCTTAATTTAGCCTGTTTTCTTGCATTGTAGAAAATAATGGAAAGATATACATACACATTATATAAAATTATGTAAAATACTAATATTACAGACTTTAATAACAATTATTAGTTATCTGACAGGGCTGTCCAACTTCAAGAGACCCAAGGGCCACTGTAAAAAATTTGATGGTTACGAGGGCCGCATCTTAAAATGTGTCGTATCCGACTATGTGAGTGATTTGTAATAAATATAAAACGTGTATATTTTAATACTAATTTTTATTTATTCAAGAAGCTTAGGTTACATTATAAAAAGCATTGAAACATAAATGAAATATACAGGGTGTTCCCTGAGGTAACCGACAAACTTACACCATATGTTCTGGAAGTGATTCTAAACAAAAAAAAATCCTATTCACTTTAGGTTAATTCCTTTCCGTTCGTGAGATACCGACAAAAGAAAAAAAATTACATCAATTAATGTAAATTTACGTATAGAGATGTGACGTTTCACCCCCTTACTAAGGGCGTCAATGAAAAATTTACCCCTCGGGTTAATCTCATATCGGAGAAATACGTTCACTCAAATATATATTTGATTAGTTAAAACACCAGATAATTACCAAAACAAATATAATGTTTTTAGCTAGTTACAATTATTAATTAAAAATAAATCTGAGTTGTACATTATTTAAAATTAACATGTTCTTCTGGAACGTTGTCTGGTTTCGTGGGTCGAGCTGCAACCCAATGCACCGGCGAGTGTTGCGGGTCCCTATTGGTAGTCCGCCGGTACGCACGCCGATTCTTTGTGAAATAGGCTGAGTGAGTCTTTTGTTCCTGCAAATTTGACCTTCCACTCTACAGTGATTTTAAGCTGTAATTTTCCGGTAAATTTAGCGATTTTAAGGGTTACCTGGAGCGGGCGTTAGTGCCTTAATCCTAGTGCAGAGGTTGCTGGTACCTTCGGCGTCGTTCTTGGAGCGAACGCGGTATCAAATTTTGCAGATGGAATTTATTTGCTTTGAGCCGGAAAATGATGTTGACATTCCCCCGGTATGGAATTTGCGGGCTGCGGAATCGAACGTCCAGGAATTCGCCTTTTAATGACCAAAAAGGGGCCCTGCATGTGAGTTTATGGCGGCTACAGGACTCTAGCCGCTCACAAGCAGGGTAGAGGCTGTGATTCCTATAGGTTACAGGTTTAATTATTAGTAAAATGAGGTTATGAGGAGTATTTCACCTCTCGGGGCGCCAGAATTTGCGTTTAAAAATTAGGCGGTCGGAAATGGCTTTTAAGCAGTTAGCCCTGCAAGACAGTACAGCGTATTAAGACAGGATTAAAGCCTCAGGGATTTGATTTTCCAAGAAAGTTCAACAATCAAGGTAAAATCGAATTCTAGCGGTCTTGCTCTTGCAGAAAATTTCAGCTTCTCGGGCTGACAGTACAACACGTCATCTCCCTTGAAGCCTGGTCTGGTAAGGGTTGGAGGCCTACTCCGTTAGACAGTTTAGTGTGTCAGACCGGAGAGCCCAGGTAGAAAAGAGGAGGACTGGTGGACTCAAGGGGGAATTTGATCCGCGGGCCGCAAAAATATACTGGCGGGCCGCATGCGGCCCGCGGGCCACATGTTGGACAGCCCTGAGTTATCATATTACCTATTACAATTATATAAGATACCTATCAAACATTTATACAAAAATAGCAAATCATAGCTGACAAAGTTAATATTAGTCGAATGCAGGCTTTCACGGTCGTTGTCCATAATGATAGGTTCTTCCGGGTTATGCCGTGGTCGTCGATTTCAACTTGACGTTTCGCTGCTCATGCTGTCAGCTTCTTCAGAAGTTTTCTAAAGACTGATGTTGGTGCCTTTTGCTCCTGGTTATATACCGAGGAGCCGTTACGGTTGGCTGCTCATGTAGATCTTGTATGTTATTCGGATTTGTCGTTTTTCCGCTTGGTTGCTCACATGAAACTTGTTTATGGATGTATTGGTTTTGCAGAGCTACCTTCCGTGTGTTACTAAGGCGATAGCCATCTTCTCGATTGAAATTGTTTGGATTTTTAATAATTTCTAGGGATTCCCGAATAACATGAGGGCTAGTATGTTTACGGAGTCGTAATTTATTTTGTGGTCCTCGTTTCCAAGTCGTAATACTTCCCGTCACACAACCGTCTAAAGTACCACTTTATCCACTAGTGGAATAATTAAATTACTTTATTCCACTAGTGGGATAAAACCATGTCACTTACTACTGCATTGTTGGTAGCACTGTCAAGCTATGCCAAATTCGAAATTTGTAGGTTAAGTTTTGCGTCAATCTGTGTCAAATAACAAACAAAACTTAACCGATTAACCTCTCGAATTTAACAGAGACTGACAATACACTTCAGTACTGCCAAACGTATAACATTTGATCTTTCGGTAGGTACTTTCCAAATTGTCACAATGACTTTCCATGGCTGTCAATACAAAACTTATGTTTTTTTAGATATTTATTGAGTTGTTGGATAAAACGTATTGCATTCGTGTTTTAGTTGCGTTTCATCCACTTAAGAAAATTAAACGCTCGAACTGCGTTCTCGCGTTTAAACTTTCTTGCGTGGATAAAACACCATCTAAAACACTTATACAATAAATAACTATTAATATACCCTTTCTGCTGAAATTTTGGATTACATTTTTAAAATCACTGGAATACACTGGCTCTAATTTTGTACTATGAAAAACCGAGCTACAGGGGCAAAATACTATTTTGTACGGTACAAACCAAACAGTTCCTACAAAAAAAATGTTAAATATATATAATTAACTGTATGAGAACTGTATTATCTCCCATGAATTCTAAAACGACTTTCTCTGTCTTTAACGTATAAAACTCATTTGCATTTCACATCAACTTCGTCTGATTGTTTCATAAACAGAAAAATCTTGATTATTTCCATGTAGTCTCGAATATCTGGTGTGAATATTCTTCAGGGCATGCGATTTTAAATAGTAGATCCGCGATTGCTAAACTAGTTGTAGGTTGCATGTCGTTACCTTAGTGACAATAACACGTATCAATCATTTTGACGTTTTACAGAAAATACAAAAACTTCATGGTCACCACGAAAATTGTTATAGTTCTGTAGCTAATTGGTAGGTACTTTACAAAAGTCATAAAGTTTTGCATACCACAATTTGCTGTTGTTACATACGTGTTTAAAACAATTATATGTTTGATGCGTGTTTTAGATAATTTACTTTTTAGGATACTGCATTGGTAACTAGCGTTTACATAGTTACAAACGAGTCCGGTAAATTTTATGTAAACGCTAGTTACCAATGCAGTATTTGGCGCGGCCATAAAAATGTTGCTACCGGTCTAATAACGCAAATAGCTATTACGAGGACAATGCAATGGTGGAAATGGAATTCGAAGATTTCTTTTGGTTTCCAAGTTATAATTGAAAAATGAAAAATTTTACATTTCTATTCAATGTCATATTTCATTTGTTTTATGAAATATAAAAAATAAATTAGAGATTCTTGATGCACTTGTTTACATACATCTATGTATACCCAATATGTTAAGCTCACACAGCCTTTGAGAGTGGACGTGTTTTCAATTGGCTGCATATTTATTTATAACAATCTTAAATTAGATTTTATTATTGCTTAATAGTTAGTTTTATTATGATAGTCTAAGAGCAGTTATGAGTGATGATAGGGCTAAACACTTATCGTCGTTAAAAGTGGTGCAATTAAAATAATAGCTGATAAAGAAACATTTTAACGAAAAGTACAAAGAATGTCTTTGTTGACCGTTTAAAAACTATATTACATTCAAGTTATCTTGTAGCGCAACCCGCAAAACAAATTGGATATTTCATATGAAGCAAAACCTGCAGAAAAAATCTATGAAGTGTTTTACTCAAAACTTCCCTCGCAACTGAACACTGTGACATTAAATAATTTTAAAAATCAAAGGATGAGGGTGAACATATCTTCACATTTTTAATAATACTGAAACAATAAAAGAAAACATTTGGTAATACGAATTACATCAATTTCCAAATAAAAAATGCCGGCGGTGGGATTCAAACTTCAGTTTTTGCGAATTCGATTTCTATGTTTGGCAAGTAAACCGCTTGTTTGTTGCATGCGGCCACAAAGGACCCCTCGCATCTGTGCGAAGCGGCTGCCTTAAAAAGAATGCATTTATTGTGGACCATGTTTGTCTCTTTTACAACCTTTATACAGTATCTGTTGGTTTCGTTTTTGGTCAAGCGTAAAGCCTGAGCTATGTGCAAATTGTTACTTTTGTCTATTTCTCAGTTACAGTAAAAATAAACACAGTTTCATTTATTTAAGGAGCTCATCCTGTATATATTTGTTCGAAATTTTGTCGGTTTCATGCCAGGTAGACATATTATTTGCATTATATTCTCATTGACAAACTTGGCAAACATGGCATCCAAAGGTCAGCAATTAGTTGATTTCTTATTCGACAAATAGACGACAATTTTTTAATTTTGAAGTTTTAATTGATTATGGTGTACCCCAGGGCAGTATACTGGGCCGACTTTTATCCTTATTATATAAATGATGTATATTTGTCAATTAAGAAATATAAAAATAGTTCTATTTGCCGATGTTGCATTAATTTATATTTCTGGTAATATTGATAGGATGTGTTTTTTATATATGAATCTTGATTTGGGAAATGTATCATTGTGACTAAAAAATAATAAATTTCAAATACTAAACAAACTAACTGTATGTTTTTTGGGTCAAAAACGAATAAATTAAAGTTTAAAAAATTCTTGTGGCTATTTTTTCCCTAGTTCTCCAGATTCCACCAGATGATGAATAAGTGACCAAGACGAACGTCAAACGTATTGCGACATTTAATTAATGTTTTGCATATTTTTATTTAAAACGGTAAATCGGCGTTGAGTTGTTACTTGTGGTTATGGTACTGCTTTAGTAATGTGGACAGTGTCAGTGTATTCTCTTGTTTGCCCATGAAATGTCTATCAGTTAGATATGATTCGAGTATTTGTTAGAGTGTGGTAGTGTTTTATTATCTTATAACATAACCCAGCAGGCAAATATCTATCAAATGCCTGGCTTATATGTCCAAAAAGGCTGCATAACAAACTCTTTTTTTACAAGTTATTACTGATTTGCTTAACCACCCTATAGATTTGCTTAATGGCTTCAATTCACCAGTAGATGGTACAATCGTGATTTTCCATATTGTAAACGGTGAAGTTTCTTATTTGCATTATTTAAGGGCATAACTTATTTATTTATTTATTTATTTCGCACTCAGCCAACAGCCGTTAGGCCAATTATAGGCGTCGCTGTGCAGTTATGAGGACTTCCAACCCCACTAACGACTGTCATGATGTTGTATGACCGCCGGGACCAACTTTTTTCCAACTGAACATGCATAACAAAACCGTAAGATTCTAATCTTTTACTCATCCAAATATTTTTTCCTTCTTGCAAGGGCCTAATTTCAGGCGAGGGTTATATTCCGTTTCCTTAATATGCCTTATGAGCCACACAAATATTGCATTAGTCGTTTTTCGGCATGAAAAGTGCCAAATCTAGCTCCACAGTGTTGGAAACATGCAATAATTTAGAACGCTCTATAAAGATGTAGGTACTTACTTTAGAGTCAACATGGATTTCCAGATACATTTCCCCAGATCTTGGTCTGCAATAATGTGATAGTATTTTTGGTAAGTCATAAAACAATTCTTTTAGTTCTATCATCTTTAAGTTCCATCTGATTTAGAACACAACGATTTTCATTTTCTATAGTAGCTTCAGCAGATGAGTCTTTCCTATTTTAAAAATCTGGTGTGATACACGCACACAACTTCCCTTTACGGTGATCTTATAATTAGGCAAAAATTTATTTTTAATTTTTAAGCATTTGTCAACAATTATCAAAAATTACAAATTCTACAGAAACCGTAATGATGTAATAATACACCTGGTGTTTTATTTAAAATAAGAATTAATATAAAAATAGAAAAGAAAAAACAACCCATTTTAGAGGTATTCAACTGGAAAATCACTTATCTCACATCAATACACATTAAAAAATTTAATAAAAATGTAAAGTTTGAAAAAAATTGTTAAAACCGTTTTTGAAAAAATCAAAAGAAACTGAAAAATCACAAGAGTAAACACCATACTTTCGATTATGCAATTTTCTTCAAAAGCTGGATGTCGCATCTAGATAGTACACAAAACTTATACAGATTGCGGCAGGTAACTAGGACCATAGCAACAGCAAAGAGACTTTACATGTGGCCGTAATTGTATTTAAAAAATTACAAAATCGAATATATACCTTGTATTTATAATGATCTTAACGACCTACCGCTATCGCACATTGATTGTTCGTTTGTTAAACACCACGGCGGTCGCATGCATATTCTTCTTGCTTTTGCAATGGTTCTAGTTGCCTGCCGCAATCTGTATATGATATGAAGTTTCAACGCCATACCTCTTTTCGTTTTTGAGATATTCGGTTCACAGGCACACAGATTGATAGACAAACCAATGAACAAAAACATGTTTTTTTGGGTTCAGGAAACTCTAAAACGTGAACATCTGTTGAAAACTCAATTTCGAATTTTTGGGGTGAATCCAATACTTCCTTTATCGTAAAAGGAAGTAAAAAAGTGTTCAATATATTTACATAACCTCTTTTCTAGTCCCAATTCATATCGTTGTAAAATTTATAAAACATAGACAGACGTTCCTGTTTTATTATGTGTTGCAATGCCGGTTTTTGTATTTCAGGCGTTTTGTTCACTCACTCTCACTCATATGCTGGTCAGCTGGTCCCATTGTTCTATCACTCTTATCTTTGTTTTGTAACACCTGCCCTGATTTACTTCGAGCATAACTTAAGTAATTTTCACCACCCGTTCTCCTACGCTTAAATATTTTTTCCAACCACCCCTTCTTTTATCTTAAGGGGAAATTGCTTAAGGTAGGCCAGCACTTAAGCAAAATCACTAACAATCGAACGAGAAATGTAAAAGAGATTCCACTTGGCTCAACAGTTCCCCATGACCTAATCATCGCACCACACGTATTAAAACAATTAGAAGCTGTTTTTTTAAATAGAACAATATTATTGTTGCGTTATATTTTAGGAGTTTTAGATTTTTTAAAGCTACTTTTAAACCAAATAACGAATTATGGTACATTGTTGGAAAGCTTTTTTATTGTAGTTTTAGTTTTCAACTGTTTAATGAAACTTATATTGTTCCATTTAAAAAACATAGTTTTCAACATGGTGTAAAGAATACAAGGTGAAACGTTCCCGGAGATGTGCAGTCGTCCAGAAACTAGAGGGGAGATGTCAACCAATCCCTAATGCACCTACTCAGGAAATGTGGTGTAACCATGGCCGCGATCTTATATTGTTGCTGGCACTGTCAGTCGATGTCAAATTCGAGGTTAGCAGGTTAGGTTTTTCGTCAGTCTGACAAACTGACGCAAAGCCTAACCTGGAATTTGACATAAACAGGGCATTTAACAATACACTTTAGTACTACCATTGGCGCCCTTTGTAGGTGCATTTCTTATTGGTTAAATTTGAGGCTCCGCCCACAATGCCTCCATTCTGGGGAACATATTTTTCTTTTTTAATATTATATCAGATTCGCATTTAGTCTTATCTTTCGACTGATTTGTTTTGATTTTTTTACCAGTTATCGCATCATTATTATTACTTTGCAGTTGCGTTTCGATACTTTTATGAAACTATTGCATTTGTGTGTTAGCATTTTCAATTTCCTCTTCAATTTCCGTGTAGTTGCGGAATCTTCCAGTCCACGATTTTTCATCATGTGTTTGTATATCGGCAAAATTTCATTAAAAATTCAAACGACATTTGCTCTAACAGTGTTATATTTATGACCTATTTCAGTAACTAATAATAAACTTCTTATACTTAACTCATTTTTGTTTATCATTTATTTTAATATTATGTATTTATTGATACTAAAATTTTTCATAAAGAATCAAAATTAAGTGTTTTGAAAGAGTACAGCTTGCTACTGGACTCCACTAACAATGATACAGACTATCACAAAATTTTAAAGGGGTTTTAGTTTAAATTGGGTTGTTAATCGTTAATGGACAATGTACCAAATCATTCAGTGCAATTAAGCAAATCATCCACGTTATCAGGTAGGAAAGTCCAAATGCAGGAGTGGCTGGTTAATATTTTGAAAGAACACGGGTATGCGGCCCTTAGGTTGCCTCCATATCATTGTTATTATAACCCTATTGAAATGGCCTGGGGGGGGGGGGGCACTGTAGTAACTTATTTTTAACTTAGATTACTTAGATTAAACTTAACCATAGCTTCTCTTTTAGTTTGTTTTATTTTTTTGACTTGGTAAATAACAACAGTGTTGGCCCGTAAGTGTTGTTCTTATTCTTAATTTGCCATGATTTCATCAATTGTTTCTTCATTTCATTTGTAAAGTAATTTTTCAAAATCTGCAGTATTTGCATTCATATTTCTGTTGAGTGTTGATCATTTAAGATAAACGGGATAATGGACGACGTTAGGGTTTGTGGGGTATGTATAACATCCCATATAATTACCTACTACTTATAGTTCTTTCTATTTCATATAATTTGTATTATAGTAGGTAGTATATCATTATTACACAGTTTTACAAAGCTTTTGAATAATATAAATAAAATAGTTAACACGAAGTATATTTTAACATTTTCAGCATAATCAAGATGTGAGACTGTCAGGACACGTCAGCTGGGTAGGCAAGTCATCCATGGAAATAGTTGTGTGGTTAGAGCAGAAACATTCTGACCAATTACATAAAATAACCAGAGCATTATTTGTAATGGCAGCACGTGATCCCATGGCAGAAAAACCTGCCTTTGTTAATTCTCTAGTTGGAAACACCGAACATGAGAAAGCCATTATAGGAGGGGGTGAAACAAGGAAAAAAAAGAGGATAAATCTCGTAAAGGACCATCTTACAAAAGTAATTCCTACTAAAGAAGAACAAGCCATTATGCACAAGCTCTTTCTTCGCAGTTTCAGTGCTGACGCTACCGAAATAAATTTAAAGAAAGGAACGTTACCAACAGGATGTGCATGGATGAATAGTGGTCACTTGTCCAATTTGATAATTTCTCAACCTGAAAACAGGAATCTGCATAACAAAGTGTTTGGAGGTTTTCTAATGCGACAAGCTATGGAACTGAGCTGGGCGTTGGGGTATCTCTTTACAAAATATCGACCGACACTTAGGGCTATGTCTGATGTCAGCTTTAAGCGGCCAATTGATATTCATTCCTTAATATCCATACAAGCATACATAGTCTATACAAAAGAGAACTTTTTTGAAATCACAGCCTATGCTGAATTTTGGCACTCCAGTACTGGTAGTTTTGCTTCCAGCAATGCTTTTCATTTTACATATGAAGTACCTGACGTAGTTAAAGAAATATATCCTTCTTCTTATCAGGAATTTATGATGTACATTGATGGTCGGAGACATTTAAAGGAGGTGACATTAAATCGAACAAAATCCTCTGAAAAAACAAAACAGTAGTGGTCAAGTTATAACATTTATATAACAATATACTATGTTTATAAGAAATTTTTAACAATATATGAAGCGTTTATCAATTAGTAATGTTTTTATCGCATTGACTAACCATAGTGTTTTAAACATTTTCGTCATGCAGTCACTTGTCAATAATTGCTGGCAAATGTTAGTGTAAAAGATGTTGAGCGATAATATCATCCACCAAAGATATCACCATTAAAAATATCGCCTTTAAAAATATAATCTTTTAAAAATTGTTGCCCATCAAAACTTATCACTCTCCAATAGCGTTGAATTCAAAAACGTTGACCTCAAAAATTTTCCCAAATAATATAATTATACATATTTATGAGTATCGAATCTATAAATATCGATATTCGATATATTGATATTCGATCTATCGATATTCAATATATTGATCTCCGATATTTGTCAATATATCGATAAATATTCTATAATATTGAGATATCAATATTCAATATATTGATATTCATTCGATATGTCGATTTTCGATATTTTTATGTATCGACATTTGATTTTTAGAGTTTTAGATGTAAATGATTAACTGTGTAGAAACAATTACCATTGCCTCCTATACTATTGTGAAACAATATTATTTTTATTTATTCCTCTTACGCCATAGAAACTATTAACTACCCAGTTCACACATTATTTTTACCGGTGTAACAATTATTTATTTACACATAGTTGCCGATGTCAGAGTGACATGGACATTGTATAACCTGTGAAAAATACTTTAGTTATAGAAAACCCATTGGTGGCATTTTGCTGGACTGGAGGGATCGGTTATTTTATTTTAACACCTTTCATTCAATTGATGATTGAAAAATTTTACTTTGACTTTGGTAATTTTTTTATTACCAACTGTGCCTTACACCGTAAATGCACATGTAAAACCTGATAAGAATCACAAATGGAGTCCTGCGGCCTAGGAATTTTATCAGTGACAGTTTGCCTCGTCAAGTTACCTGGAAATAAAATTCACGTAAAAAACTGTAATTGGTTAAAATCAAACCTCTTGTGTATTTGCTAGAGATAGAGTACATCTTTTTTCAACATGACTCAGAGCAGGCTGTTAGAACAATTTCTCGAATCTCGTGCTTTCCACATTTTTAGCTCAAAAGTTCACTCCTTACGAACCTTATTTCCGCTTAGCCCGTATATTAACACTTTGCAGTTCTTTATATTCGCCGAAATTCAATTATAAATTCACGGGTTGTTATCATATGCAAAGCAATGCAGTTTAGCTAATCGGATTCTCAGAATTTTTGTTGTTCATACAGGCCCAAAACCTTTCCCCAGCTTCAGGCAGAACCGCTTAGTCAGAATTTCGTCTTTTCCATGTTTTCGCATAAGCGCAAGAGAGAACGCAAGTTAGTTTGAGCTTGCGTGGCCGCAGTTGGTTTTTGAGATTGCTGCTCAGTGTTGCCAGATGTACGATAATTATGAGTTATTTTTGCAAGGTAAGTCAGTGTTGTACGTGGATCGTCGACCAAACTCTGCCAATCTAGAAGTAGCAAGGTGAAGGTACTTACTTCCACATTCAGAGTGCGTTCACCTGTGTTGCTCTTGTTGTACCGATCTAGTCCTAATGTGATGGCGCACCATCTTTATTAAACATTTTTACCCCTCGTTACCGGGGTATAGCCCTAACTCAAAAGTCGCAAAGAACCTGCCCTTCTCCACTGCAGTTTAGCCGGCAAACCTTTCTTGTTACCGCCATCGTAACGGAGTTAGGGCCGTGTATTTTAAGTATATTTCCCGATGATGTAAAGTCGTGTTTGTGCGGTAACAAGGCTTAACTTCTAATATTTTTATAGTGTACTAACCCAACCCTAAAAATATCACTAACGTTACGTTTGACAGCTGTTTAAACACTGCAAAAGTTATTACAAGATTTTGTAAAATATACCTTCAAAATGCGAAAAAAGCTAGCAAAAGAACCTAAGCAAGCGATTCATTGCTGCTTTCGCAAGTTTAATGAATTTTTTTTAAAAATAAGCGCGAAAATTTAGTTCTTAGGTACCTTGCTAACTTCACTTGTGACCAACATCAAGTCCTGGTTTTTAACTAAATTTCTATCTACACTCTTATAAAAATGTATGGTTATAGCCTGCTCTGAGTCATGTTGAAAAAAGATAATTGCGATATACATATAGAAGACCTTTAATGTCCGTATCGGTATTAAAAAGCGATGCTAAACAACTTCGAAACGAAAAAGTTGTTATGTCAATTTTTAACTTTCCGCATTTACTTATAATAAACACGTGGTGGCCTAGATGCCATGCAGGTGGGCTACAGTAATTTCAAAATGTGCGCTGTCTTGGCAGCTTACAGCGTGGTGTGATGGTGATCGCTTAAAATTTTTAACACTATAAGTGCGAGAGGGATTCTATGATAATTAGAAAGGGCTAGGTAAATGACGCCATGCTCAATCTGGAGAGTTGGCGGGGAGTTGCGTCTTCTTGCTGAGTTTAACCGCGAAAACAGACTTACTCGGTGGCAGCGATTAGAAGAGCTTGAACGTGTGCCTCGTTGTTGCCCGGCGGTTTTTTGCCGTCGGGCAGCGAATTTAAATGCTGTTGTACCGTGAGATTAAAGCAGCTTTTAAGCCTAGTTGTGCGGTACTCGTTATCGAAATTTGGTTGAACTAAGACGTGTTCTAGTTTTTTCAACCCTAGGTGTTGCTTGAAAAATTCAGATACTTGCTGCAGGAGCTAAGTGTCATTGAAAACGTTGTGTTGTTATGTAATTCAAGTCTTTCGGGCAATGTCCCGGATTTGCCAGTAGCGCTAGTTTCCATATTATTAAATTTATCACGCATTGGAAGTGTGCTTCGTGAAAACAGATTAATGTAGCAACCTAATTCGACCATCATAATTATAAATCTGGTGTGTGAAGCTCGTATCAATGTGATTGTTTAAGTTACTTTTTTGTAACAACTCTCTATCAGTAATACTTGTGGAATCCCGACCTGCTGTTGAAGAATTTGTGGTTAACACTCCACAGAGATGTTTGAATCGGCTGAACTTTACCAGGACATCTGTGTGGCAATGCCAATCTCCCCAGCTGCTGTATCTTTTCTAAAGTATGGTGAAATAATCTATTCTCAAGTATTGTAAACCCCTTTATGGTTTGTGCGTGCATGGTGTGATTTTAAAGAAACATTTGCACATGCTACCGAACTAGATGAAACCAACGTAATTTCACTAAATTGTCCGTTGTGGTGTGTCAAGCACAGTTCTAAACATTTGAAATTAGCAACGCCCGTTGCATGTGGGTTTGTGCTTTGCTTTGTTAATTAAAGTCTGTGATGTCAGAAATAACAAAACATAGCGTTAAAAACGTATATCTTATAATAAATTACACAGGCCTGCAAATTGAAATTTTTTGATTTTTTTTTCACCGTAATGGGTGAATCGTATGTATTTTGGTGCGCTGAGTCCAAATATGACCTCAGTTTTTCTCCAGCACGTAGGGATTTTCCGCAAAATGAAAAAGAAAGTTATGCAAAAAAATATATATTACTAGTGGTTTATTTACATTTTTAAATACAATTTGATAAAAATAATATGTAGTATATACAATAAGGATTTATAATTCTTTATAATATCTACATCTTTTTCCCCCAAAACTCCGTTTTGAGCTTTTCCGTTTGTGTGGGATGTCTGGAAGTTCTCTATGAAGCATCCAACAGTAGTCTCCCACCATATTCACATCCCATCGTCCTTGGTACCTCCGTTCCATTTCTTTGATGTCTTGGTGGAACCTCTCGCCCTGCTCTTCACTTACGGCACCAAGGTTTTCTGGGAAATAACTCAAATGGGAGTTCAAAAAGTGAAGTTTCAAGCTCATGGAGCACCCCAAGGTTTTAAAAAATTTCAACATTTTATTTACAATTTCTTCATAATCCGGGTCCTTATTGTTCCCCAAAAACTTAGTCACAACTTCTTTAAATGATATCCACGCCTCTTTCTCAGCTTTTTTCATCACCTTTTCAAACTGATTGTCTTTGATTAGTTTCCGAATGTCCGGGCCAACAAAAACACCCTCCTTTAACTTTGCCTCAGACAGTCCCGGGAATTTCTTTTCAAGGTATTTGAACGTTTCGCCATCTTTTGGCAATGCCTTGACAAACTGCTTCATCAGTCCAAGCTTGATGTGAAGTGGGGGTAAAAGCACTTTTTTGGGATCAACCAAAGACTCAAAGTGAACATTTTTTTCTCCAACCTTCAAAGTTCTCGTTCCCGGCTATCCCACTCACATAGGAAACAGGGGAATTTCGTATAGCCACCTTGTTGTCCAAGCACCATAGAGATGACTTTGAGATCACCACAGATAGGCCATCCAAACTCCTTATATTTCAATTTATCAAGGATAAAAGCCATGTTGTCATACTTTTCTTTTAGATGCACAGAGTGCCCCACGGGTACAGAAGCGTATTTATTGCCGTTGTGTAGCAAAACTGCTTTTAAACTTCTTTTTGACGAGTTAATGAAAAGCCTCCATTCATCTGACACATGTTGAATGTTAAACATTGACATCAACTTGGGAACATCAGAACAATATACAAGTTCGCCATCTTGAGAAAAATTTGACTCAAATTGTTATTCTCTGCTTCTGTACCAAGAGAATGAAGTTCCAGATCTCGACAAGTTCTTTTCTTGAAGTCTAGAGCCCAGTAATTCAGCAGACTCTTTAGAAAGCCCTAAATCACGAACGAGGTCGTTTAATTCTTCTTGTGAAAACTGTTGGGGTCCACAGTCTTCGACTTGAAACTCATCATCCAACTGCTCTGACTCGCTCTCTGATGACTCTGGCAAATCGTCAAAATTGTGTGGGGGCACTGGTACTGGAATACCGGGTCCATGAGGCACAGGCCGAAGTGCAGATTGCATGTTTGGGTAACATATATCTTTTTTATTTTTGGCATTGTACCCTTGTATGTTGCAAGAACAAAAGTAGCAGTCATCGCCGTGGTTTTTCGGCTCTCTCCAAATCATAGGCACCCCAAAACGAAAACATTTCACCTTTCCTTTAGACCACATGCGAAGTCCTTCAACACAGCCTGAACACACACCATGAGGGGCCCAAGATTTTTCTTGATCTCCGATCTTCACACCAAAATAGGCAAAGTACACTTTTTTAAACTCCGTAATACTTCGAGATTGTTTTTTTAATACAAGTTCGCCACAAATGTAACAGAAACTATCAGGATTATTAACACAAGCTCTTGAAGACATTTTGAAAGACACTTTAAGAATATTTAAATTGAAATGAACAAATCGAAGGACTATGAGGGGTATATAGGGCAATGGGAAAATCCAGGTTTCATTTGTCAATAATGTTCACCACAATTACGCTAATTACCAGAAAGAATTTCTCCTATTTATTTATGTACTTTTAATAACAAAAACATTTATTACAGTAACATTGGAATCTGAAAACACCGAAGCAAAGCGATAAACCTTAATTGCATACTATTAAGGTAATGGGTTTCCATGATTCATACGCTGACTAATGCTGTTAAATATACTAATTTTTATCATATTTCATAGTTTCTAATATAAAACTATGAAGCCGAATAGGAAAAACAACTTTTTTCGGCATATTCATAAATATACGCCTTAAGGTAGGCAATCCCGCAGAAAAATGCATTTTGCGGAAAATGCTTACGTGCTGGGAAAAAACTGAGGGCATTTCCGAACTCAGCGCACCACAATACATAAGAATCACCCATTATTTTAAAGAAAAAATTTGGTCGCAGACCTGTGTTATACGTAGCAGAAAGTTCACATCAGATGGAAATTGACATGTATCAAATTCGCATTGTCAAAACGATGGTAAGTTGACATTAGTGCTAGTTCTCGCTAAGTAATTTTTAGTTTATCGTATTGGTGCTACTTGCAAGCTCAAATTTCAAATTAATTATTGTCAATTTATTTACATAGGTTTCTTGTAATGGAGTATGTAGAAGAGTGGAGATGCACAACACTTACAATTGAACTTGAACTCTAACTATGTTGATTTAAACATTAACCTTAATTTTCTTCTTTGACATTTTCGTAACATAATTGCTGTATCTCCAGTCTAAAAAACATATTAATTAATAACAACAAGTTTTTAAACAAATAAAAACAAGAAGAATAACTAAACATCACTGGGGAAAAAAATAAAGTCAATTAGTACTTTAAGAGAAGTCTTAATGAACACGTACTTGTGGCGAGGTAGCTCCTGGAAACTTAAAAGGTCAGTGTATTACTATGTTTTATAAATCTAAAAACCAAAAAAAAAAATAAGAAATTATTCAACTAACAAATAATTTCATCTTTCAGAAGTCAAAACACCACGAAATAGTTGTTTCAACAAAAATTAAGGAACACATAACCGAAACCCCGAGTGAAAATAACACCAAAATATACGACTTTTTGTATCTTATATGCTAATAAAAATAATAACATCTAAAAAATTTCAAAACCAGGGTGGAAGAACACCAACACTAATGAAAGCAAAACAAGATACAAAAGGAATATGTTAAGAAATAATGGTATTATGAAATTTTAAAATGAATAAAAGAAAACAACCATTTCAACCTAAAAAGGTAAATAACTAGATTAACTTAAGAATGAGAAAACTCATATTGTAATTTTTAATAAAAAAGTACTATTGGTAAACATTAGACACCTATCGTAAGTTAACATTCATAAATTTTATGTTTACAGTAATACATGGTAAAAAACACCAGAAATAAAAACATAAAACATTTCCGCAGCATACCAAAGAAAGAAAAAGAGGGGAAAAAAGGATTAAGGAAAAAGACGCTGAAACACATAGTATACCTTGTAAGATCTCATTCAATTAAGGTGACCTAAGAACTTTTAATTAAAAAAGTTTTTCTTCATTTTAGTTGACTACAAATTACTGGTGAAATCCAATTACACCCTACTTAAACCATATCAAAACAGAAATAAATAATATAACACCAAGCCCTTGATAATGGGATTATGAATAAACTTTTAGAAAAAACAAAAAAATAAAACCAAAGGTATAGTATTCCAACCAAAAATTGGAAAGCTATTTAAAATCCAGTACACCATGAACAGTGTAAGTCATGTCTAAGTTGGTTTCATACAATCAGTAAATAATATTCTAATGTCAATCAGCTTTCAAGTAATGACAGTTCATCTGCAAACTGTACATGTAACTGTTTTGTTAAGGCATTGTAACATTGTGCATGATTCAAGTAAAGTACGTTTTTTTCCTATAAAAATTTTCAAGGTCAAAGAATTTAGGGTTTATGTTGGCATAACTTGGATTCCTTTAAAAAATATATGTTGGTAAAACTTGTTTTAGTAACTTTATAGAACTAAAAATTGGTGGGAAATTTAAAATCTGGCATTAAAGTTCTATGTACATCAAAAGCTCTTGCTAATCTTTCGTAAACGTCTTCTTCTGGTGTGTTAAGATGCAGATCCAACAGTTGCTTTGCACACTTCAGAAATGCTTATTTTACATTTAATTTTAAAAGATTCCGTTTGTACGCGTATTCAGTTTCAAAATAAAAAAGCTGACAATTTTAAATGTCAAAATGACAAGTCGTTTAGAGAAAAACCTGACAAAAATAAATTTTCTAATAATCTAAAAAAGAAGTTTTGCCAATTTTATCTTGACTTTGAAAATTTTTATAGGAAAAAAACGTACTTTAGGTACTAGTTGAGTTTTTAAAACCGTATAGTAGCATAGAAAATGTTGAAAAACGTGTATGTCTTCCAAACTTCCCAATGCATCTGTCAAATTTTTAGGTTACTGTCGAAGTGTCACTGAATGACAACCAAACAGTAATTTTATGAATTAAATTACGAAGTGATTTACTGTTCTCAATGCTGGCCTGATTTTAAATAGCTTTCCAATTTCTGGTTGGAATACTATAATAATAAGAGAGGAATTTATTGTTTCACAAATCTAACTTATAATGTGTTGTTAATTTTTAGATTATAAAAAAACATGTGCCTTTTAACAGTGTTAGTCCTAAAATTTTAACTTGTTATTAACAGTATGTATTTAGTCTGAAGAAGCTATATTAAATAGCGAAATGTTGCTTTAAATTGATTTTAATTGAAAATATCCAATATGTTATGATACAACTAATAATTTCACATAAAACTATTAGTAACGATTGAAATTAATAACAAAATTAGCTGCAAAACTCTTCTGCCGAAGAAATATGATATACAATTGTCATGTTTTTTCATTTTTTAATTATTTTACAAGTACAGTCAAGAACTAGTTACTTAAGTCACTTAATAATAATAATAAAGGCATTCCAATCAATAAGATTATAGCCTCTTCTTTCCGAAGTAAGTTAATCCATTTCATGGGGTGGATTAGTCCCCATTTTCCTTGGGTAGTTCGCTTCCTATAATTTCTGGTGTGTTTTAGTTTTTTTTACTATTTCTCTCCATTCAGCTCTGTTACTTGCTTTCTTCTTCCAGTCCTTGACATCCATCTTTCTTAGGTCCCCAATCACTTCGTCGTACCATCTCATCCTTGGTCTTCCTCTTGGTCTGTTTTTCTCTGGCTTCCATGTCATTATTTCTTTTATTATACTTTGATCACTTTTTCTCGTTATGTGTCCTATCCATCTGATCCTTTGTGCTGACATTACTTTTACTATATCCTCTCCTTTCAGTATTTCTGTGAGCTCGTGATTCATGTATTGCCGTTTTACTTCGTTATCAATCCTTTTGAGTCCCATTATCGATCTTAGCACCTTTCTCTCAAAAACTCTTAGTTGTTCCTTTTCTGTTTGCGTGGGGCACATTATTTCAGCAGCATATAGCACCACTGGTCTTATAAGTGTCTTGTAGATTCTTATCTTAGTTTGTACTTTTAGTTTTTTGGATTTCAACATTTCGCGGTTTGCATAGAAGGCTTTGTATCCTTTTTGTATTCTTTCGTGTATTTCATCCTTTCTTTCGTTGTCGTGTGTTATTTGTATTCCTAGATAGTTGAAGTCTTTTACCTTTTCAAACTCGTGATTTTCTATTTTGACTACTTTTCTTGCGTCATCTTTTCCTCTTTTGCACTTCATATATTTTGTTTTACTTTCGTTTATTTCTAGCCCTATCTTCTTTGATTCTTTGAGTAGCTTCTTAAAGATGTCTGTCATTTTTTTTAAAGATCTTGAAATAATAACTATGTCGTCGGCATACGCCAGTATTTGTGCCTCTCTATACTTTATGTTCCCGTGTATATTTAATCTTCTGATTGTTTCTTCTATCGCTAGGTTGAACAATGTTGCCGATAGCGCATCTCCCTGTCGCACTCCTTTATTGATTCTAAATGGTTCCGTATACCCTTCTTCTGTTTTCACTATGGCTTTCGAGTTATTCAGTGTCATTTGTATGCAGTTTCTCAGTTTACCCGGGATCCTCAAATTCTTTAGTGTTTGTATTAGTTTTTTCCTATTTATCTTGTCGAACGCCTGCCTATAGTCTACAAATATCATATGTAATTCTAGGTCATGTTCATGACTCTTCTCCAGTATTTGCAACATTACGTGCAAGGCATCAACTGTAGACCTGCCAGGACGAAATCCCATTTGGTAATCTCCTAATTCCCTCTCCGCATAGCTCATAAGTTTTCTCTGTAATATGGATGTAAGTACTTTATAGGTAGAGTTCAACAGCGTTATTCCTCGATGATTGTTGCACTGTTGGAGATCTCCTTTTTTTGCTATTGTTATAATTACCCCCATTCCCCATTCCGCTGGCATTTGTTCTCTTCTCCATATTTCTTTTATAAGGTTATATATAATTACTTGTAGTTTCTCTCCTCCATATTTCAATAACTCTCCATTTAATTCGTCATAACCTGGTGCTTTTCCATTTTTTATCCTTTTTATCGCTTCTATTGTTTCTTCGAGGGTTGGCTCTTCCACTTCTTCTTCTTCTTCTTCCACTGCATCTTCTCTTTCCCTTTCTTGCTCATACTTATCGTTTTCTTCGGTTTCTTCATATAGTAGTTTGTGGAAGTATTTCCTCCATATTTCTTTTTTCTTGTTTTCATCGTATTCAATAATGCCCCTTTCATCTCTTAGTCCTCTGTTTCTTATTGTGTTCCTCTTCTTTTGGTTTTCGATTTGCTTATAGAATTTTTTTGTATTGTTATTTTTATAGTTATCTTCAATTTCTTCCATCATTTTCTCAATCCATTCATTTCTCTTTTGCCTGCATGTCCTCTGTGCTTCCGCTTTGCTTTCCTTATATTGTTTTAAGTCTTCTTCTTTCTTGGTTGATATCCATTTTCTTCTATCTTTATTCTTTTTGTTTATCTTTTCTTGACATTCGTCGTCGTACCACTGTTTCCTCATCGTTCTTTCTTTGAATCCAATAGTTTTTGCACATGCCCTCTCGACTGAGTTCTTGAGCTCCTTCCATTCACACTCTATATCTGCTCTCCTTTCATATTTTTCCATTTCTTTATTAATTTCCTTTAAGTATTCCTTCCTTCCATTTTCAGTATATAATTTCTCTATGTTCTTTCTCTTGCATTCCCTGCGTCTTTGTTTGCTTTCATATTCCTGCTTTACTTTGGCAATCACTAGTAGGTGATCGGAATCTGCATTCGCACCTCTGTACGATCTGACGTCTGTTATTATCTTACTTTGTTTCTTCTTTATTAATACGTGGTCGATCTGGGTGCCTTTTGTTGCGCCCGGGGGCATCCATGTTTCCTTGTGTATTCGTCTGTGTTTATACTTGGTACTGCTGATAACCATATTTGTTTTGGCCGCGAAGTTGCATATTCTGTTTCCGTTGTCATTTGTCTTGTCGTGTATTGTATGTATTCCTGCTACTTCTTTTATGTAATTTTCTTTTCCGATTTGTGCGTTTATGTCCCCTAGTATTATCAGTATATCTTGCTTCGGTGTTTTTCATATTCTGTTTCTAAGTCGTTGTAGAATTTATCCTTCACTTCCTGGTCGTCTACTTCTGTGGGAGCATATGCGCATATTATAGATAGATTTAGCGGTTTTCCTTCTATTCTCACATAGCATAGTCTGCCATTGATCGGTTTGAATGCCATAATATTTAATGTTTTATCTATTATAAATGCTGTACCTTTATGACCTTGCTTTTTTTCCCCTGAGTATAACATTTTGAAGTCTTTCTTGTTTATTTCTCCTTGCCCTCCCCATCTTATCTCCTGTAGAGCAGCTATGCTCACTCCATATTTTGTTAATTCCCTAGCTACCTCCATCATCTTCCCAGGGGTAAGCATGGTTTTTATATTCCATGTTGCTATTTTGTTTATTTTATTTTTAATTTCCGCTTCTTTGCCGTTTTTGTTTTTACTTTTAGAATTTTGTTTTAATTTCTTTTGATTTTCGCTTTTGTCCATATTCGTTGCCTTGTTCGTCTTCAGTTTCAATTGTTCTTGGTTTTTTAACAGTTTTTTGAAGTGGTGCTATCTTTCCCTCGCCTCTTATCTTCTTTAGCATATTTTAGTTCACTTTCAGTTTTATCCCACTCATATATTTGATTGTTTATTGTTATTTTCTGATAGCCGATTTTTACTTTATTTCCTGCCCTTCTTTCTTCTTTAGCTGTTTCTATTATTTTGCCTTGAATATCTCTTTCGTTTTTCGTTAGGTCGTTTTCGATGTATATTTTTTTTTCTCCTAGTCTATTCTTGTTTCTCATTATTAGCATTTTTTGCTCAAATGTTTCTATTTTTGCAACTATGCATTTTCTTTCAGCTATTTTGCCTATCATATACGCTTCAGTTACATTGGCTTGCACTTTTATTTCTTTATTCAAAAACTGTTCAACCTTTTTTTCGATTTCCATCTCATCTATTTTCAGGCCCTTTATTATAATGTTATTTCTTCTTTTGTTTTGATCTTGTTTTTCGAATATTTCTTCCATTTTAATAATTCTGTTAGTCAACTGTTGTTTTTCCTGCTTCCATGTCTTCTCTTTTTCCTTTAATTCTTTTACCTCATCTTTTAATTGTTTTAGTTCTTCTTCGTTTTTCTGGAATCCCTCTTTCATTTCTTTTCTCATTGCTTTGATTTCTTCTAATATTAGTTCATCCTTATTTTTATTCTTCGTTAATGGTGACCGCGTATTTTTTTTACTTTTCGTAAATACCGGCGCTTCATCCTCCTCACTATCATATTGTCTTCTTCGTTTGTTTCTTTCATCAGTTGTATCTGTCTCACTCATTCTCCCGGGTACTGCCCTAGCTTTCTTCTCAATTTACCTAACTATTGTTACACCCGTTCGCGTAGAGTCAAGGTTCCAGTCAACCCGTCGCAAACCTGACTCCTACCGGCGTTTCGGTTCTATAATTGCCAACTTTTGTTTAGATAATAATTCTACCTCGCTGCTCTCCGTTTAAATGTCTATTTAACCGCGTTATTTCCTAATCTAATACATTAATTAATTTTAACACATTATTGTTTTAGCGTACAGACTACGCGTACGGATCAAGTGGGATGTTTCTTGAAATCGCGTGCAAATTAATTTTGGTAATACGGTCCTGTTCCTTGTTTTGTATTTAACTTGGCCGTGATCGTACAGCTGTCTCCTTATCTGGCGTTGCGCGCTTTCTTATCGCACGTACGTTATGGAAATTCGGTTTATTAGGTCTTATTTTCTAGGCCTACCTTAAAATTCGTTCCTTTACCGCCTTCTGCACACTTCTTTTACTTACTTAAACACCACTCTGATTTATTATTCACTATTTCCCTAAATATTTGAAATTACTTTGAGACACTTATCTCTAACCTATTTGCTGTTACCTGCCAGGACCGCACGTTTTTATGAATTAAATTACGAAGTGATTTACTGTTCTCAATGCTGGCCTGATTTTAAATAGCTTTCCAATTTCTGGTTGGAATACTATAATAATAAGAGAGGAATTTATTGTTTCACAAATCTAACTTATAATGTGTTGTTAATTTTTAGATTATAAAAAAACATGTGCCTTTTAACAGTGTTAGTCCTAAAATTTTAACTTGTTATTAACAGTATGTATTTAGTCTGAAGAAGCTATATTAAATAGCGAAATGTTGCTTTAAATTGATTTTAATTGAAAATATCCAATATGTTATGACACAACTAATAATTTCACATAAAACTATTAGTAACGATTGAAATTAATAACAAAATTAGCTGCAAAACTCTTCTGCCGAAGAAATATGATATACAATTGTCATGTTTTTTCATTTTTTAATTATTTTACAAGTACAGTCAAGAACTAGTTACTTAAGTCACTTGAAGAATTAAAATGGAATACGTCTGATGAATCGTCGTCATTCGTACCTATTTGATCAATATTAGAAGCGTTACAAACTTGCATAGTATCCCATGCTTCTCCAATTACTTTTCTAACATGATTGACATAGTTTTTCCAGTGGACAATAGTAACCTCAGTAAGAACACTATTCTAAAGGTTGATAGTTAATTCTGGTTTTGAATTTTCGAAAGTTATTAGATAATCATATTTTCGTTTGTACTACGACCAAACCATTTCTACGGCTATTGTTTTAACTAGGACATTATGCATATCAAGAAATGCTTGACCTATCCGACGTTTCTCCTCTTCGAAGAAGTTTCTTACGTTTTTAAGATAAGATTTTGGGCGTGCTCATTATAGCGCCTCATTTTTAGTGTAATTTTGGACAAATGTCACATTGAAACAATTATAAAATAATGGCTATTGAAATGGACCTCGTATCATTCCTTCCACGTATTTGCGAGCTAATCCTTGAAATTGTTCTAAATATTGACCAAGAACTTCCGGTTGCAGCATTTGTTGGATTGTGTTAAGATATACAAAACATTTAATTATGTTGGTAGCAGTAGTAACTTTTTCTCTAATGCGGTTGGTACGCAAGTGTAATATAAACCTAACAAATCAGTTTCCGGTTAGCTGTTAAACTGTACAGATGTTACGCTTGAATTGTACTGTACTTGAATCGTGTGTGTATTTACTAAAATAAACTCATGTCTAAGTTCATCGATTGTTTATTTATCAATTGATTGTTTCTCTAGTCGCTTGTGCGGCACTTTCTTCTGCTGCCGCCTCCGCAACCTCCGTTTGCAACTGCTCATCGTATTCCTCTACTGGTTGACTCTCGGATAACACATGCGTCGGCAAAAATTGAGGTGTGGATGTGTGTGATGGTCCCGGTGTGGAAGTGTCTGACGATCCCGGAAGGCTTAGGTTTATCGCAGAAACTTGTCTTGGAGGGGTTACTGCTCGCGGACAGGGCAAGGTAGACGGAGTGGATACTCTACGTTTAATGGTTATTGGTGAATAATTCACTTTTGGTTCGCTCACTCGCGCACCTTCTTGCTTTATAGTTGTTAGCAATTCGGTGAGCTGTTTGGAAAGGAGTTTGAATTGCTCAGCTAAAATCGTTTGGGATTGGGCGATGTCTGCTTTTAAAGCTGCGTATTTGCGTCTACCGGATTGTCGGGTTTTAATAAGTTCCCTGGCCAAACGCTTATCCATGTTGCAACTGCTTCAGTTGTTGGTAAATTACTACCTACCCTTCTTTGGCTGCTGTCTATATATTAAAATAATTGTCGAAACCTTTTCTATATCGGCCCGTGTTGGTTTCGCTTTCTTTATCGATCACTAAAAATCCGTGATCCTCATTCCAACAATGAGTGCACAATGTTTTGAACTTGTCGAATGACATGTCCGTGTTGACATGATCGTCGTAAATGTGCTTTAGATTGGTGTTGTCTTGTTGGAATATGATGATGAAATTTGCATTATCTCTTATGAGCTGCTTAAGAATAGATGAATACGTCTGGCATAGATAAAAACAATCTATGTTTCGGTGACGTCCGAAACAAAAATAATCTGGAATTATGCTTTGCGTGTCACACGCTACGTCGTCAAAAACTATAACGGAATGTTCTTTTGCTTCCTGGGGTTTGATCACCTCACAATCGTCACTATATTCGAAAAATCCAATGTCTCTCAATGGTTGTAAGACTGCTCTCAGATAATTATATTTGGGTTGATCCAGTGTTTTCGAATATAAATAAACGTTTGCGAATCGCAGCCCATTTGGATGCTCTAGTAAACTGATTATAACGTTGGTTTTTCCACTTCCGGATCGACCTACGATCAGACCTCGTTTAGATCCCTTGCCCAGTAAAGCGCTGTGCTTTCTGTAAGTCTCGGACACGGAATTTACTGTGTGATTTACTACCGGCAAGGAACAACCTTGTTTCACAATTTTGATGTTTTCCATAGTTTTCGGACGGGAAGTAACTGACTTCCCACCGTGTTGCACAGAGTATATATCTACCCCTTTGGACTTCACGCCTTCAGTCGCTGTTCGACGAGCGTTTGTTTAAGATGAGTTGTACTAGGCGTAAAACTCGTAGTGGTCGTCGAACCGTCAGAGGGAATGGTCGCGGTTTGTTGAATACCCTTATTGATAAGTTGCCCTTCGAATTACATATACCAGGTTACAAGTTTTGCGGACCTGGTACCCTCCTAAACAAGCGGCTCTCTCGAGGCGATCAAGGAAGGAATCTTCTGGACGAGGCCTGCAAACAACACGACATCGCATACTCACAATCTAACGATCTTTCGACACGTCACGCTGCGGATAAGGTTCTTGCACAGAAAGCTTGGGAACGCGTTAAAGCAAAAGACTGTACTCTTGGGGAAAGAGCTGCAGCCCTTGCTGTTACAGGAATTATGAAAGGAAAACCCAAACTCGGAATGGGTGTGAAACGAAAGCGTACACGGCGAAAGCATTCCAAACGGGTCGGTACCACAATCCGCTCGCATTCAGGAGGAGGGGCTCTGAAAACAAGGAGGAAGAGGAAGCGGTCTAGAGCACTACCTCTTCCGAAGAGAGGAGGCATATTGCCGCTTGTACCAATAATTGCTGCATTAGGAGCATTGGGATCCCTCGCAGGTGGTGCTGCAGCAGTAGCTAAAGCAGTGGGAAACTCAAAGGCTGCTAAAAAGGAACTCCAGGAAAATAAACGACATAACAAAGCTATGGAATCCATTGCTCTTGGAAAAGGGTTATATCTACAACCGTATCAGTAAAAAAACTCCCGTTGAAGCTGCCGCGCCGCGCGTTAACGAACATCGATATTTCACACTACGTTAAAAGTCTAGAAATTCCACACTTTAGGGGAATATTTATGCGGGATGCTCTGGCTGTCAAGATTCGTAAATGAGAATGTGGTGTCACCAACTTGGACGATGATGTTGGACCTGGCACGCATTGGACGGCTTACGTAAAAGTGAATACCTTTGTTCTGTATTTCGATAACATCGGTGGCTTACAACCTCCAACCGAATTAGTGAAATACTTTCGCAGCGACGGTGGCAATAACACGATCGCGTATAATTCCAATAGATATCAACGATTCCTGTCATACACATGCGGTCACTTGTGTCTCAAATTCCTATATAACTTTGCGAAACCGCTTTTGTCGACAGTTTTAGTGTTGCGCTTCATCATGTCTAGTATATTCACTCTGACAGGTGATTCATCCATCTTTACAGCGAATTTTGACCCTCCTATCTTCTTAGACGGCGGTAGCTAATATTTGTTAAGTTTCGAAACCTACAATACTATTGCCAATATTACACCTCCCAACAATTAATTTCATCTCGTCGGACTGCCTCATATTACTATACCCAAGGGTGCATACGAAATTACGGATATTGCTGACTTTCTACATAACCAGCTTGAGTCTAGCGGAGGTACTAAGCATGTGTTGCTACGCGGAAACAACAGCACCTTAAAAACCGAAATAAAATCGAACGTTCCAATCGACTTTAGGAGTGACAATACTATCCGAGACATGTTGGGATTTGACAGCAAAATGTATGATGCGACTATGTGGCATGCAGGTGAACAAGTTATGAAAATTTTGAACATTAACTCCATCCTTATCCACTGCAACATCTCTGTCGGTTCCTATAAGAATGGTAAGCCTGGCCACATCGTACATCAATTCTTCCCCGTAGTGCCGATTGGGTACAAAATAGTGGAAACACCTAACCCAGTCATTTACCTACCGATCAGCACGAGACAGATCACTAACCTAACTGTTAAAATACTGGACCAGTTTCAGCAAGGAAACCGTCATGGTAACATTGCATTTAAAGAAGTTATAATGGGTTTTCGATTCAACCGTTCACCCTACCATGTCCTGCCCGGTTCCTATAAGAGACATTGTCCACAGCCTCGTAAAATCAGTTCAGCTTCGTCCGCCGCGCATTTAACAAAGACTTCTTGCGTTTCTTGGGTTTTACAGTAGTGCAATGAGTATTTTAAATATTGGAGAACGAGTCCTCGTCGACAACTCCGTCATTAGCAATCAATTACACACCCATCAGCCGTATACAAACCGTTTTGACTATAACGATGAAATTTGAATTCCAATTCCTGAAGATATGTCAACTCTTCCCGGCTTGAGCTATCTGTACCTAGAGGAGAAATTGCGGAAAGCAACCGGTGAAGTTACAACGGCTAAATTTCTTAACAATGGGTTGGCACACTTATTTAGTGAAATCCGATATGAAAGCAATGGTGTCGTTGTCGATTCTGTTACCAAACCTGGTATTACATCTACTCTGAAGGGAGAAGGGATATGTGTCCTACAGTTCTGATGATGTTAAAAAGCTTCAAAATTCTGACTGGTTGTACGCCGCCAATACTCACATTACCGATGCACAAGCCAACCTCAGTGCCTGCATACCATTGAGAATGCTGTTAGGCTTACTTAACATCCGACAATAACTTGTCCTGATTCGCAGCAATAACGATGCCGGCGCCGTATTCAGTGCTACCGTAGGAGAGACTGCTAAAGTTACGATTGACAAGCTGTATTGGAAAATTCCACATGTCAGTCCAGGTCTTGTCCAAGAATTATCTCTAACCAAATACATTAACAAAAATATCGACACACAAGTAGCGTTTCGCAGCTGGCAACTTCATATCATACCAGGCGTTAATGCCGTGACTCAACATTCTCATGACATTGCAACAACCACCAAATTACAAACCCCCAGATATGTCATCGTAGGTTTTGAGACGGAACGCGCAGGGCTCATCTCTAAGGACAATAGTCATTTCGACAAAATTAATCTTACAAATTTTAGAGTTTATCTCAACACCGAACGTTTCCCCTACGATAATTTAAATAACAATTATGGCCTGAATCATTACGCCACATTATACGACATGTACTCCAAGTTTCAATCGTCCTATTATAACAAGACTGACGAGCCTTGGTTCACGCCCAATGAGTTTGCTGACAAAGCATTTATTGTTGTAATCGACTGCTCCCATCAAAAGGACTACCTCCACGCGAACGCTGTCGTTTTTCGAGTTGAATTTGAAACTTCCACAAACGTGCTAGCCAACACAACCGCGTATTGTCTCGTTCTTCATGATCGGGTTTTTACGTACAACTCTCTGACAAAAGCAGTAAAACAATTGTAATACCCCGAAGTGGGTTTTTTTTACATTGTACTCCTAGTGCCGTCTACTTTCTGATTATTGAAAAATATAATATTAAAAAATTGATTCGACTAGGATTCGAACCCAGATCTCCTGAGGCGCAGTGTCTAAAATTTCCTTTAATGCATATAATGCTCCCCAGGCGTCATACCATTAGACCACCAAGTCCTTAAACTATTTAATGAAAAACGGCGATGACCTTCGGCGAAAAATTTGACCTTGAGTTTAAAGCCATTGTTGAAGGCTAAGCCGATTTTCAAGGTCACATCATTTTCAAGAACGAACTCTAACACCTCCCACCACTCGACCTTGACTTCAAAGTCCAACTCTAGAACCTCCTCCCACCAAAAGAAGAAACGGTGCGGTTGCAAAATCGTGTCAGTCTGGTTGTAACATGAAAGCTGACGATAACACCTACGGATTACCTACATATTACGAGAAATATTACCATGAATTTTCGGAGTTATTTCCTTGGTTTGGTTACGATAGTGTACATATCACCGTTACGCTGGATGAACATCCGGACTTTCAAACTACTAGTACAAAGCTACGACTCCCAGACCCGTTTGATTGGTTTAATTGGAATGTGATGGAGCCCATCGATACGCATTTAAAAAATTGGAGAATAGAACGTGAATGTGTCAAGAAAATCGTATACGAGTTATGGTGATTCCCGCCTGCCCATCTGTTGACTAGTATCGGTCTGAACGAACAAATTTGTGAAAAGAAGGAAAATGAAGAAGAAGAGTGTGCAGTTTGACGACTCGAAGAATCAGATGTATCTGCATTCGTGGGCGTATGCGTATAAAGAGGCTCGGAGGGGACTCTGGCAACAAGAAGCTATGGATAAGATGAGGTTCCAGCGGAGGATCCTTAATGTGGAAGAGGTATTGAGAAACGTCTTCAGCTCAAAACATAGGGATAAAGTATACAGGGTGTCCAAAAAATGGCGGATTAACTCTACAGTGCGTTACTTGGGGATGCCTAATGAACCATGGAAAAATATGAAAAAAATTCCCTGGGCCGTATTTTTCGAAATATTTCTGGTCAAAGGTGGGTAATGAAATCCATTTATTTAAATAACTAGTGTATAATTATAGTGTCAAATATATCTGGGACTTATTAAAATATCTGTTTTTTTAATATTCTTGGGATTTAACTAAATTGTTTTCAATATTTAAGTATTTTAAAAAACTGATTTCCTGTTGAGTTTGTCAATTACTAAATATGGCAAACAGGCTTTGTACAATAATAATATACGAAATCAAGCTTGGCATTGAAATATTTGTTGTATGAATAATATGTTGGTGGCACTGTAAGTTCATGTCAAATTCGATGTTAGCAGGTTAGATTTTGCGACAGTTTGTGTCAAAACTGACGCAAAACCTAACCTACTAACCTCGAATTTGACATAGACTTACAGTGTCACCAACATATTAACAACTTACTATGGATACATTTTTGATTGAGAAATTGTTGCAGTATCAATGTTGCCAGATTTATTTTTATTAATTTCGAAATATTTCGAAAAATACGGCCCAGAGATTTTTTTTCATATTTTTCCAGGGTTCATAAGGCATCCCTCAGTAACGCACCGTAGAGTTAATCCGCCATTTTTTGGACACCCTGTACGTAGAACGCCATTCAGCCTTTGTAGATCATTAGATTGTACATTGTTAGATTATATTGTTTGAAAATTAAAAAAACACCATAAAATTTAAATGTGTTTTATTATTCCATTAAGTAATGATTATATATATGGTAAACATTAGACAAAGAACAATAGCAACAAGTTTTAGCATGATACATGCAAAGGGGTTGTGTTGGACTGAGTGGTGGTTGCTCCGCAACTTCAATGATTGGTGTTGCGGTGTAGCGTTTCAGAAACTCAGCCTTTTCTCTCCCTTTGACATATATCAGTTCAGCGTCCCGCAGAAGGCACCGTAATATGGTGGGGAACGGGTATGCAGGAGTAAATCCATCCTCCCAGCCTATGCAATGATGGTTTTCCATTAACCAACAGGCTTGCTTTTGCAAATTCTGAAGCAGTGCTTCGAAAGGAAAGGGTTGTTTGAACACGTGGTGTGCCATACTGGTTCCATCGTAAGCAGCACATTCCTTTGCAGTGAAATTCTTGTCGGTTGTTTTGAATCCTTGAATATCGATAACCAATTTCATAATCTCTGAAACTTCTTTGTGGCGTGAATTCACAATTCATATTCTTATATGGGTATTTCGCCACTCTGCAAATTAAAATATTAAATAACGAAAATATTAACAACGAACGTTTCGAGGGACAATCTGCCCTCGTTATCAACGAATAACAATTAAAACTAACAAGAACTTATCTTTTTTTCACTGGAAGAAAATTCATTGGAGGTTGGTCGTTTTTCTTCCAGTGAAAAAAAGATAAGTTCTTGTTAGTTTTAATTGTTATTCGTTGATAACGAGGGCAGATTGTCCCTCGAAACGTTCGTTGTTAATATTTTTGTTATTTAATATTTTAATTTGCAGAGTGGCGAAATACCCATATAAGAATATGAATTGTGAATAACCAATTTCATGTTGCCTCAGAGAACTAGCTGAACGGATAAAGGTACTGGCGCACTCACACTTGTCAGGACACAACGAAGTTATGGTCAGATAACTAGCTGGACGGCAACGTAATACTACCACCCTCCACTTTCCATGATAAAACTTGAGCAGAAAAGTTACACCTGCTTGACCACTCTCGTCAGAGCATTGTACGTATAAGTAGAAGTTTGTTCAGTAAAAACATTGCATACTACTTATAATAATAATTTTTATTTCTCACTGTGTGCAAAACTATATAAACATTTTTAAATACTAGCTTAACTAGTAACATTTTCTTCCTTAGTTCTTCTTTAGTTTTTTCTTCATCTTTTTCTTCTATAAATTTGTTTACTTCACTTAGCTCATGATGTAACCCGAGACCTTCCATCAGATTTACAAAGAGCCTTAGATTTATCACGTTATTTAGAAATAATTGACATACTTCTGCACCATTTTCATATAATCTTTCTCTCATATGCAACTCTTCATCGGTATATCCGCTCCGCCCCATACCATACACAACTTCATGTCCAGCGTCGAATGCTAAGTCCTCACACAAACCTTGCAGACGCCCTATGGCGCTGCACACATCCGTAGCTAGCGCTCGAGCAGCCTCTAAGTAGCACATCCACATTACGACGATAGTTGCTGCCCAATTGCTTCTAGTTCAATATCACACCTAACACTATCGCTAGCAAACGTCAGCAGTTCGTACATACACAACGCCTTCTCCGACAATTCGTCAAAGTTTTGTAACGTAACCTGTACATTTTGAATGTAGTCCCCAGGTTTAGTTATCGCTCGAGTTATTGATGTTGAATAAAATTGAGGAAACTTTAAGTTCTTCAATTGTGCTAGTTTTCGTCCAATTAGAGTGCGAACTCTGTACAACTCCTCCACAGTTTCTCTCTGTATGCGTACCACCTTCACCGCTTGAATGGATGTGAATGATAGGAGTATGGGTCCCAACTAAAGCGGTGGCCACTGTCCAGCTCCGGTATAAAAATAATTTGTTATAATTCCCTCGTTTTCTAACAAGATTCCCCACTCGGGTTCCAGCAGCTGAACTTTGTATTACTTGTACAAATCCACCGCTGGTTTGTAGACCCACACATACAAACTTAGTCTGTGAATTATTTAATCTATATGTACTACTGCCAAGGAGCACTGGACACTGTTGCGGTTTAAACTTTGTGACACCATCGAACACTTCCTGCTCGCTCTTCACTAACCCAAGAACTTTGGTAATGGTTTTCATTCTTAGTTGCACTGAATAAGATGTTCTGCGATTCCTACTCCTGCCTGCTCTTTTTTATCTACTTTTCGAAGGTAGTGGTAGAAGGGAGTCACAAGGTTGCCCACGGTCACGGTCAAGTAGGAGGAGTACCAAAACTAGTGGTGGGGGGGGGGGAAATTTGGTCAGTTAGAAATAACATTTCAACAAAGTAGCAGTTAAGCGAATCCAGTGTGCGTAGGAGCGTTAGAGTAAACTATAATGCCGCTGGATAAATTTGGAAGGCATCACCTTGGACATCCCTCTGATCATCCCACTGATCATCCTCAACGGTTTCTTTTCGAGAACTTGGCGCGTTTTTACTATGAAAAAGACATACACTTTACAAGCCTAGGAATTGACCCTGAAGGCTGGTATATTCTACTATCCGCTAAGTTAGACTATACAGTTCAATTCGCTGAGGCTGTGATATCTTCTGTCAATATAAATCCTTCAACTCCTACAATTACTTTGAATGATAGCCGTCTTAGCGCTACCGAGTTGATCGAAAAGACCTTGAAAATGGGTGACGTTCTGAAATTTAAAGCAGTCAACAATATTCCTGTTATGTATGTGGAATTTCATCTCAAGGCTCCCATCCTAGTGAAGTCGCCCGGTCAGCCTTGAACAGCTATTCCCCCCTCTCATTCTGGATTACCAACTATATAAGCGTGTTACAACCTTACAGAGTAACAGTCAGAACAACAAAAATAATCAATTTGTTAGATGATTTTTGAGGCTTTCACGGCCATTGTCATTAAGTAACAAACGACTTCCGGGATTGGACCGTGTCATGATTGAGATCGAAGAACTCAACGTTTCGCCCACTTTCGTAAGGGGCTTCATCAGGAGGAAAAAGCAAAAGAGCACGGTAACTCAACGTGTTAACCACGCCAGAGGCGAAACTCTTTGCAAAGGGAAGGGACAGAAGAGCACGGTAACTCAACGTGTTAACCACGTCAGAGGCGAAACTCGACTGACTATCGGAAGAAGAAAAGCGAGAATTTATAGGCAACCGCCGTAGCGTTTCAGCAAATGCCGTCGCGGTTCAGTGACGGAGGGCGGGGCTTAGGAATTAGCACTTTCCACATAGAAGGAAGGGGAAAGCCTTCGTCCCGATTGAAATTATTAGGGTGTTTGCAAATCTCAATGGCTTCGCGAATCTTTCTGCTAAAGAAGAATGGGGATTTGCAGATGATGGAAGTTTCATCAAAAAGGATTTTATGACCAGTATCGCGTTGGTGTTCGGCGATGGCCGATGATGAAACGAGACCTGACTTGACACAGCGCTGGTGCTCAGAGATGCGAGTTTTCACCCAACGACCTGTTTCACCAATGTATACAGCATTACAAGAGCAAGGGACTCTATAAACACCATTAGATGACATAGTGTTTAATTTATCCTTAGATGAAGGAAGAACCTGTGAGATTTTGCTCGGGGGTTTGAATACTGTTTTAATGTTTTGTTTTCGAAGAAACTTTCCTATGCGGTCCGTGACTTGGTGGATATAGGGAAGAAAGACTATTGCTGCAGGAGGATCGGGTTTTGGAGGTTTGGGTGGCCGTGGGTGAAGATGGCGATTGAGTTACCGTGCTCTTCTGTCCCTTCCCTTTGCAAAGAGTTTCGCCTCTGGCGTGGTTAACACGTTGAGTTACCGTGCTCTTTTGCTTTTTCCTCCTGATGAAGCCCCTTACGAAAGTGGGCGAAACGTTGAGTTCTTCGATCTCAATCATGACACGGTCCAATCCCGGAAGTCGTTTGTTACTTAATCAATTTGTTAGTTTTTTTGAGAAAATCAGTAGATTTTATATGCAAATCAGTAGGTCAGTAGACTGAAGGTAAAATCAGTAGATCTACTGATAAATCAGTAGATCTGGTAACACTGCATGTAATTCAAAATTCAGCCAAATCCGATGAAAAATGATTGAATAATCTCTAATTGTAAATCGTCCTACAAACGACGTAGCATGTGAAACTAAATTTTAATATTTAAGGCACTCTGAATGACACATTCTAACCAGAACGAACATATTGTAATTAACTTATACTAACTATGTACACATATTAACAATTTTAGTTAATAAAATCCTTTGTTAGCCGATTTTTGTTGCCACCTAACATCACTTTCACTACCCGTGTTCTTTTCGGTAAATTTCCATTGAAGTCGTAATTTAACATAGGTATGAGTTGCAAAGGTGTTTACAACCCACCACTGTTTCGGTTGATTCAAGTATAACGTTATTTGGGCAGACCACTTCGGTGTTCAAAAACCACGAAACGAATCTCGGAAAATGTAAAACTAAGATCGCAAGCTTTTAAATTCTTAAATTTAGCTTGAAATGCTAGAGGGTAAAGAATTTGTCTTGATACTTAGAGCCTTTATTAAAACCAAGAAGACTGTACTAAGGAGACGTAACCCGCGTTTCGAAGTGGACCGCTAAAAGTTGACAAATATGGCGGTCGTCGTGTAATATTATCCATTCACAAAACTCGTGAACTGTCAATGTAAAATATTTGCCGAGTGTAACTGGAACTTCGGACCATGTTTTAACAATTAATAACACACTTAAAATACACTCCATTTGATTAACAACCGTAAACTGACTTTTAACCGCGATTACAGGTTAATTTAGCTCGCTTCCGACTCTCGAACGGCAGCGAAAACGAACGAAAATTACCAAAGAGAGCTTTTATATACAGCCGTCATAAGAAGTTACATCTCCTTAATACAGTCTTCTTGATTAAAACATTTGTGCTTTTTATGCCCGTTAACGTATAGAAATCGTAATTCATATCAAATCAATCGTAACATGCTCTATTGTAACGGTGCACACCCTATTTGGCTTTTATTTGTGTACCTATGTACCTACATTGTGTATGTTTCCTGGTTATGGCGGCGTGCTACGGGGGAGTTACAGGTGATTAACCTAAACGGTGGTACTTAGACTCACCTTACTCAGGTCGTATAAAGGCTGTAGACCTTCGCTTCTCACACTGAAAGAAAATAACGTCATGGAGATCTACTGCTCTTTATTAGGAGCAAGTATAAATGTACTACATATTTGTACACTTGTTGCAATGTTCTAAAGACTAAAATGAAGTCAGACGGTTGTCGGTAGTTCGTCTAGCGGTAAGAAAGGCTGGCTGCGGTGTCGGGCAGTGTTAAGTGAAGTAAGAGGGAGGCAAACAATTGGTACTCACGCAATCGTACTAAAAGGTTTTTCTCTGCGTTGTCGGAGCGCGATGTATCTAATCAAGTAAGAGAGAGGCAAAGAATTGATACTCACACAATCGTACTAACAGGTTTTCCCTGCAATGTCGGACTGTGTGACACCTAGTGAAGTAAGAGAGAAAGAGAGAGAGACAAAGAATTGGTACTCAAGCAAACGTACTAAAAGGTTTTTCCTGCGATGTCGGAGCGCGATGTACCTAATGAAGTAAGAGAGAGGTAAAGAATTGGTACTCACACAATCGTACTAACAGGTTTTCCCTGCAATGTCGGACTATGTGACACCTAGTGAAGTAAGAGAGAGAGAGAGAGAGAGAGGCAAAGAATTGGTACGCACGCAATCGTACTAGCAGGTTTTCCCTGCGATGTCGGACTGCGCTGTACCTATTGAAGTAAAAGTTATGGTATTTAACATTACTAGCTTGGTAAGAGGGTTTTTACTGGCGAATAGAAGGATATAACTCAGCCAGTAAAACCTGTTACCTTGCGTGTATTGTTGAATATTTTATTTGTTCATCACTTGTAAATAACTAGAAAGTTACCATTTATTCAAAATGTCAAACTAACAAGCAACCAAATTCATCAATATGACATACTAAGGAAGACAACTCTAGCTTTGCACGCTATCATTTATCTATGAACACGCTTGTAAAACTGACAGTTAACTTGTAAAGATTTTGCAAGTTAGTAACTTGTTAAAATAAACTTTCTTGATTAATACAGTGACTTGATAAATTGATGTTTACAAGTGAGGAACAAATAATAGTAGATTATGTTATTAGGAGTAAAAGTGATACATTATGTGGGGAAGTTGAAGTTTATTCAGCCGAACGTTAGTGAGGCAAATAATTCAGCTAAGCCACATAAAGTCACTTTTACTCCGAATAACATATACTATTTTATCCGCAAACGTATTCAGATAAATTTCATTAATATAAATTTAAAAAAAAGATGCATCGGCCGGGAATCGAACCCGGGCCACCCGCGTGACAGGCGAGCACTCTAACCCTGCGCCAACCTCGGTTGTTTAAATAACGCGCTACTATAATGATATATGAACATACTGAATCACCCGAGCTAATAGCACACGGCCACAGCAGCTGTCACACCATAACCCACGGCAACAGATGTTCCGCTCCGCTGCTTAAAGGATTTAATTAAATTAAAACTTTTTCGTACTCTTTTTGAAAATAAAAACCGGCCTACGATCTAAGTCTAAAAATTAGCAAAAATTTAAGCAATCATACAATGTAATCGGTTCAGTATCTTCGGAGGAGATAGCGAACAAACATAGAAAGAAAGAAAGAGAGCAACGATTTTATGTGATTAGGCACATAAAGTACGTAAAAGTTGCTATTTTATCTGCTTAATCAGATAAGGTGACACTTTACCTTGTCAATAAAGACACATAAGTTGTCACTTTTTTGACGTTTGCAGATAAAAGAAGTTATAAGCTGTTATAGTCCGGCCATCCAAATGTTGTTTTTTTATTTTTAAGGTTATACGTCAAATTTGTTTATTTCTATGCACTCTTCGTGAAAATGTATATAAAGCATCAAGCGACCGTACATTAATTATCAGATACGTATTGGTTATAAAATGCAAAAAGTGACGTTGAAAGAACATCAAAATTAACCATTACAATACCCTCCCAATAACGGCTTTTTGTAATTAATCCGTTTCTGTTTTTTGTTTGTGTTTTCTGTTTAGGCTTTCAGTTTTCAATTTTATTGAAAATTAATGTTTAATTTGAAAATAACTTTCATATAGAAGTTTTTGAAATGCGTAACAAAATATGAGTAAGAGACCCATTATGCGATTAAGTCAAGCTGATTAACAAATAATTGTGAACGCTTATAATACCTTAACCGACGATTGTGTTCAATTTGCTTTAAAGGAAACTGCACATTTTCAACAGTTGAAGAAATAATAATACTTGCACAAAATGCTAATGTGTCTGATAACAGAACGGAAAAGACGATATCACCCAAATTTGGAGGTTTTGATACAAAAGTTAATTAAAAGAATCATATACGAAATGTACAGTAAAAATGTAGTAGTAACAATGGACTTATAAAAAGTTAATTAATGAGTGAGCTAGTGTGAGTATAAGTGAGCATTTGCATTTTTGCAAAGAAACATCAAGAAAGCTTTTAATTAGTAATGATTCTACGTAAACTCTATTCTCTATAGTCCCGGATTGTCAATTTCAAAATCCAATTAAAAACAATCCTTTATGTCATGGTTAATACTTTTAAGTCAAGCTATGGGTAACTATAGTTCATTCAAATTCAAGATAGAGCAAAATCTGCAACCCAAATTACAAATATCAGCAGTAAGTTGATTACTAATATGATTTTATTAAAATTTAGATCAGAGAGATATGGCTTTGTTGCTGTCTTGATGAGTGTCAAAATCAAATTCGAGGTTAGCAGGTTAAGTTTTGCGTCAGTTCGTGTCAAAACTGACGCAAAACCTAACCTGCTAACCTCGAATTTGATTTTGACACTCATCAAGACGGCAACAAAGTCATATCTCTCTGATCTAAATTTTAATAAAATCAAATTAGTAATCAACTGACCGCTGATATTTGTAACTTGGGTTGCAGATTTTGCTCTATCTTGAATTTGAATGAACTATAGAAACAATTAATTAAGTTACTAATGTTAAAACTATAAATTATAGGTTATATTTCGAACTGACTTGAGCAAAAATAAATAAAAGTTGCCAGGTAACAAAAACGCAAATTTTCAAAATTACGCTTTTGCGTTGTCCAACCTAGTAGTAGGTAACAAAAAAAAACCAATAGAAATTCAACAGTGCTAACATAAAACATTATTTTTGACAATCCGGGACTATAGTGAATATAGTATATAAAAAGTTAGACGGGAGAGAAGCGGTATTAGAAAGTGAAAGCATCCAAATACTGAAAAAACAATATTTCAAAAAAATTAAAGCATTTAAAGCTGAAAAGAGAAATAATATTTGGACGAAGCCTGGTATGACACTCACGACACCATTAACAGAGCATGGGCAAATACTTTAAAAAAAAATTTTGTTTGAATGTTCGTGTTGCCAGAGGCAAGAGGATTATAATTGTTCATGCTGGCGGTAAAAATGGGTGGATTAATAATGCCCTTCCTGGATCTGCCAAACAAATTCAAATATCTTCAACAGATTATCGCCAAGACATGAACTCGGAATTATTTGTAAAATGGTTTTCTGATCAACTAATTCCTAATTTAGAAAAGAACTCCGTTATTGTTATGAATAACGCAAGTTACCACTCACGCCAGCTATCCAAAATACCAACGATTTGCACGAAAATAGAAGATATAATCAACTTTTTTAAATGTACAATCTTGCTATCCCCGAAAAGGTACATAAACAGCCCTTTTAAATATACTAAAAACAAAAACATTTCAAAAAAAATATGCAGTTGAAGATATAGCTGCAAGACACGGACATGCAGTTCTACGGTTGGCGCCCTATTTGTGTATATCGAACCCAATTGAACTTATTAAAGCAGAACATACGGAAAAAACACAACTCCTTTTCTTAGTGCTAAAGTAATTGAGCTATCAGGCAAGAAGTTACTTCCATGAGAAAAGATTTATGATCAAGCTGTATATAAGACATCTGATTGATGAAGAAAACAATAGTTGCTCAATTAAAAACCCTAAAGCTTGGGTTTCCTAGGAAGCGGTGCCGTCATTTAACGGCCGTAAAAATACGGTGGGTGACGTCACGAAAAACGGTGTCGTCTATAATAAGCGAAGTGTTTTCCAAAAGAGCGGTAGGGCACACCGAACGTAATAGAGCGGTGCCGTCTCATTTGAAGCGGTGGGCCAGTACGGTAGAAACAGTTCAGGCAACGTTTTTTGACGGTGTGTCTAGTTTATAGCGGCGAGTGTAGTTTTATAATATTTAAATTATTTTCAAAAAATAGGTGTTTTCTGGCCTTGAGATTGTTCAGTTAAGCTTTGGTTTCCTAAAAAAGCGGTGCCGATATCTAGCGGCCGTTATATGTCGTTATGCGGCGGCGTTTTTATGCGGCCGTCTTAACGGTGACGAAGCTATGGTTTCCTAGTGTCAGTTTTCACTCAAGTGGTGTGACGTACAGCGGTGGAAAATGGATGATCTAGACATAGCATTATTAGTGTATTTGGAAGATGAGAAGTCATCGGAAGACGAAAACCATCGTTTGAAGGAGACCGTGATGTTTAGAAACCGTTCTACAGAGGGTGCATTTCAAATTTTAGTGAGTCGCCATCTGCACTGCAATGACGAAAAATTCAGGGAATACTTTCGCTTAACACCAGTATTGTTTGATTTTGTATTGAATCACATAAGAGATGACATAACTTCTAAGCCATATAATAGGCACAAAAAGCCCATATGTGCAGAAGAAAAGTTATGTATACTTGTGAGGTAAGTACCTACACTGAATTACAAACAATGTGATGTGTTTTTAGCTGTAATATATAATTAAGGCTCATAAAAGTAATAAATAAATCTAATGTTTTATAATAATATCTTGAATTATGATAACAAATATATTGCGTTACACATTGAAAAACATTTGGCCTTGGTCATGGTCATTCAAGGTAAACGTGTGATTGGCTTCATTTTCTGCTGGGCAAAGAACACTTTCTGAACCGTCACTGCTAGTGCTCGGTCTTGACTCGTCTGAAATACTTTTTAATTCAGCAGTACCAACCAACGACGAAATTTGCATCCTCAGTTTAACTTGTTCATACCGAGGAAGCTTTTTCACAATTTTTGACATAGAGTTGAAGAAAAGATCTGTTTCATCCAATTCATTTTGAGCAGAAGTTGTTTTTCGCTGAGCTATTTCTTTCAGCAACTTCAATCGTTCCTTAGAGTGTGTTAATTTTTTCTTTTTCTTTTCTCTCATAATGTCGTTCCCTTTATTATTATCGTCTTTATTATTATCTTCGTTACAATTGATTCTTGTCATATTTTCTGTTTCATCAATCTGGATAATGTTTTCTTCAATGTCAGCCTGTGAATCTTCCGTGATTTCGCTATCATCTAACCTAACCTCATCTCCAACAACATTGGTAATTGTGTTATGTCTTTGTGATGAAGGAAGGCTATCTAAAAATGATAGGAGATCAGACCTCTTCTTCGCTGCTTCTCCAGCTGAACCAGTGCCAGGTTTTCCTTTACGCCGAATATAATAATCTCTTACGTAGGTCCATCTTTTACTGCAGTCAGAACCTGAAAAAATTATAATATGATTTCTTATTTCAGACATTTGGCTACAGGAGAGTCTTTTCGATCACTTGCTTTCCAATATCGAGTAAGCCATTCCTGGATAAGTGTCATAATAAGAGAAGTTGCCGAGGCCATTATCAAAAGAATGTTTAAGTTAATTATGCCGTCGCCAACAAACGATCAACTACAAGAAATCAGTAGCCAATTTTTTTTTTAAATGGAATTTTCCGAACTGCGTCGGAGCGATAGATGGTAAACATATAAGGATAAAGGCTCCCAAACGCAGTGGATCGTTATATTTTAACTATAAAGAGTACTATTCAATTGTTTTGCTAGCAGTTGTTGACGCAGATTGTAAATTCATTGCTATTGATGTCGGTTCCTATGGTAGAGAAGGAGATGCTGGTATCTACCTAAAGAGCAAAATAGGGAAAAAGATAAAAAATAGTACATTCAACATACCAGCACCAAAAGCACTACCCGGAACGGATAATATTGTACCCCATGTAATTGTTGGAGATGAAGCGTTTGCTCTGCACGAAAATTTAATGAAACCTTACCCAAGACAGCAATCTCTACATGACCTATCAAAAGCTGTATATAATTATCGACTATCTCGAGCTCGAAGGACAATTGAAAACACTTTCGGAATTTTATGCGGTTACTTCAGACTTTTTTTTTTCTACCTATTGCTACTGCCCCAGAAACTACAGAGAATTTGATTACATGTGCCTGCATATTATATAACATTTTACGGGGAGCAAAAGTACTTGCCCCAGGTCAAAAACATATTGATGATGCACTTCCATTACCCACTGAAAATTTAATCGCTATGACAGAACACAATGTCCGTGCCAGAATGAATCACACTCAAATTCGAGAAACATTTAAAAATTACTTCAACGGCCCAGGGGCTGTTGAGTGGCAACATAATTATGCAGTGCAACATTAGTTGGGATTATTTCTAATATATGCGCCTGAGTTATTGTAATTACGTTATGTTTCGTTTGAGAGTTATTGCAATTATGTTATGTTTCATTTGAACTGTTTTGTTTGTGTTTTGTTTTGAGTTCTCAGAAGGAATGGCTCCGTGTCGGCGAAGAAAAACGTATGATTAATTTGATCTTTGTTCAAATTATGTAGAGATGAATTGTCATTGTTTTTAGTCGATCCTGACAAGGTATAAAACTTGGTCAGATGAAGTGTTTGAGTCGATCCTGACTAGAGATGTAACTTGGTCAGATGTGTTATTATCTACAATTAATTAGGTACTTTGTTCGCTGCGCCCTTGCTGGCCATGTACTAATTCTTTGAATTTCTTTTATTAAAATAAATTGTGCTTACTTAACTTTATGCGTAAAATCGAAGTGATTACGCCCTGAACTACCTCTAAGCTCTGACATATATTTCGGTTATTACTTTTCCGCACAAGCATCTACTGTATATAATATATCCTTATATATTCTTATGATATTAATATGTACTAAAATATTAAAAATTACATAGTATTATATACACCTGATTTTTCAAGTATAGTCCCGACGCTATTCCATAGATTTTGTTTGAACTGGGCTTGTCTATACTCTTTGCTCTTCACATTATATAAAGCTTCATGATTTCTTACAAAATCTATCAAAATTTCGTCATTTTCGCTGGTCCAAATCACGTTTGCACTCATGGCTTCGAATTAAATGTTCACCGCTACACGTGAAAAAACGTCCCACAACTATTTGTCACCGCGATGACGGCCGTTATTCAACTGACGGTACCGCTATTTGAAGTTTCGGTCACCCTCAACGCTCTCTAGAAAATCAATGCCATTGATTTGTATGGACAACGTTTTAGTGACGTCATCCACCGCTACATTACGGCCGCTATATAACGGTACCGTTTTTCTAGGAAACCTAAGCTTTAGCTAAAAATAACACACTAAAAAAATCTCATTGAAATCTTACTTAATTTCAGAAAAATGGCACTTTTTGAATTTTGACAATTTCGAAAAACTCCATTTTCTAAACAAGTAAAAATCATTAGGTATATATGATATAGGTTTTTAGACAACCACAAAATATTGATGTAAAAAGTTTTTCTTTAAATAAAAAATAAAATAATTTCCCATATTATGCCGACTTTTTGGCGGACACTGTATATTACAGCTAAAAAGACATCGCATTGTGTGTAATTCAGTGTACCTACTTACATCACACGTATACATAACTTTTCTTCTGGACATATAGGTTTTTTGTGTCTATTATATGGTTTAGAAGTTAAGTCATCTCTTATGTGATTCAGTACATAATCAAACAGTTCTGCTGTTAAGCGTAAGTATTGCCTGAAACTTTCTTCATTGCAATGTAGATGGCGACGCACAAACTATGGTTTTCGTCTTCCGATTACTCCTTATATTCCAACTATACTAATAATGCTAGGTCTAGATCAGGGATGAGCAACAGGCGGCCCGCGGGCCGCATGCGGCGCGCCACAAATTCTTGTACGGCCCTTCAAATATTTTACATTTTGACTTTTAAAAATTCCTACAGTGTAGGCAGCCTCATTGTACCCTATTTCTCATTAAATTATCTTTTTCCACATATATCTTTCGCCTTTTTTTTAATAGTATTTTTATTAATGAGTGTCTTATTTTTGTATTTTTTTATACTAGGTGTATTAATCTTTTTCCACATATATCTTTCGCTTTTTTTTTAATAGTATTTCTATTAATGAGTGTCTTATTTTTGTATTTTTTTATACTAGGTGTATTTTGTTAATAAAGAGATAATTTGAGTTCATCATTCAGTGTTTGTATTATCATAAGTTTCTTACATGCGGCGCGCACAACCAAAGCTTAAACGCTTCTCGAAAGACTGTCGCGGCGTTACTACGTTGTTCTAACTTTACAGCAATGTCCACCGCAACAACGACCGCTTTTTTCTACCAACGCTACCTGACGTCAGCGCCGAAATTTTTGACAGTGACGGTTTCTATGATACTGACGATACTAATTGAATTTATTCTTGTTTATTCTTAAATTTTCTTCTTAGTATTCATTGATTATACCACAATAGTTGCCCCTTTTGCGTTTTTTAGATAAGGTGTAATCTTATTATTAGTTTCTATTTATTTTTATTTTTTTTATTGCAAAATTTTACTTGTAAAGTCTGTTCATCTGACATCTGCGCTGTCACTTGTCAAGATTTAAAAAAATCATTGAGTGTACCTGAAGAAAAAAACTTGCCTTCAGACTGTACAGCTAAATTAGTTACCAGTGTCAAGGAAAACTCATTGAGGTTAGGTAAGATATCTGTGAAGCTTACAATAATTGCATTATGAAATGGTTGCTTATAGTTATCAGAAATATCTACTTAAAGTAAAATTAATTATTGATAAAAATCAGATTGATGTAATTAACGTAAGTTTTTAAACTTATCTATTTAAAAATAGAATTTAATATTCTAATATAAATACATTGGTAAACAAACAATATAATAAAAATTCTTTTATCTATGACCACTACTAAAAGTAGGCCTTTTAGCGCTAGCTTGTTTCACTAAAAGTGACGTTTTATAGTTTACCGTGTTTAAAGAAATCAGCTGTTTACTTTTAGCACATGTGCTAAAAGTGAAGCGAGTTCAAAACTACAATTTCGAACTGCAAGTGAAGTTGTAAAGCTATTCTAGTTGCTTCTTGCGTTACAGGTAAAGCGTTTTTGAAATAATTAAAGCGTTATGTAATGAATACAGTCATATGTGGAGTATCAATAATTACATTCCGTAATTAACCTTGACAGCACGGGCGTGGCCAAACAATCGCCACCGCGGCGCAGGCCTACTATTCATTATGACATAAATTAAAAACGTCGCAGATGCTAACCTTTCTTAAATCGATATTTATGGATTAATAACAGTAAAATTAAGGTCGTAGATAAAATATTGTATGCAACGCGTGCTAAAAGTCGTTTATGCGCGAGACATGTTATGAAACTCAGCCTTCGGCTTCGTTTCATAATTTTCATGTCTCGCGCATAAAAGTCGACTTTTAGCACTTGTTGCATAAATAGCTATTATTCAGAATCATATATTGGTAAATCTGAATTATCTGATTCTTCTGTTAAGGAAATAACAAGAGGTGGAACACTCTGAACAGGCAAATCACCCATATATTTTTTCCAATCCTGTAAAATTAATTTTTCACAGTGAACAACACTGTTATTCCACATTTCAGCTGTGAATTTGGATAAACCTTCCTTCCACACACTTTTGGTTCGCGTACATCCTTTTAGATCTGATACTGTTTCTGTTTTTAAGATATTCTTATTGTAATAATTTTTAGCAAATCCCCATACCAGCTCTATGGCATTATATTGACAGTGATACGCAGGAAGTCTTAAAGACTTCATATCCGTGTAATTTTAATAACTCATCAATAACATAAGTCGTTTTAGTATCATTAATTAAAGGCTTAATTATGTCCCATAATTGTTTTTTAAGCATATTGTCATCAAACTGCACTTTATGTTTTATCAACCAGTCTTTGTAAGACTGCTTTGAAGAATTAGAATTTGGGGGTTTCTCTAGTTTTACTGTATGATATGAGGCGTTGTCTATTATCACAATACACTTTTTTTGTAATTGATCCATACCTGGAATAAGTTGCTCTTGAACCCATTTTTTAAATACTTCACCATTCATTGTATGATGGTAATCACGATGTTCTATTTTTGTATCCAAAAGCAAGCTACAACCTTCTAAAAAACCGTATTTGCATCCTGCATGCAACACGGTAAATCGTCGTCCTTCACTTTTAATGCGTTTTGGATGAGCTTTTTCGTCATTTTCATGTGTCCAAGTTCGAATCTGGGAACCGTTTTGGTATATCCAGGTTTCATCAATGAAAACAAATACAATTTCTTCAGATGCCTGCATATATTATTAATAGAATTAATAGAATTAATACACAAAATCAATGATTTCCAAAATGCAATTGATTTCTACTCGGCAAAGTTCGATGAGTTTACAAAGAATTTGAAAGATATACAAGCGGAAAATAAAGAACTGGGGAAAAAATATGAGAACTTAGAAGTAAAATACAATAAATTGGAAAAAGAAATGATGGAAATTACTATAAAATTAGAAGAGGATAGGCAATACGCAAGAAATCACAATGTGCAAATAGATGGGATCCCAGAAGTTGCAGGTGAAAACATACAGGAGATAATAGTTACATTGGGAAAAAGCATCGGCTCGGAAATTCAAAAACATGATCTGCAAGCTGCACACCGGGTAAAATCCTCTAATCCCTCCAAAAAACCAATAGTAGCGCAGTTCTCCAATAGAATAACTCGTGACGACTTTTTGAGTAAGGCTAAGTGCAGAAAACCAAATACATCTGTGTTATATAATGACATCGTACCCCAGCCAATCTATGTTAACGAACACATGACTACGTATTACAGAAATTTATTTTACGAAGCAAGAAATAAAAAGGTGGGTGATATTAAACTGTTCAAATTCGTGTGGTTTAAAAATGGCAAGTTGTTTGTGCGCAAAGATAATACATCGTCTGTGATACGAGTAACAGGTATGTCAGACATCACGGTGTAAAAAAAGTTTTTAAATAATAGTTCAAATCTTTGTCTATTGATATGGCTAAGAACTTGCAAGATATAAGTGTCCAGGAAATCAGTTCGATACGCTTGGAAAATGTTAACAGTTGTACCTAATATTAAGTTAGATAACAATTCAGGTTTAAAAATTTGTCACACAAATATTCGTAGCCTTAATAAAAATTTCGATCAATTGCAAGTGTGGTTAAACCAATTTTCTTTTTCATTAGATATTATTGCATTATCAGAGACGTGGAGGGTATACAACTGTGAAAATTTCATACTTCGTGGATACACTGTTGTTTATAATAACGGTGAAATTAATCAGAATGATGGTGTAATTGTATTTATAAAAAACTCAATAAATTTTCATCATTCAGTAGTTTGTATTGGAGTAATAAAATGTTTGCGTTTACACTTAAAATTTGAAAATCGAAACATTTGTCTAACAGTTGTGTACAGACCACCGTCTACGAATATAGATAGTTTTTTAGAAAATTTTAAATCGTACCTGCATGAAATGTGTGTTAATCAAGAGGAAATTATAGTCGGAGATATTAATCTAGACATATTACGCGATACACTAACGGCAAACTCTTATCTGAATTCTTTGTATGAATGTGGATTTGTATCATGCATAAACGATTACACCAGAATTGAAAATACAGCAAAATCTTGTATTGACCACATATTTATAAAAACTAAGTCTGATTCCAATGCATTAATCTCAATCATTCTGGAATCTAAAATTACTGATCATTTTCCGATATTATTGTGTATTAATTCTTTAAAAGTTGTATGCCATACTTCTAAAAACAAATCTAAGAAGATAGTAAATTTTACAAAACTTAAAGAATATTTAACTAATGAGAGTTGGAGTGAAACATTCAAGCAGGGGGATTTAAATAAAATAACAAATGATTTTGTAAACAAACTTACAAGTTATATAAAATTAAGTAGACTCTGTAAAATGTAAGAAGTACATAATGCGCAGAAACGAGTTCTCGTCTAGACGAGTTCACATTCAAATTTAAGGGGAGGTTGGAACTCAGTGGCGCAGCATGCGGAACGCGCACTCTATAACCTATAACCTAGCATTTGCAGTTAGCTGTTCTGGAGGTGTAATTTTTGTTTCGCAACGTGATTTCTTGTCTTTCCTTGCTAAAGGTAATACATTGTCTTTACAAAATTTCCAGAATATGCTAAATACAATAATTTGATACTCAAAAAGTTCTATATTTTATAATATACAACTACCCCAACTTTACAACGAAAACCCTACGCCACTGCCCATCAGCTGACTGGAGCTCACCGGTCAGATTTGGCTGAGTCATCATGTACTTCTTACATTTTACAGAGTCTACTGTGGAAGTCAAGCAGAGAAAAATTGAAGTTCATAGAAAACCTTGGATAACTAATGGCCTAGTGAAGTCTATAACAATTCGGGATCAGTTCTTTCAGAAATATAAAAAATTTCAAGATGAAGAAGCGCTACGGCAATATAAATTTTACAGAAATAGAATTAACGGTCTAATATCTAAGGCAAAAAGTAGTTATTATAAAAATCAATTTAATAAAAACCCAGGGGATACTAAATCAATGTGGCAAACTGTTAAAAATTCTCTTAATCAGGAACGCAAGACTACCAACATAAAAAGTATTAAGATTGATCAAAAAGTAATTAACGATGCCAAACAACTAGCTAATGAATTTAATAAATATTATATTAACGTTGCAGATAATATGGCCAAAAAAATCATACCCAATGTGGAAGTGGATAATCAGGCACTTATAAAATGCAATAAAACTATTTTTCTTGGCCCTGTTGATGTTATGGAAATTAAAAAATATATTTATCAACTGAAAAGTAATAAATCTCCGGGTTTAGACGGTATCACTGCAACTATATTAAAAGAAATTTCTGAATATATCTCATTACCTATTATGAAAATCATAAATATTTCTTTTGAATCATCTGTATGTCCAGATCACTTTAAGACTGCAGTAGTTAAACCTCTTCATAAAGGAGGCGATCAGCAGCTTTTGGAAAATTACCGTCCGATATCTTTGATATCAAATTTAGCAAAAATATTTGAAAATGTCCTAAAATCTAGATTAGAAAATTTTATTGTACAAAATCATTTACTGTCAGATAATCAATTCGGTTTTAGACCCAAACTAAGTACACAAGATGCGATAGCTAAATTAACTCACCTAATTTATACCAATATTGATAACAGTAAACCAACAATAGCAGTTTTTTTGGATTTAGCTAAAGCGTTCGACACAGTAAGTCATTCAAAATTATTGGAAAAATTAGATTCGGTGGGGATCAGAGGAAATGCAAATAAACTTTTAGAGAATTATTTAAGCAATAGAAATCAACACGTCCAAATTGGTAACACACTAAGTGATCCATTAAACATTAAAAATGGTGTGCCACAAGGCACCATACTCGGGCCAATTTTATTTTTAATATATATAAATAATCTACTTATGGCCAATAGAAGAGGACAAATTATATCATACGCAGACGATACGGTAGTTGTTTATGATGCTGAAGACTGGGCTAGCCTGGAAAATAAAGTAACCGAGGACTTAAAATACATTAAATTATGGTTGGATAGTAATTTATTAACAATAAATATCAAAAAAAGCAAATTTATTGCTTTTGCATCATACAAAAACTCGCTTCCAAAATACAATAAAATAGTTATACATAACCCAGACTGTGATCTTAAACAATGTAGCTGCTCAGTTTATATAGCAAGATCAGAAGAAATTAAATATTTAGGAATCACTATTGATTCTAATTTAAAGTGGGATGCACATATATCATTACTAGTTAAAAAAATACGTGGTTTTTGTTATGTTTTTAAACAGTTAAGAGAATTTCTGCCAGTTTATATACTTAAAAGAATTTATAAAGCTTTAATTGAAACGCATCTAACGTATGGTGTTATAGGTTGGGGGGGTGTATATAAGTCCACACTTTATAATTTAGAAGTTGCACAAAAACTTATTTTAAAAATAATACTGCGAAAAGAATGGAGAGTTCATTCAGATGAACTCTTCACGCAAGCAGAAGTCATGGATATTAGACAGTTATTTTCTAAAATAGTTTTACAAAAATTATTTTTCAAACCAAACTTGGCTAATAGTCAAATTGAGGAAACCATATACGTTACCAGAATTAAAACCAATAAAATTCTCAATATTCCATCTGTCAAGAAAGAACATGGTAAGAGAAGTTATACATTTTTATACATAAAAATTTTTAATGCATTACCTTTACATATAAAAAATGAAACAACATATAAAAAGTATATAAATAAAATTAAACTATGGCTATTAAACTATCCAAGACAAGAATTACATAAAATATTTGATTAAAGTCGCACTCTGTTTCGCTTTCCGGTTTTGGGCATCGGCCTTAGCATATATATATATATATATAGGTGCATGTACATATTTTGGGTGCTCGGGAGTGTTGTGTAAATATAGTTTTTAAATCTCACGCACAAGTTTCTTTATGGAACTTAAGTGAGGGAAATTGTTCATTTGTTTATTTAGTTATTGTACTTATTTGTTGATCAAATTATGTAAATACAAAATAAATAAATATTATTATTATTATTATTATTATTATATTCAATATATGTCCGTAAAATTTTCACTCTCGCCACTCGAACATGTGAGCTTTCACATAATATTTTTTTATCGTCGCATTTTTTTATAGCGAAATCCCATGGATTTGATAATTTTATATAAAGTTGTCTTACAATCAGTATATTCCAAGTGATTTATAGCGTAGTTGTATAAATCTTTTATTGTAAAATGCTGATTTTTTTCATGAAAGGAGTGAATTTTGTTTGCAATTTCAGTTTTTAAGAAATGCATATAAAAATCATCGATTTGGTTTTGCGTTTTAGCACCACCTTTATTTGAACCCGTTGTTGGCAAACCATTTTCATAATTATCAATAATAGTACGAACCTGAGATTCACTAATCTAAAATACCTTAAGTTAATTAAATATAAACACCTATTGATAACACCACATATTACCAAAAAGATTTTGGCAGCTCTTCTTCCAATTTCAGTTTTAGTTAAATATGGAAAGAAACCTTTTTGTTCATTGGAGTAATTTATAACAGCTTGTTTTTCGCGAGCAGTTAACAAAGCCTTTGTACGTTTACCCTCCATTTCAGTCGTTTAAGTTTTATCATGTAATCCTACATGAAATATGACATTTGTGTGAAACAAAGTTTTTGTTTTAAAAATCACAAGTGCAGTCACAAAGCAACCACTAATACAACGATTTCTCCCATAGTAAGCTTGTATAAAAGTTTCAGCGCCCTACAATGGGTGGGCCAGAAACTATTTCAGCAAGGCGGCAAAATTTAAATTACTACGCTATTTGGATTAATCAAGGCACGGCCAACTAAATTAAATACTATGGCCTGCACATAGGGAATAGAGTCCCTGTATATAATAAGAATATACAGGGACTCTAATAGGGAATAGAGTCCCTGTATATAGTTATATAAGAGTCGGGCAAACACAAATGTCAGCCGCCATTAGTGTTCCAAAAATAAATGATGCGTTCAAGGCCGGAGTTGTTTTCCTTAGTATGTGTCACTTTGATGAATTTAATTACTTGTCAGTTTGACATTGTCAATAAATGGTAAACTTAATGCATTTATGAAAACTACACTGGTAGGTATCTACAGTTTACCGATTGGTGGTCAGCTGATTTTGCAGTAGATAGATCGGATTGAGTAATTTACGAGCGGTTTTTTGGTGGTGTAGTAAACATATAACCTCTAAAAACTTGTCTTGTCATCGAATCTGGCAATATTACGTACGTCATTTAATTGTCATTGCCATAGCCACCCTTCAAATTTCCATTTTAGATTACTGCGCATGCGCAGTGGATCGTAGCCAATCAAAAATTGAACCGCGTTTGCTCGACTCTTACCTTACTATATACAGGGACTCTAATAGGGAACACCCCCTAGAGACATCTATTGATTAATACTGAAACGTAGATTATTTATGGCGGCAAATTTAAATATTTGACATATGGAATAAAATACCGTCAACCGGGGCTAAGTGAATTTGCTGGGCCAAAGTGGATCACAACTTTCTGCTGTATTAAAAATGCACAATCGAAAACCTGTAACGTGCTTTCCAGTTTTGCCGGCGCAAGTCAGTCTTGTCTTTATCTATGAGTCAGTTTAACACAGAATGGTGGTTGTGCTCATGTGTTAATTTTCATAAACAAAGGTAAGTTTGCATAAAACACTATACATTCTAAAATTCCGAAATGTAGATTTACCGAAACCTCAAAATTCGTTTATTTGCACAGACGATCTGTTAATATTTATGTGTATTTGACCCGCGCATATCCATAACCTAACATCTGACTTAGAATAAAGAACCGGCAAGATCTTTGTTTTAAAGGGGAGCCTCTGTGGGATTTTTTGAATGAACTGATGTCACTTCTTGGGACAAAGTAGATCTCATCAAAAAAATTGTTTTTAGTCCCCTAATCCTCTTTTATTGTTAAAATGGTTGATGCATTTTATTAAAATTTTGGTATTTCCAGTGTCGTTTCATATAGAGATTAGGGGAAAGTTTTCAAAGTAGAAACTGAACGTTTTTGTTTTACAAATTTGTTCCAGATGGTTCGTAAATATCAAAAGAAACTAGGCAAATACCGCAAAAGGAGCTACGACCCCGTGCATTTAGAGAATGCTGTAAGAGATGGAATGTCAATAAACTGTTGACCGTTTACCACCTTATGTTGTCTATACGGCAAAACACATGTATGAGGGCTGGAAAGAAGGTGGCCTCGATGGTTCAAGGTACAATAGAACTTTAAGTGGCTGATTTGATTCTGATGTCTTCGAAGATTGGTTCTTTTGCATAATGCTATCCTATTTTAGGAAGGTCGATGGCAAAAAAGTCTTAATCGGTGATAATTTGAGCAGTTATATCACAGTAAACGTTCTCCAAATATGCGAGAATAACGACATCCGTTTCGTTCTATTGACACCAAATTCAACTCACATGCTACAGCCATTGGACGTAGCTCATTATGCACTGCTCAAACGTAAGTAGAGAGAAGTCATGGAGGAGTGGAAATTGAAGAATCCTGAGGTTTTACCCAAGACAATTTTTCCCGCCAAACTTAAAAATGCTGTTTTGAGACTCGGGCAACACTTGAGTGCAAATGCTCAAGCTGGGTCCAAAGCCTGTGGAATTGTGCCTTTTGAGCCAGAAGCAGTTTTATCAAAGATTAAAACAAAAAGTGGGATTCAAGAAGAACGGAATTCCTGGACAGATGTAATCGTAAATCATGTGGACCAACAGAAGACCGGCTACGCCACTACACCAAAAAGGGGCAAGAAGATGTCTGTACCTGCTGGGGAAAGCATTGGTGTCTCCGACCTAGCTGTAAAAAGACCTGAAAAGGGAAAGCAGGTTAAGAAAAAAACATTAAGAAGACGAGAAGTCCCAACATCAGTAGTGCCAGTGATATCAATAATCGCGATATCGATGCTGATTTCGACGAGGTTGAGGAAGATGAGGATCTACAAACTGGTATTATAAGAAATGCTGCAAAAGATATGAACAGCATGTACGAAATTGGTGAATCAGCTAAGACCATAACAAAACCAGACCCAGTTCCGGAAACCTTTGAAAAGGACGAATTTGTTATTGCAAAGTTTGAGACTAATAAACGAGACCGTCACTTCATTGGAAAGATTGTGGAGGTGGGTGAAGAAGAATTTACTGTTAGCACTTTGCAAAAAAAAGAGCTGAACCAAAGAATATATCTTTATTTATCCTCAGAATATAGATATTGCCTCCATATTGCGCCGGCAAATAGTGAGGAAAATCACAATTAAACATTCCCAAAGAAGTCGCTACGTCTTTCACCTGAGGAACAACGAAGCAGAAATCTTGTGTGTTTTTTATCTATTTTTTCGAGTTCTTTGTATTTTTCATTAATTTTTTGTTATGCCTAGGTATATTTTATAAGTAGGTACCTACCTACCAACAGAATTTAATTTTTTGTTGATAAAGACATATTTTGACTGTATAGACAGAGACTGAGAATAAAGGACTTCTTTTTGAAGTTTTCCATTGATTTTAATGATTTACATTGATTTTTTCCCTACAAAATCTTTCAATTTTTATTTAATTTTGATGCACTTTATCCAGCATATTATGTTTAAAGTTAAATTTGTATGATTTTAAATGTGTGATTCACTTTACCCGGAATTATGGATAAAGTGGATCACTATATAGGGCAGGTCACGAAACGTGTAGCCGCTGACAAATTTTGAATGCAACCCAAATTACAGATATCATTGCCACCTAGATTGCCTTATTTATTATGAGGCAAAAACAGATCACAGTAATATGAACGCTGACACATGACAACTGTCACAGAATTAATTCGAGAACGATACATTTTTATTTTCATACATGTACAGGAAACAAACTCAACCAAACATAAAAAATTAAATAACTTTATCGTCGTGTATAATACAATATTTTTTTCTATAGCAAGAACTTTAACAATTTCAAAAGAAAATAATGACAGTCAATCACATTTCAAAATGTCAGTAGCTAGATTGGGTTGCTACGATAATACGAAACTGTCATATTTAATTTAAACAAAAATTAAATTACTTTATCTATCCTTGATGTTAAAGTGCTACTTTATTTACCCTTCTGTTAAAGTAAAACTTGACCTTTTGTTTTGAGTTGATAAAAGCACACTTTAACATGTGCTATAGAAAAAAATTATAAATTCCCTGTTTTAAATTATCAACAGTAGGTAATATCCCAAGTGCATTAAATTAGCCGATTAAATTTTGACGTTTTCTGTCTGAATGTTGTGCTAAGAAATATGTCGCTCAACAAGAATCCCGAAGACAGTTGGAATTCTTCTTCTAATAACGTTGATTCTGACTGCTCCTTTTCATCCACGTTAGAGGCCAACATATCGTGAGTAATACAGTTCTTTTCCTCATCAAGTTGTAGAGGGGTGGCTAGACATGCCTCGGAACCTTCTTGTGCGTTTTTATTAACTGTAAAAATTACAGCGGAATGTTTGCCTAAAATATACCATCGTAAGTGATATTTAATATCAAGGGCAGTGGGGTGGCCTTTTTGACAGCCCATTCCGCTAACATAAGAAAATAAGTTCTCAACTACGTCCTGATTTAGATGGTACATGAGTATCTACTCCAAATCGTACTTTGATTTTAGATAGATAATTTATTTACATACAAAAAAAGATACAAAATATACATACACAATATATATACAATATGAAATACATACGATAGGTAGGTACCTAGGTGCTGGAGCACCTGTATGTATCAGAGAGTAGTATTTCTATATAATATTCAAATAGAACTAAAATACACATTTTTAAATTGAACTTTTATAGTATACTAGCTTTTACCCGCGACTTCGTTCGCGCGAGGTTCGTTATTTGTGTATTAAATAATGTTCCGCCCCGCCCCGCCCCGTCTCGACCCTTCCCGTCCCGTCCCGCCCCTTTCCCTCCTGTCCAGTCCCGTCCCTTCCCGCCCCTCCTCTTCCATCCCATCCCCTCCCCTTCCATCCCATCTTTTTCCTTCCCTTTCCGTCCCGTCCGTCCCGCCCCGCCCCGCCCCGTCCCGCTTTGCCCCGTCCCGTCCCGTCCCGTTCCGTCCCTTCCCTTCCCGTCCCGCTCAGTCCCGTCCCGACCAGTCCGTCCCGTTCCGTCCAGTCTAGTCCCGTCCCGTCCCGTTTCTTCCCTTATGTCATGTTCACCGTCTTGGACTTAAAAATAAATGCCATTTTCGCAATCAACGTCCCAATAAACCTCAATAACGACACCCATATCGATTTTTAGGCTTACTTACCCCATTTCACCCCCTAAGGGGTTTATTTTCGGAAAATCACGAAATACGTGTTTGCTTATTTGTTTTAAGGAGTACTCCTACGAAGTTTCAAGTCGAAATGTCTATTTAATATTATTTTTCCATACAAAATTGGAACCCCCATTTTACCCCTTTAGGGGTTGAATTTCGAAATATCCTTCCTTATTCCTTGTATACATCATAAAGGGAACCTCTGTGCAAAATTTCAGCTTTCTAGGTCCAAGGGTTTGGGCTGGGCGTTGATGAGTCAGTCAGTCCCCACATAGCAAAGCAAGTGTGATATAAATTTGAATCAAGGTTGCCATAACCAGCATATAGGCTTGAAACAACCTTGTTGCGGCAAGTCTGCAAGCTTACGGCAAGCTTGAAACAAGCAAACTAGTTTACACATGACAAGCTTACTGAAAGCTTGTTTTGCAAGCTTAAATAAAGCTTGTTTTACAAGCTTAATTAAAGCTTGTTTTGCAAGCTTAAATTAAGCTTCTTTTGCAAGCTTAAATTAAGCTCATTCATTAAGCATGTTTCAAGCTTATTTTGGATAATTGTGGCCCTTTCTACGACCAGCCTGAACCAAGCTTGATACAAGCAACAGTTATGCTTAATACGAGCTTAATGCAGCAAGTTTTATACTATGGTACTGAGGCTTTAAGGAATTAGACCATAACCCTTACAGTCAGTATTCCAGTCCCTGCCGATGACTTTTATCGTCAAATTTTAAAAATGCCTCTGAAGAAACTGGTTCAGAGATGATAAAGAACTTGCAGCAGATGGTCATTTAAATACAAAATCAGATTATTTTTTTAACGTTTACAGTTCTAATACTTGCATTCTTCTTAGGCAAATTGTTTTAAATACTAACAGCAATTCAAAAGAAATAAAACACAAGTGTATAATAGATATACTAAATATATTTTAACTAATTAACCTTAGATACTATACTGGATGCAGTGAACAAATAAGAGTAGAATATGCAACCCAAATGCAATATTATAAAGACTAGATCAGAATTTTAATGATAATAACTAAAGAATTAAAGATAGTGGTTGTTATAATATTAGACAATTTCAACTTACATTAAATAATGTGTTGAGGTTATCGTACAAAAAAAAACTTTAACTAACTGAAACAGCATGCCATTTGTGTGCATGTAGTATGTAATTGAAAATCCTGTATAAAACAACGTGTAACGAAGTAACAAAGACAATAATAACAGAAAACTAAAATGAACAAATAAAGTAAATCACAAACGATCAAACACAAATTCGCCGAAAAACGTCAAACTTGACAGAAAAGATTTTTTGTTAGAATTATGGTATCGCTGATTTTAAGCTATTTACTAGTCAAATACTAATCCAGGCAGCATTGTAATTTGTAATTTGGTTTGCACGTTCTACTGTATTGGTTCCCAGTGCCAGGTATAGTAAGTTTTATGTACAGTCGTGTGCAAATAAATCTGGGACAGTGTTTTTTTCACATGCAGATTCAGTTAAGAATTTGAAGAATATTTCCATTGATTTCCTCTTATTAGAGAGAGTTACCGGTTTCAGTAATTGTTAAAGTTTAATGTAACTCTTTCTGATAGCAGGAAATCCATGGAGATATTCTTCAATTCTTAACTGAATCTGCATGTGAAAAAAGCACTGTCCCAGATTTATTTGCACACGACTGTACATACAGTTGGCGCCATCAAAATGTGAACGGATTCGCGCTGCCATGTCATTTTTGTCTCATTTTTATTGTTTACTATAATAAAAATCAGAAAAAGATGCCATGGCAGCAAGAATTCGTTCACATTTTGATGGCGCCAACTGTACATACCTATCACATACAAATATTTAATAACAAAATACCTATACTACTTATATTATTCATTTGTATTCTGGCTACGCTGATCTCTGTAAAGAAAACAAAGTTAGTATAATTAAAATGTTACTGCATAGATTACCTAATAAAAACATGAACCAGATGCAACTATGTAAAAAATAGCAATACTTAATTTTTATTATTAAAAAAATTGTAATTATATGCAGCAAGCATCTTTATATAAAAGATGCTTACAGCAATTCCATACCCTATGCTTTAAATAGGTTCAAAGTAGAGCAACAGTGAGTTATATAATGCTCTTTGGTTTAATGTAAAATAATTCTTTTTTCTATAGCAGATGTTAAAGTGCTACTTTATCAACTCAAAATAGTAGATCAAGTAACACTTTAACCTTAAGAGTGGATAAAGTAATATTAGAGTAAATAAAGTAACACTTTAACATCAAGGGTAGATAAAGTACTTGATTTTTTTAAATTTTTATTTGTATTATAGGTACTAGCAACCCAATCTAGCTACTGAGATTTTAAAATGTGATTCACTTTCCGTTATTTTCTTTTGAAATTGTTAAAGTTCTTGCTATAGAAAAAAAAATACATGAGAAATGCAAGAAAAAATAAAAGCTCATACTACCTTTTCTGAAGAATTTTAGAGATTATAATTATTTTATATAACAAAAAATTGTATCGATTTTTGTGTTTAAACCTAAAAATATTCTTTTTATGCGTTATAATGAAGCGTTTACTGTAATAATAATAATGGGAAAAACAGTACTGTACAGTAATAACAATAAATGATTCGTATTTTGGTTAGCTGTTGCTGGCAATTTATCATCGTTGAAGTCCGCGGCAAAAATGCCGTTACCCACCCCTGTTGCAGCAAGAAATTAATATTCAAGGCCGAGTGACGTCACGATACATAGTTGTACAATAACCCTAATTTTTAACGCAAATTTTTAACTTTGATTTCGAACAGTAGTTAAATCATGCATGCAGGGCCTAGTTTTATTACTGTAAAGCACTGCAATAGTTCCCAATGGAACGGTTACAACACCACGATTAATTTTTAGCATCTTATTTATTTTAAACTTGAGAAAACAAAGTAAATGCTATAAAATTACTTATCTTCTAGGCCTCCACTCACTGATGTCCTAATATAATTGATAATTAAACTTAAAACACGGCTCAACCAAGATCAACCAGTACACCGTTATTAGGTTATATTCGCCAGCACAGAACAATACCAAATCGCTAGAGACGCATAAGCGATTACGCATCGTTTTCCGTCTGCGTTCTTGATTTTCTGAGTCAGGCATGCGCGCTGCCAACTTCGGAATTGCCAAAACGTAGCATTCCTTGAAGACTTGAAATACTAAGCTTGCTTCAAGCTTTTGCAACGCTTGTCGCGTAAAACTACCATGACAAGCGTAAATTAAGTAAAAAGCAAGCTTGCCGTAAGCGTACGTGCTATCTGGGTCAGGACTTTTAGAAATATATATAAGATTATGATACTAGTGTATAAGTACACTTTTAAAGCACGTGCGACGAGTTTTAAAGCACAACGCGCGAGCGGAGTGCTTTCAACGTCGCTAGTCCTTTAATGGCTCTTATACACGTGCATCATACGCTATTTTTTCTATGATCGTAATAGAAATATAAAAACTTAGTTTGGTGATACTTTTTTCGTCACATTGTGTTAGATATTCTAGGTTATGTTGATATTCAAACTTACGACAAAGCGTGTTTTAATAAATTATTAAAATACTCCTCCAATGGCAACGTGTTAAAACGACGTAATTCGAGCACTAATATTAAGAGTGCTACAAACGTCACTTTTGACACTGGAAACTGTGCAAAAAGTTTGTCATTTTGACACGATCATAGAAAAAAAACATTTACATATAAAAGGTCTAGATCAGGGCTGTCCAACTTCAGATAATACGAGGGCCACAAAGTTATTTTCTAAATGATTGGCGGGCCGCACCCCAGCAAAATAAAATATTTGAAGGAATCACTTATATGTTATGCAACTCCTGGGTGACTCTAAAAATGCCGGACGAAGTTCAGCTAATATGTATTACGTTACCAAAATTGAAATTGAAGTAATTCACTCACCCTGTAATACAGGCAATTGGCTAGGGCGGCTAGCAATTCTGCGTAAATAAACTGTCGCAAGGAAGCGGACTCACTTGCCCTGCATAAGTGCCCAACGCCCATAAACCGCATCAAAGCGAAGCTTCCACAAATAATATTTCAAAATAGCTGAAGCTAAGACCTAAAACGCAATCACAGGAATTCTGCCGACATGGTGGCACTTTTTGCAAGAGAAAACAAAACAAGCGCCCTCAAACAGCTGCTAAGTCTGCCGGTAAAGCAGATTACTACCTAACTGCTAAAGCTGCGTTCGCACGGCGACCGCGTTCAAATAAATGAGCCTTTACATGGCCAAGAATTATGCACAAAATAAATTCTAATGTTAATTACGATTACGATAACTGGTAAACTTTTGCATCACACTGCATCTGACATTTATAAGAAATTTTCAACTTGGATTTCGGTCTTGGGATTAGCGCTTTTATGTTGCGGAATGCAGTCCTTGTATTTGTTCCCTCTGTTTAAACTGTGGTCGTACTACGATTATAAATGAAACGCAGGCTCGCCGGCGACAGATCAGACAGTTATTCTGGTAACCGCAACGAGTTAACGACACGAACTGCACTCGCATCCCCACTGTTGTTATTTGAAGCGGCAATGGTGACTCTAGTGTTTGAATTACTGAGTACAAGGTGACCTAAACATATTCGTTGCCAATCAGCGGGCCACTGATTACGATTTCAGAATCATTCTCAATTAAAAAGGCATCGCGGGCCGCAAAATATGATTTTCTAAAATTCCTCGCGGGCTGCAAAGTACAGCTATGCGGGCCACATGCGGCCCGCGGGCCGCTAGTTGGACAGCCCTGGTCTAGATTATACAAAATTTAATTCTAAAATAAAGAGAAGTCACAACTTTCAGCTAATATCTACATTAAAAAGGAGAGACTACAAGTTATATGCTACAAAACAGATTAGAATTTTCTAGAATAAAGAGTTTGCTATCTGAAAGCATTCCGTTAATATTATGACATCATGAAATATTAAATTGTTCAATTAATATAAACAACTGGTCTATATTCTTATTTATACTTCTAATGTTAATATGGAGGATTTTTAAAATTTTGTTATTTACTACAATTTTTTGTTTTAATATTTTTTCGTTCACAAGTTGGCCGTTCAAGTTTGTTTCAATTAATTTCAGTTGTCTTACGATATCATCTTGAGATCAACGTACACACTTAACAATGACCGGTTGCTCAATAACATGCCCTTTTGGAATGGAACAAGTCCTTTGTGTTTTCCGATCTGCAAACGCAAAATGGTGGAATTAACCTCATCGAGAAGTGCGATTTGTTTTTCAATATCAACTTCACATGCGTGGTTTTTACAATCGTACTTGATGGACGTATTAAACAAATCAAACCAACCGTTGATTAAGTTACTGCAATAGTCAAAAGCATTTGAAATGCTCTTTGATAATAGTTGGCATGCAGGCGCAACTTTTTGTCTTTGACTGCCAGTCACGTTCAAGTGATATTGATTGACTTTATACGTGATTGTAAGTTCTGCGTTAGTCACTGACAATAACTTTTCAAAACAGGATTTGTCAATAATTCTGCTGTCATTATTGAACGTTGATCTAAAAGAGGATTCCTCAGAAGCTTCAACAGACGAGGCGCGTTAGCGAAGACAAAAATTTTCATTGATAGATCGTAACGATGCGAGCAAAAACACTGTTGGTCGTGTCCAACTCAGAGTTCCGACCAAAAACCAACATTTTCTGGACCCGTATCACTAGTAATCGATACAACAGGGAAGCCAGCATTGTACATTTTGGTTGCAATTTCATCAATGATATTCTTCGTCATTTTTTGATCGTATTTACAAAAAATGGGCTGTTTCCAGTTTCCGACCAATCCGCGAGGCATCACTGTCTGACAAGTTTTGTGAGGATCTAGCTTCTGCTCATTTGTCTTGTCAATACAAATTTGATTGGATATGTAAATCTCATCAAACGACAAAACCGTTAAGCGCTCTAAGGTACTCATGTATTCACCTTTAGTCTTCATTAAAGTTATCACATCATCCAAGGTTGCCTGACTCAAGTTCAAGAGCGTAAAGTTGATAAGGCAGCGAATAGGTACCCGTGCGATCTCAAACATCGATAAGCTCTGGGCTTACGCTTCTCAATGATATCGCTGCAGCAATTTCTTCTGAAGATCACTTAGCTTTTTTCCTTTCTGGATGCAAGAACATGATTGCCCAGGCGTGAAGATTTTTCCCAGTACCTTCCGGATCTTCTCTGCTGCACTCTCTTCCAAAGCTTTCTTCTCTCACGCTACGTCGGCGTTCTTCTTTGTGAGTTCTTCGAGTTCCTGCTCCAGAAATAAGATCATAGCCTTGAGGGTTTCCTTCTCCAATAGACAACCGCAACTGCAAACAATACACATCTTATTAATTCGTATTTTTGGAAGTGGATGATTTAGTTTAGACCACTACAGATCAAAATCTATTTAATTTATGTACTAAGAAGAGACAGTCCCTCCTGCATACGTTTTTCCTTACCAGCTTGAGATGTCAGGTAAGCTCGATGCACCATCACCCATCGGAGTCTCTGACCTGACCAGACTCTCTGTGATGTTACTTATTTCATCACAATCCATCACCGTAGCTAAAATTTCCTCTACTGCAGCTCGTCGTTCCTATTTACCGGCTCGCTCTACACGTTCGTCCAACTTTCGCTTCCTTTTCATTACTAGAATGTTTGGAGACACTTGGAGGCATGGTTGGAAGGTGTTTGGGAATTCCAACGAGGGTACAGTATCTTGTCTCAAAAGTCTTGCGGTTTTTGGAGTGTAATTCAACAATTGGTGCTACAGAGGTACTTCGTAAGCATTACTCGCGAAGTGGATTGAACATATATAAGCTGTATGTGAAGCAAATAACATACATTAAATACAAATTAAACCAAATATTTTCGATTTACCATTTTTGAGGTTAATTTTAGCTTTCCGCTTACAGGGGGTTATCAACCTTTTCACTACACCAGCATCCTTTGGAAATCCGAAATATTTTATTTCGGCACCCTTAGTTTTCTTATTGTCATTCTTACAACTCGAAACGGCACAGGACGGCATTATTACTATTAAAAAACTAAACACAACGTGTACTCGTTACATTGACGGCCTCAAGATTCTCCTAGATACTGACTTCACTGCGCAAACACGACGAATTTGGGTCGGCCGTCTAGCACACCACGTTATTCTCCACCACGGCCTCCTGGATTAGTACGTGACTGACGTCTCTACGCGGCCCGCCACATTTGCATAATTTTTGTGATTCTGAGGCCAACGTACTTTGGCGCTATCTGTTGGGTTTTTGATAAATTATCTGTAACGTAGGCGGGACTTTTTAGATTAAAATTAATCCAGGAGGCCGTGGACGTATGCAACCAAAGGCACAAGCGCAACGTACTGTAGCGCCTCTACAAATCAGAAAAAACGCCTTGAACTAAAAATGCGGCGGGCCGCGTAGAGACGTCAGTTTCGCACTAATCCAGGAGGCCGTGTTCTCCACCATGGAAATTGCGTTAAATTTCAACAAAACAATACACTGAGATTTCCCGGTGCAGTGCAGCTAACCTTTTAATTTTTAAACGTCAAATTTTTACATTTGAGCTAAGAAACACACCAAAATGCTTGTAAATTCTCACAGTAGATGGCTACAGCTGGTGTTCCCTATGTGCAGGCCATAGTAATTTAGTTGGCCGTGATCAAGGATATGCCGTCAATACCAATACAAATTTTGCATATACATAATTTGCCTTCATCAGAATCTCGATTTTAAAGTTTTGAACCACATTAATCGGAATATGCAAAATCTTTATAGGTTCTAAAGTTTACAATAATTATGGAAAATGCAAACAAAATATTTGCGGATAACAAATATATTTTAAGTAATTCAAATAGCAATATTGATTAATAAGTATTGTCAATCTTACAATAGTCGTGCTCAATTGCATTAATTTACTTTGGTTCGTAATGCTTTTCACGCATTTTAAATGATTTGTCGGTGTCAGTTTGACGTATGAGTTTACTATTTACGCAATTTCCAAAAAGCGGACAGTAAGGTCACTATATCAATAAGGTACCGCCATTAGTGATTTTTTTATATCTATCCTTGTCGCACAATTTTCTCCAGCTGGGGATAAAAACACATAACCTAACAGATTCCTCACTTTACAAGTGCCATTACACCAAAAAGAAAATCCCCAAAAACTAGTGTCTTCCCTATTGCACTTGGGAAATTTGTATTTGTTATCCTTATCTCACAATTTTCTCACATTCTCAAGCGAGGAATGGAATGGCGGTACCTTATTGATATAGTGACCTTAGCGGACAGGTGACACCAGCGCCTCCTGACGGGTGGGCCAATCTCTAACAATTATTTGATTCGACAGATGCATTCAGAAAACATTTCTATTAGTAGGTTTTTTTATGCCGTTGGGAAATTTGTGTCTCCTACACTAAATCGGCACAATTTGAAACAACACTTCTTCACATACCAAACCATCACTAATTATAGTTTGGTTCACAACCTTGCCGACTGGCGACACTAGCGCCCTCCGACGGGTGGGCCAGTCCCTAACAATTATTTGACAGGTGCATTTAAGAAACTCCTCTATTAGTGGTTGCTTTGTGAGTGCAGTGTAGCCAAGTTAATAAATTTAAGAGCAACAGGACCTTTTTTTACCACCAACATAATGTCAATCTGACAGCGCAGATGTCAGATGAACAGACTATAACAGGTTAAGATGTAACTTTTGCATTCTTTACATTAGACGGACATGATAATTAGCGTAGGGTTGTTTGATGCTTTATATATATTTACACGTATTACGCGTAGAACTACCACATGCACCGGAGTGCGCTTTTTTCTTTCCTGTAATCCTATTCAGATGCGTTTTATACAACTTACTCCTCCATTCCAGGTCGCGGAGCGTCCAGCCAATACCAAAAAATCTAAATTTCATTGCCAAAGTGGCGCTGCGCTAATTAGTAGTTGCCCTTCTAAAACCCACGACTGTTTAATCTTTTTTTATCAAGTTTTAAATTGGGGGTTACCCAAGGCGTATTTGAAACTGCCCTCAACACGTGTTCCTTGGGTTGAAATCGCAACCTAATAAATTTTAAACTAAATTTGGGCCATTTGATTTGACCGCAGGCTGTTTCAAATCTGCCTAATCCCCCTGTCATAAATTTAACATAGTTTTCGGCTCCCGTTATGTTATGCGCCAGAATATTTTATTATGTCCTGCTGCATTCCTACCAGCTGCAAAGATATCGGATTACACATATTCAAATCAAACGAAAGCAAGCTTTCGTTTAAGATCTATAATTGTTTACTACTACAATACATACAAATACATCGACTTATAAAAATACGAGTTTTTGTCTTTGCTGAAAATAAAATAACCTAAATAAAAATGTTTGTAAATATGCGACCCTCACACTATTCACAATAATATGTATTGATAATAGGGAATATATTCACATAGCAGCAGCATAAATACCAATAAAACAACGATGTAAACATGTAAAATAATTTAATTATTTCAAAGTATAAAATTAAATACAATTAAATGTATAAGTGGTAGAAATTACAATATAAATTCAAAACAACTTTAAAAAATAAACTAGACAGCTCAACTTTCTAAATTAAAATTAAATAGATTCAATATTACTATTATACATAAAACAGAGTGTATACAAAAGTATCTGTAAAATTAAATATTCCTATTTGTATGGATGTATTCTTAGAGTATTTTCTGCAGTATATTTGTGGAGCACCAGCATGATATAAACTAAAACTCTAAAGCCTTCGAGTCTTAAAATGCTCCTTCCTATAAAAAGATTAATATAAATGAAACTCACATTGACAGCTTAGTATTGGCCATGTCAAATTGAAGCATAATGATATATGTTTTATCGGACTTTTTCCACTGTCTAGGGTGTATATCACACGACTTTTCGAGAGTTTTTGATCTACTCCCGTCTTCAGGTGTTCCTAGTTAGTCCTTACAAGGACTGATGTTGTACGTCTTTATACGTACACTCGTGCCTACCCCGGGATTTGAACCCAAGACCGGTGATCGTTGTGATTACTACCCTGCCACCTTTACCACTAGGCCACCAGATCGGTAAAGGTAACAGGCTAGTAATCACAGCGATCAGCGGTCCTGGGTTCAAATCCCGGGGTAGGCACGAGTGTACGTATAAAGACGTACAATATCAGTCCTTCTCAGGACTAACTAGGAACACCTGCACACGGGAGTAGATCAAAAACTCCCGAAACGTCGTGTGATATACACCCTAGACAGTGGAAAAAGTCCGATAAAACATATCATAATAAACCACTGCCAAAAAATAACATTCAGAGAACAACTTGAAGCATAATGATTAGTCATAACATTACAACAATCTTAATTTTATAAATGCACTAGTGGAAAAACGTTAGGGATATAAAAAAGACCGCTTGTATAACAAAAGTGTGCTACAAATTCGAATAAGTGCGCTTTATTTATAATTACTGACCCAGGCTTCTAGATAAGCTGGCCTGGAGGATCCATGTGGGTTTCTTGCAAGGGAGGGCAAACACTTTTTTTCAGCTATTGTTGTTTCGTCAACTATACATATTAAAAGAAACACAATACAAAGTATATGTCAAGTGTTACTTTACCAATTTATTGTAAGGACATAATCCTTTTGATACCCCTAAATTTTTTTACCAGTGTATATGTATACAGTTCTTTACTATATAAATGTAGTTATAAAACTGTTATTAATCAACATATGGAGTGATTTTCTAAAAACTCAATTGCAGCAGGCCCTGGATAGCCTACATCAGTTGGCAATACTGAAATGTATTGTTGGTGACACTGGCAGTCTATGTCAACTTCGAGGTTAGCAGGTTAGGTTTTGCGTCAGTTTTGACACAGACTATATCAAATTGTTACAGTATCAAACTGTTTTAACGACACTCACGGGAGTGGAAGTGCCAAATGCTTAATCGAGTTCGGGAGACGTCTACACTTATCCTGGAAATCTCACCAAACAGGCTAACAGGCCCTGGCTTGATACGTTCAGGGAGATGGGCGTTGTCCTAGAGACGGTACACCATAGGGCAAGCGTAACTGTATACATATAGGGTGCTGCAAAATAAATGGGAGCCACAAGTTTCAATCGGGGGAAACCCACGCTTAACCGAACCTTGAAGGCCAAACGGGGTGTGATACGAGTGCTCGGCCTCACCAACCTCGACGTTGCAGCGGCAAGCGTCGCCAACTTACCTGTGACGCTTAAACACTCAGGCTTCGCCGTACATCTATCTTTACACAGTAACCTGAAAGTGGGCATGCACAGACTCGTCGGAAATCATAAGACCTCGTTCAAAACACCGTTCTATTGGTCTCACACATGTAAATTAGTAATACACAAAGGGTAGACACAGTCATATATGGACTAAACTATATAGCCCAGCAGGGAGACGCTTTAACTCTAATTTTAACTAAACAAACACATGAAATTAGTTCACCGCGGCCTCAGCTTGTAATGTTTCTACAAAGAACGTACCAATTATGCGCGAACAACTGAATAAATTTAGTTTTCCAAGAGGCCTTGGTAGGCCGTTATGAATCAGGTAATTATCATCTAAATTAGGCCTAAACAGTTGCATGAATTTGATTATCAATAGCATCGACCAAGCGGCACTGCAGTAGCAAGTAAATACAGATAAATTAGGCCTGAACAGTTACACGAATTTGATTATTAGTAGCATCAACCAAGCGGCACTGCAGTAGCAAGTAAATACAGATAAATTAGGCCGGATCAGTTACGTGAATTTGATTATTAATGCTAATTACACACCCTTCCTGATTGGGTCCGCCGAGCTATTGCGTCACGGCGGCTACTGGCTCATCAACTGCAACGAACGTATTGCGGAGGCGTGGGAGTCGAGCGGTACCTGAGGATAATCCACCAACGTGGCAAGGTCTGAATTACGTCCCCCTCGTGATAAACAAAACGACGAGACCGAAGACTTGTACAGCTCTGCGATATGAATCCCTAGCTATGGGAGAAAGGCCTTTTCTCGGGCCCAAGAGATTATGCAAAACTGGCGGTCATACCAACACACAAGGCACCACAAGCTCACTCCACAAGAAAACCACACCACCTCTTGCTTTGAGAATCCGTCCAGAAGTCCCTACACAAAAAACGGAATGAAGTTGTAGCAGCACCAAAAACGACGGGCTGCCCCCGCACTAAGACGCGTGGACGGCATCGACGCCACGCTCTCGAACCAGTGCCTGAAGTCCCAGCCGGAAATCAACTCAACTCCAAAGCGAAGCCAACCCAAGTTTTTACGCAGGACGCGCTGTCTGCGACGTGCAGCTGTAGCCAATGAGATCGCAGTCTGCCCCATGTGACGATGGCGAGGCACCCGCGGACGAGAGAGAGCGACTGAAGCTTAAATTATTCAAGGAAGATATCTCGCTTGCTCCCATTGACTATATTTTGAAATTGATGTAAACGGGACGAAACAAAGTGCAGCTGCTACGAAAACGACTAGAGCCCAGAGCGGTGCGGAGTTGCGTGCGTGTCAACTTGAGAATTTTAAATGCAAATCGCAGAAGTACTAGACGAGACAAATAGCTGATGTACTATACGAGAAAATATGACTGAAAAGGAACCTATATACAGGCAAACTCGTCATTTTTGTACCAAAACTACTTCAACAGGTCGCATATAGGTAAAATATAAAAATGGTCTGACAAAATTCGAGGTTAGTAGATTAGGTTTTGCGTCAGTTTCGACACAGACTGACGCAAAACAATACATTTCAGTATTGCCAACTGATTCAGGCTACCCAGGGCCTGCTGCAATGGAGTTTTTAAAAAATCACTCCGTATGTACTAGTTTAAAAATGCTGAAAATCAACTATACCTACATCATTCACCTAACAGAAATAGTTAAGCCATTCCCTACAAAAACGAAAGACATTTGAATAGATTTTTTCCATTTGTCGTATTTCTAATACCCGTATCATCAAGCAAGCGTAGCTATACATGGATCGAGCTGCTCTTACTCATTTGAAACTTGACGTGTTCTTATTAAGTGTGTGAAACTGGTTGTGGGCACGCATAAATTTGTCGGGCTTAAATATTTGTGATCGGTGAACATAGCATTACTACACAAGTTACCAGACTTCATGCTATGCCCTGCAAGGCATATTTTAAAATAAACTTTTAATGCTTTCTTACTTACTGTTATACTGTTTATGTTCTACTTGAACGTCAATTACTAGCCGGTATAACACCTGTTCAACGTAGGGGTTGGTGAGGATGTGTGTATCTTATGAATAATTCTCTTGATCTCATTAAAAATATCAGTTTAGCAAACAAATCTTCCTCCAGAGCATATAGACGCATTTCCCGGACTAAGCGAATATCGCTTATTAACCCATAGATTCGATCAGCATTTGGAGGATCTTCAAGCCACATCATTAGAACCAAGTTCCCCGTAATAAGAGACCTTCCAATCTTAAAGGCCATGAAGGAATACAGTGTATACATACCTAATATCCTATATAAATAAAAGAAGTTACAATAACTCAGACATAACAATAAAATAGCCTCTGAATTTTTTTAAATTTCTTGGTAAATTAATAATAAATGTGAAATACACACAAATTAACATTACGTAAACATGGAGGTTTGATTTAAAAAAAAAATTATCAAATTTTTCAGTCAACAAGTGCATAAAATAGGATAAACATTTAAATGCAACCTGATATACTCTACAACAGCAGTTCCCACACCACACAACAATAACTAATCCCTCACTGTGGTACTAAAAAGCTGTCAGAGTGATACGCAATCGTATTCCAAAACGTTGAAAAGGGTTTGACTGGGGACTAAGTGGTACCCGAATCAGACATGTGAATTTTGATTGAAAAGTTTGGGAACCACAAACATAGTTCTGTTTTCTTAAGTTTAGAGTTATAGTTATGTAGTTTTCTTTAACTATGTAACTGCAATATGAAATCAAGACAGTTTTGTATTATATCAATTCTTATCTACAATATTAAAAAGAAAATGAACTATTTTGTTAATATTCTAAGCTGCTGTCATTGCTTCAGTAAACTTCTAACTAAAAATATTTTTTGTTTTTGGAGACGTTACAAAACTGTTGCATTTTCATAATAGTTCTTGGATGTTTTTGATAGCAAATATGCTCATTTGATCAACAAAGTTCGAATCAATGTTCTTTTTCTACACAATTCGTTGAGAACCCCTAACCACACAAATATTTAACAACAGCTAAATATGTATTTCGACAGCTAAGCTGTCATCTACAGTAACCTTGGAGAGAGACTACCCCTACAAAGTTGGCCGAAGATATGCTCTTCACCAAATCACCAGTGAAAGTCAGAACCCCCACACATTCTGACGTTATTTATACCGGGTGACTATAAATGATTGTGATTTTTTTTTCTTAGGTTGGCACTGTTTATGTAGGTGGCACTATAAGTCTATGTCAAATTCGAGGTTAGCAGGTTAAGTTTTGCGTCAGTTTTGACACAAAATGACGCAAAACCTAACCTGCGAACATTGAATTTGACATAGACTTACAGTGCCACCAACATAAACAGTGCTAACCCAACAAAAAGAATCACAATCATTTATAGTCACCCGGTACAGTGCCTTTATATATACAGTGGCGACAATACAACTAAGCCACACCCCCGCCGCCATATTTAGGCAAATTTCTAACGGGTGTTCATTTAAATCCATGATCAGAGTCGACTGTGATACGTGTTTCACGTTTGGCAGTACTGAAAACATTCGAGATTTGCAGGTTAAGATTTGCGTCAGTTTGTGTCAAAACTGACGCAAAACCTAACCTACTAACCTCAAATTTGACATAGACTGACAATACACTTCAGTACTGCCAAAAGTATAACACGAATCACAGGTGATTTAGCCTAAACATGGCGGATAAACCACGTGATCTAGGGAGCCAATCAAAAATAGGACACCCCATTGTCGTCACTGTCTATATAAAGGCACTGTACCCGGTACTATCTGACCTGGAGGGCGTGTCCTATGCGCCCAATCAGGTGTCAACTTTAAGAGAGCGTAAAGATCAGAGTGGGGAAAGGCACCTCCATCTTTATTCAAAATTCTATTATTTAAATTTTTAAAAATGCTCAAACTTTCAAAAGAATTTAGCTGCTTTGTTGAAGTTAAGGCCTTTACAATTTTTAGGTCAGTTTCCATAACACTATGACCCGTGTCGTAAATATGTTGGGCAATACTAAATTTTTCGAATCTGTTGAATCACAAATGAGCTATATGTTCTTTAAGCCTAGTACCAGCATTGCGACGTGTTTGCCCAATATATTTAGAACCACAATGAAAACATTTAATTTCGTAAATTCCAGATTTCTCTAGTCTTAAGCTTTTCGGTTGGATTTCCAATAAATTTCGAATATTGTTGTTTGAACAATAAACAACTTTACAGCCTGAATCTTTATAAATTTTCTCTAAGCTCTTTGTAGCTGGCTGAAACGGAATTTTGATGTACTTTTCGTTCGATCTTTGACTTCTAAGACTGACCAAATTTCTAACATGCAATTGTGTGTTTTTTTTTTGTTTTCTATTCCAATTGACGATAATTTTAGAAGGGAAACCATTGTACAACGTGATGTTTTTGATGGTCTGAAATTCAGTGTTATACCGATCTTTGTTTAAAGGAAAAGTTAGCAGTCTATGCACTAAGAAATTTAGAGCAGCCATTTTGTGTGGAAAACAATGATTTGAATCCGCTGAAATAAATCTGTTTACATTAGTTTCTTTTCTATCAACATCAAATTCCAACTTATTTTTATCTCTTATTATTAAGGTATCCACAAATGGTAGTGTTTTTTTGTTTTACATTTCATATGTGAATTTTATGATAGGAAATTTAAAAATCAAGATAATAAATTTTTTAATAAAGATGGAGGTGCCTTTCTCCACTCTGATCTTGACGTTCTGTTGAAGTTGACATCTGATTGGTCGCATAGGACACACCATCCAGGTCAGATAGTAGGTATAAATAGCATTAGAATGTGCGAGAGTGCTGACTTTCACTGGTTATTTAGTGAAGAGCATATCTTCGGCCTACTTTGTCAGATGAGTCTCTCTTCAAAGCTACAGAAGATGACAACTTAGCTGTCGAAATATGTATTTAGCGGTTGTTAAATCTTTGTGTAGTTAAGGATTTTCAACGGATTGTGTCTGATTCAAACCACACGCTCGAGCAGTGCTTTATTCTTTTTATACGTTTGGATACAGTTCAATTGAAATAAAAACAGTAAAAATTAAAACATTAGTTTTTTTCTTTCCCATAAGTAGCTATTTTTAAGCAGTTCCTACGAGACTACGAGTTTTTCAAGAAAGGAGATGGTATGCTTGAACATAGGTGGAATAAGTGTCTTCACGTTCAGGAGGAGTATGTTGAAAAATAATGTTGTATTTTATGCTAGGGACAATAAATACTGTACATCCCTCGTATTACTTAAATGGAAGTAATATTTTGCACATAGCTCAGGTTTTTACCCTCAGCAAAAAAGTGCATATTTTAGAGGAAAGATATTCAGCGTGAGCATCTTAACCCTTTCGCTACGTGTAAAATGTTGGCTTTGCGGAATCGTATGTTTCCCGTAGTGAATGTGAACCGAAGGTATGGGGATTCATCCGGTTCCCGTAGTGAATGTGTTCAAAAGGGATGCAGATTCGTCCAGTTCCTGTAGTGAATGTGTGTAAAAGGGATACAGATTCAACCGCTTCCCTCCAGTAATGTCAGAAGTAATGCGCTGCTTTTTTACATTTCCTTGTCTTTATTTACAATTCACCGATACCGTTAAAAACCAACCACATAGATGGCTTAGTGACCAGAGTGTTAGACGTGCAATAAACAAGTCCTCAGTTGAAATCCACAAATAGGCAGACCTTACTCAGCAATTCACTGGATCGGTATTGTATTGGGTAATCATTGGTCATTGGCATACAATTACAGTTGCTTTCCTCTGAATACTGGTCTATGAGGTAGAGGAACAAGATTACACACAACACATATAGTATAGACACGTGACTTGAAAGTAGCAAGTGAAAGTGGCCGAAACAGATATAAATAAACGCAAATTCAACGGCAGATGCGCCCCTTTCCCATAGCAGAGGCATTAAAAAGCCTCGTGTCATAATACGTCTTCTGAGTATTTGACAGTCAGCAATTTGCGGAATATTCCATTCCCGTAGCGAAAGGGTTGAAAAATAAAATTTTATTTATTTTTGCTTCAACTGAGAAATAGATAAAAGTAATAATTTACACGTAGACCATGCTTCACCCTTGACAAAAAAAATCCCAACAGATATAGGATAAATCTTGTAAGAAACAAAAAGGGGCAACGAATAGATACATTGTGTTTAATGCAGCTGCATCACGGAGATGCGAAGGATTTTTGGTGGCAGCATGCAACATATGGTGGCACAATTGACCATAGTTGAAATCAGATTTGTAGGCCCCGAAATTCGAATTCCACCGCCGGTAATGTTTTTTGGAGAGGAAAGAGTGGCGCCAACATCTAGTCACCCAAATGTCAACCTCACCTGCACGTGGTACCCTCTGCTGGATAACGAACGAGGCTCTGGCAACCTAGTGTCTGGGGGTACAACCGGACCCCAGTTGCCCCGAGGATAAACCTTGTAAGATACAAAAAGGGGCAACAAATAGGTGCGTTGTGTTTAATGCAGCTGCATCACGGAGTTGCAAAGGGGTTTGCGTGGCAGCATGTGACAAATGGTGGGGCTATTGTCTATCGTTGAAATCACATTCGCAGGCGTTAAAGTTCGAATTCCAACGGCGGTAATGTTTTTCAATTAAAATTGATGTAATTCACATTACCAAGTATTTCCCTTTATTGTTTCAGTATTATTACAAATGTGACGATATTTTTACGCCTATTTTCCTTTGATTTTTAAAATTGTCGAAGTCCACTTGCGAGGGAAGTTCTGAGTAAAGCCCTTTACAGACTTTTTAATTATCTTTTTATTGTTTCACACATGTAGTTGAATTTCGCTATTTTGCTGTTGATGTCTGTTCTGTATATGTCATTTTGTATCCTAGAAAACTCAAACAATTGACTCGTTTGATTGGCGTATCATCAATACTGATTTTCACTCGAATAGGATCTTGGCCTTTACATTTATCAGCTTAGTCTTTGAAATAGAGATTTCTAAATTATATATTTTTGATGTTTTATATAATTTATGTATTGCTCACAACAATTATCATCCAAAAGTAATTCGAAAATTATTAGTAATATGCAGTCATATATTAATGTTATGTATTGCATACTTGATGAAATATAATGATTCTAATAATCTAATGACGTTTATTCTGTCATTTATAATCCGTTCACGACCTTTTTGGGACAGAGTTGGCTATGATTTTTTCTTTTCATGTTGGACTAACTGATTCGGTCACAGAATAATAATAACCAGAAGGATATCTTCTACACAACCGCATTGATGTCGACGCCGACAACGGGTGACCTCGAACCTTTGTATTCCATGGGCTCTCCCCAAAGCCGCTACCTACACTGACTGCACTGGCCGTTTCAGGTTAGAATTTCAGGGTAGAAACGTCTCAAGGCTATAAGGGGCCGGCGGTCAGGTAATACGAGATATCCTTCTGGGTATTATATTTCTGTGATTCGGTGATGTAGCAAATGCAACTTTTTTTTTCTGTCAGTGTCTGTTCGACATTTTCTTGCCTCCACATTGCCAGATTTATTATAATATTCATAAGAAAATAAATGCTTTATCAAGTGCGTAAAAATAATTTTAATTTCCGTCAAAGGACAAGTCAAAATGCCGAATATAATTTTGTTACAACAAAAAATTTCCATTAAACGATGCTACTTCCAATTTAAAAACGCTGTGTCTAGGTGCACGTTAACGTGTACCAAATAAAATATTTAGGTACATGTGAAAACGTCATCACTGTTTGTGACGTAGAAAATGCACGTACACCGACTTAGGGGTGCCCAAGTACCTAAACGTGTACGTAAATTTATAATAATACAGTTTTTGAGAAATAATTTTTTATTATTATTTTAACGCTATTTTTTTTAAACAAAATATAGTACGCATTTATTATTATTATTTTAGTATTGTTGTTTTAAAGAAAATTTTCTAAAGAATTAGTAACAAAAAGTGCCTGTTTCCTTTTTTGGTTTACAGAATTTTGTTGTTGCCGCGTGCATCCAATAAATCTTTAACTCGAGCCTTTTCTTCCAAATTCAACGTTCTATTTGCAGTAAATGACTATAAACCACCTAGAATATTATATAAGTTATAAATGTTCTTACAAGTTTCTCATCTAATTCTTGGACAAGTTTTAGCCGGCTATGAGAAAGCGCATGTTCTTTGAAAAATACTGTTTATATTTTTTATTAAACAGTAATATTATTACCTTTATTAGTGCGAATTTTAAATTACTGCAGGACAATTCATTTTATGAGTTCTAAAAAAAACATGGCATCGGGCCCATAAGTATTAAAAAGCAATAAATATACCCACCGACATTTTTTAAATCCTTTCCCTAACTCTTAATTTACCATCATGAATGCAAGTAAAATGTACTTCATAGTACTACTTCAACTTCTCATCTAGTTCGCGTTTTAAAACTTTTCTATCTGTTCTAATAGTTTGGCTGCCTCTAAGGGGCAACACCCCAAAAAAGGAATATTTCAAATTTTGGTTCACTTTCAAGCAAAAATGACATAGTGACTGGACTAATTAAAGAGAAAGCGTTTGCAAAAAGCAGTGAGAAATGCTGTAGCCCATAAACACCTTTTAATACATTTAATAGTAATAGTTTTAATAATACAAACACAAACTAGTTGTAACTGTTTCTCAAATGCCAAACCTAGTAAATATATCTTACTGCTGGTTATAGTAACTAATAAAAATCAGTATCCCCTGTTTATTTAAAAAATTAAAAACAAATTGCAAAAGACATACATTAGCACAATATAGTTAAAATTACAAAATATATAAAAAATTACAAGTATAAATAAAGGACTGGCTAAGCGTTGTGACTAGCATAAAAACATCAGTGCTTTAATTACTAATATAATAAAATATTACTATACATACAGCATAAGGCAAAAAATATGCGAGAACAAGAAAAATTACAAAATTTAGCACTCGCAAGTCGTTCAATTGGAAATATTGTATAAATCAAGTACTGTTGGATTGGCAAGATTATAAAAGAAATTTTAACAAACATGTTCATAAGAAATAACCAAAAAGCTTTTATTGCTACATCATTGTATGGAGAAAACATCAGGAAAAACTTAATTGCAGAAATTTTAAAAATTAGTGCAATTAACTTTTTCCTGATATTTTCTCCAACAATGATGTAGCAATAAAAGCTTTTTGGTTATTTCTTATGAACATGTTTGCCTGTTAAAATCATTCAAATTTCTTGCTAAACCAACACTTAGGCAGCAGTCGCACTGAGCCACCACCATCCACAACCATCTACTGCTAACAACTAAGATACCCCGCTGTAGTCCTACCGAAGCCAGCGGTGACCACCACTAACCACTATAAATTCCGTGCTTATTGACACTTACAGTGCGCACATTTACCAACATTTTTTACATGTATAAACGGCTAGTAAAATGCAAAAAGTGAGGTTACGTACAAAAGTGTTTCTTTATTTTGCGATTTGAAAACGTGAGTATATTCAGATAGTTCTGATTCAGATAGCAAAGAAGCGTTTAATGGATTTGGTTGCACCCATAAAACAAAATCCATAACGGTTACCTCGCGCTTGCGCATTGCTAACCAGAGGCATCCACCAAAATTCAAGCCGGTTGGAAATTTCAAACTGGTTGTTGGCTGTTGATGGCTGGTGGTGACTCAGTGAGACCAGCCGCATATCATTACGCATGCTGGAATTTTGTGATAATAAACGATTTCCCTGTTTGTGGCAAATTTTGTTACCAGATGCTGTATATTAATTTTGAATATTTTGAAAAAGGGTATTTCTTATTTATGTAATGATAAAAACTAAATTTATGCAATCAATAGATGATATTTACCAGACACATAACATTTCCTGAATTAAGCTATTGCTTCACGAGGAAAGAATATTTATGTGCATATTCATTTTATTAATAAATAAACGTTTTTGAACACCTACATTATTATAGACATCTACATTTTAATTTTTGTTTAAAAAGTTTACCTTTTAAGGTCTGTATTAGTTATTGATTCTAACAAACATTTAAAAATGAATTTTAGTTTGGTCATATTAATCAAATTTAAGCTACGGTCGCAACAGAGAAGGCCAAGAACATTTTGAATTGCATATTTTTCCCTATCGTACAGAATATATAATTCTAATATTTCTCTTATAGTTACATGTAATTATATTTTATTAGGTACCTGTAATGTTTATAACTATACGACTACTTTGTTGTTTCACAAAGTATCCACAATTGGTGTTATCCAGGAAATGTTATGTACTAAGAAAAAACTTTTCTCAACATATTTAGAAGTATACATCAATTGTTTTACTGTTAATATTTTCAAAACTCTTATTTATTCAACAATAGATAGAGGAATTTAACAAAAATTTATGTTTTTTTTTTATAACAGGCATTAAACACAGACTATTCTTATATTCTAGCCCCTTACCATTTATAAAATTCCCAATTCACTGGTTTTAGATATTCTGACATGATACTTAATTCTATTATTTATGCAGTATACTTATACCATTTATTTGGCAATTTCATTTTAAAAAGTGGTTAAAAAACTATGTACTCTCCAATTAAAACATTTATAAATATTCTTGCTTTTACATATAGTAGTATATACAATTATTGAAAAATATTCGATGTTAAAGCAAAGCCTCTTTACTGAATTTCATGTGGTACACGTTAATAACTTAGCCTATCATTTTCAGGTAAAAACCATTTAAGTAACTCCTCGACGACCTGACTTTTCCATTAAGCAAAACACTGCAACATGATACACGACGAGCACAAGCTACCTGATCAAATTCACATTAGATAATTTTTGCGAATCACTTTACACCTTTTCGCTTCATATAATCACTTTATATTTTATAAAGGGAAATCACAATTGAAGTTATTTTTAAGTTCAAACTACTCAGGACGATCGTCATCGTCCTCTTCATCTTCCTCATCCTCGTCAATCTCTTCTTTCGGTCGAGTCCATTTAATAAGGGTTTCCGGTGACCGGAATAGGAACACAAGTTTCGCGAACAGGTCTTCTTCTAAACAAAATTCACCCGCTTCGCGCACTAAATAGACATCGAAACACAACTGGAGGACACGATCCACGTTTGGCAGATCTTCAAACATGATTTTAAAGCACATTCCAGCAAAGAATCCTCGGAGAAGGCGGCCAGCTACTAGCACTATAGTTGTGTAAACCCCGATGATACTGCAACACGTATAAAGTTGCTTTGCAAAATATAATTTTTGTGTTATTTGCTAGAAACGGATATAGGATGGGAATTCTTAAGAAGCAGAAGTGGAGTCACTGTATTTATTCAATTGTATTTAATTTTTTTATTTAAATTTTGCTTTATTATTTTATAAAAATATTAAAATTAGACTTGAAATGTGAATAAGTCGTATTTTGTTGTTAAAACGATTAGTATTTTTCTTTGCTTTTTATATTCATTTAAAACCATGATTCTTCTACAGACATAATTTGCATCATCATATGTTTATCAGATTTAATTTTTTGACTAGATTAAATACTAAATGTTCGTTGTCATAACTTAGTTTCTTAACTTTATATTTATATTTTACGTTGGGGCATAGTTATTATAGGACCAAGGAGTTATTCCAGAGTATGGGAAAAACATAAAGGATTAATCACAAAATTTAAGAAACTCACCCTCCAGCAGTAATAAAATTGAGTGAAGACGGAAATTGTTTATCATTAAAGGTGTACATAAGGAGTGAAGAGCAATTAGCATATGGTAAACGTGCCAGGAAGTTTAAATAATTATTATCATTGCATTCTTCCCTTAGTTCCCACCACTCTTTTTTGGGATCTTCTATACTGCCAGCATTTTCTTCATGATTGATAGTTATATTACGCGTTACGGTATCTGCTGCATCTGTAAACATTTAAATACGTATTACGTCATCAAAAGTATAGCCAGAAAAGATACTCCAAAATAGATATAATATAATTACAAATATTATCAAAAAACTCGCACAGGAAAATATTTTATTTCATTTTGGAACCATAATCTTGTTTATTGGCTCTCGACAGTGGGCGTAAATTAGCTTTTATGGCCCTAGGGCCTATAAAGTTGTTAACAGTATAACAAGCATCAACAATGTAGTATAGCAACACCAACAATCTGCATACCAAAAATTCACATCGCCAGTCAAAATATTGAATCCTTAAAGTTTGTCTGTTTTTGAAACCATAATGAAATAAAACATTGTATGTACGACATGCCTAATCACAATTATAGTTCTCGGGAAATTTAAAGCTCTTTGCTTCACATCACGCTTTAAACATTCCCTCGTCCTATAATCTAGTGATTATGCCCTTAACACATAAATAACTATTATATTGCTAGAACAGATACAGGGTGTTTCCTTACAATAATACTATTTATTTTTTCTACTCCTTTATTAGTAAATTGCTCATTAAGCACTGTTTACTTGATTAGTAAATTCGTTGTTACAAACAGTGTTACGTAATGATAATGACTAACACGTAATTTTTTTTATTACGTTACAGTTAGCTTCTGTTGTTTGTACGAAGCGGTGTCTGCAGCCGCCTAATTTTTAAGATGGTGTGACAGATAGTTTGACAGTTAATAAAATATTTCTTTTTCGTTTAACGAAATGAGTGTGATCGTAGAAAAAGTATAGTACGCAACTCGAGCTATAGAGCAATTACACGCTCGTGGAATTACACACGCGCCGCTACGCGGCTTGTGCGTAACTTTTCCAACTCGCGTGTAATATGCTTCCTACAGCTCTCGTTGTGTAATATACTATTAATAAAATCCATGACAAAAAGTACACAAAATCATTTCAGTGTCTCACAACTACAGGTTAGTCTCGAGTATGGAGTATGAAAAAAAAATACCAAGGCTGTGCAAACCGCCTGAAGCTTCAAGTTCGATTAGAGGAAAAATTATAGGTTCGCGTAGCTCTAGAAAATACCCATTACTAATTTTATCTTCATGGCATAATGAAAATAACATTATGTTACTATAGTTCTGAATTTTCTTGAAGTAACTGGTATATTTATATAAAATGGAAACAATGCAAGGTGTACTTTTTACTTATACCAGTTACTTCATCAAAGAACTCATAAGGACCTATGCACCAAAGGAGAAGAAAAATTATGTTTTGATAAGACATGATGAGTATCTTTAGAAATTAAATGTGCAAGAGAAATAATAAAAGATAACTATGTGTTCCGTGATATTTGGTTCACACGTCCATCTGATAAGCTTATATTGCTGGCTTTTCAATGGGGATGTGACATTTTGTATACGTTAGAAGGTGCCTTATTGGGGCAGGACTCAAAAAATTCTAAAATTGGGCCCGTTCGGCCTCATATTTCTAACTTTTTCTGGACCTATTCTAAGGCACCTAGCGATCTTATAATGTACTGTAGAATGGGACGACTATGTGACACATTTTTGAGTTTCTGACACACAGACAAGATTTCATACCAAAACAAATTAAGTTTCATACAGTTGAAGTATTTTTGCGCAAATTTTCATTAGAGATAATACTAAATAAGCAATATTTTTCGTTTGAAGAAAGCAGTTCAAAGTTGGTCACTTTGTCACCGCATTGGTCGGGGTATAGGACATTGGTTTTCTGCGCATCTATCACATAGAAAATCGATGCTGTCATTTTGTTACCCCCGTAGCTTCAAAGTGTGGACCTTTCGGTAATTGATAGACGTCACTTTTTTCATAAAAAACATACTGTAAAAATAATAACACTAATTGGACGGTGTTCTGTAACAACCGTTTAACCCACAATTTGTTTACAATTGAGTTTTTAATTTACAAATGTCTATTAGGGGTTATGCTAGGGTATACGAAGATTATTTAATCCACATTCGGTGTTTTGGCGCCATCTGCAAACAAAGTGTTAACCCACAAACATCAATCCATTCTAGTACAGGAATTTTCAGAAATGGTTTAAGCCACGCATGTGGGATAGACCATTGTAGCAAATCTTCAGTCTTCAGATACATGGTCAACGTAGATGCTTGCAAAACGCAGTGATTACGGTTATTTTCATGTTCGTGCCGTACAACATAAGTCAAGGTATGTAAATAAATATACTATGTTGTACCGTTTAAATGAAATTGCATCGAATGTGTTAGATTTAAATAAAAATAGTAAATTAGGAAATTGATAGCATACCAGCGTAGTTTTTCATCAACTGAGTAATAGGTCTTGCAGTTCCTTTATTCGTCACTTTGACAAATTTTGGGAACAGATTAGTAAATGGAATTGGTGCAACGTCCTTTGTACCATTCAACATATCTAACAAATCCAGCCGTACTGGATTTGCTTGGCCTTTTATTGTGGCTGGTATGATAATCTGAATTTCATCTCTAATTATACCAGTATCCTCCTTTGTATTGCTCTTATGGGAAATCTGGTACTGAAGGTGTACAGTTAGTGGATCAGCTGAAAAGTATAAATCAAAAATTAAATAAAGATAACAATTATCTTACAAAATATAAAACATAAATGTACAGTGATAATACTAAAATACAGTACACCAAGGAAAAGAAAATCATCAGTTTTTTATATTGTTGGTGTATATTACCTTGTGTAGGGAAGTGTATACATTTATACAGGAGTGCTTAAAAAAGAACTTTGACATTTTTTTGCATGTTAATTTTTGTGCCGCTAAATTTTGTATTTTTCTTGAACTAGCCAGAGCTGTCAATACTTAAGTATACTTAAGCTGTATCTAGTTCAAGAACAATAAAAACATATACATATATCACGTAAGAATTTACATGCAAAAAAAATTGAAAGGCAACTAGTTGTAGCTTTTTTAATCACTTTGTATATTCACTACATGTTCAGAAACATTTATGTATGAATTGACGTACATATAAGTGAAAGGTAAATTTGGTAGCTTTCCTAGTCACACTGTTGAAAATGCCATAGTTAGTTCGTAATTGTGATTAAATTTATTAAAAAAAAAAAAAAAAATCCCAGCACAGGCTTACTGTGAAGAAGAATAATTGGCAAAGATTATTTTTTAAACAGTCCTATCAGCCAATAGTAATGAGAAAAATTTTCAAATCAACCAATAGCATAAAAATTACATTGACTATTTGCTAGTAGCTGATTACAGCAACTATTTTTTCAAAAACCATTCAAATAGTTCTTCTGCTGTAACACAACTAGCTAAGAGTGGAGTAGGTGTGCAGCAGTTGTTAAAAATAACAGGACACTCATCTGGAAGCTCCATCAAAACCTATCTACAACTTGGACTGTTTAAAAAATAATCACGCCGAATTACATTTGTGATAATATTTTTTTTTAAATAATTTTAATTAGATTAGCACTCATCTTTGTTGCTATTAAGAAATCTCACTTCGTCCACTCGTGAGATTTCTTAATAGCGACAAAGATTCGTGAATCTAGTTAAAATTATTAAAAAATTATCACCACTTATGTAATCATTGTTGATTATTCAACACTATAATGAACGAACCAATGAAAATTGTTCAATTTGTCAGAAACGGCCAATCAAAATTGACTGTCATTGAAAACACCTAATGTCACAGTGTTTTCACGCGAGCCCGATTGGTTTCAATGATTTCAATTTTGTGAGTAGCCTTTGACTGACATTTCACCAAAACGTCAAAGTCAAAGTTAAAAATCAGCGTCGTTCTAAAAACTCTTAATAATCGTGTTGGAAGTTCCAGTATTGAATTAATAGTGGAAAACGTCAAAAATGTGTGCTGTCGAACACCGTAAAAGTCATCTGCCCATATTGTTGAATAATCTTTCCAAATACCACTCAAGGCAAAATTTTTTAAGAGAATTTTTTTCGTTAACATGCAAATTATTGCAAATTTCTCTCAACAAAAACTGCTCAAATTCCACTCGACCTGCGGTCTCAAGGAATTTTTAACGCAGTTTTTGTTACGAGAAATTTAAACGCAATAATTTGCATGTGAACAAAAAAAATTCTCAAAAAATTTTCACCTTTTGTGGTATTACCCTTGATAATTTTTGAGAAACCAAAATAAGGAACTTACTTGATCCTACTTCGTTAAGCATTCGAGTGCGGTCAGGGGGTGATATACTCCACACAGTTGCAGAATCAGTGCTGAATCTTACAGCTGCAATATCTCCAGCTTCGTAATTGGAAATAAATGTTAGAGCCATTTTATTTTTATCATATGTGGCTAAAGTTTTCTTCATATCCGCTTCATTGAATCTAAACACATTACATTTTTATTATAACATTTTACATTTTATCTGGCGTTATTGTTCAATAAAACGTGGTATATTACAAATGTCATAAAAAATTGCATTTTAACACTTGCTACTCGAATAAGATGTTATAAGTGATACACCACAACACCAGAACTTACATAACAATCATCTATTTTCCTTAAGATTTATGAATCTTTACAAATTAAGGTCTGTTTTGCTATATCTCAGGTCAAGCTATCTGCAACTAGAGTACCTGTATATAAGATAAGAGTAGAGCAAACGAAGACATTTAAGGATTCACCATGCGAAGTTATTATCCATTTACTTGACATCCGCACTGTCAGTGCCAAATTAAAAAAAAATGTCTTAACTATACTTCCAAAATAATGTGTTTTATCTACAACTGTCAAATAGCAAGTGCATTATATAGCCAACTCTAAATACAAAAAGCGGCTCATATTACACTAGTGGAATATGAAATTTCATATTAATTAGTGGGCTACATTGTCAATAAATTACATTAACGTCGAGGTTAGCAGGTTAGGTTTAGCGTCAGTTTTGACACAGGCTGACGCAAAACCTAACCTGCTAAGTTGAATTTAACGTAAACCGACTTAAAACCTAACCTGCTAACCTCGAATTTGACATAGACTTACAGTGTCACCAACTATATATACATAGTTGTAGATAAAATATTGTATTTCACACGCATATAATGTCTGTATTACAATTGGATGATTACAACACTCGCCCTCGGCTCGTGTGTAAACTTCATCCTCGTGTAATATAACCTACATTATATGCTTGTTAAATAAAATACTACTTTATTAGACTGTACATTAATTTAATTGTTAAAATGTGAATAATAGCAGTGGCGCCAACATACTGTCAGTTTGAAGTGAGGATATCAAGTAAATAGTCACAATTTCACAGTCGACTACATTAATATTGAAGTAGTTACAACTGTCATAAGTTACAGTTAACTATAGATTTAGTACTTAGCCGTGGTAAGGAAATTAAATTATACATCATTTATGCCATTTTTTTATTAAATAGTAAATACAGTTGTCGCAAGCCAACTTTATATCCATTTGCTGTCAGAGACTGAATAATATTTGAATGCAAGACCCCAAATAGTACTTCAATCTTACTTTGAACAAATGTTTTCTCTATATAATTGTAAATGATAGAAATTTAATACTACAAGTAAGAAGGGTTACATTTATATTAAGGTTTTACTACAATTTACTTGGGAGACGTGAGAGACTCGCTTCAGCTTATCTAATGGGCAATTTATTAAACTATTTCTTTAAAATAGGTACCTTAAATACGGATTATAAAATATTATCAAAAGAAATTAAAACCACTATTGTAAACTCAATAAATTTATTAAAATTCTACCAGTACTAAAACAGGTTTCAAACATGTACCGCAAAACTGTAATAATTCTGACTATTCAGTTCACCCGTCATCTGTCAAAAGTGCACCTATGAAAACGTCAGATATTGAATTTCATAGCCAACCAAAATGAATTGTAGTGACTATTGTACTACTACCGAGTTGCAGCGACTATTGTACTAGTACTCAAGTGACTATTTTGAACAATTTAAAATATTTATTGAAGATGTTTACACAAATTGTTTTTTTATTTATTTATTTATTTATTTATTTATTTCGCACTCAGCCAACAGCCGTTAGGCCAATTATAGGCGTCGCTGTGCATTTATGGGGACTTCCAACCCCACTAACGACAGTCATGATGTTGTTATGACCGCCGAGACCAACTATTTCCGTGACAGCCGTATCACGAGGCGTCGAGAGAGACAGCTGTGGAACTCCCATCCAAGTTCTGACCAGAGAGAGCGTTGCTTAACTCTGCTGATCGAACGTGGACGCTTGTTCAAGCTACACCACCCGGGACCTAATGTTTAATTAAATGTCGAGTCTTTTTAATTTGGAAAATGGGTTTGGTTCACTGACTAGTCCTTCGAATACTATTCATAATCAAAGCTAGGTAGACTATTTTTGGGGTGAACACTCATGCCCATTACGTGTGGAATAGGACGTCGTCCTACTTGTACCCACACGCAATGGACCTTCATTATATCTACTACCCCAAAAGTAATTGACATAACTTTCAGTACTTATAGCATTATAAGTGACTATTGTACTTGTAAGCATGCATTTCCAACAAAAGGAACATGGAAGGCTCCAGATGGTACAACAGTGAACCAAATAGACCATTTACTCATTCAAGAAAAATTAGCAAGTCAGGTGAAGGATATCAGGTCATATAGGGGAGCCGATATGGGATTCGAGCATTTCCTGGCACGAGCAACAAGTAGATACGAAAATTTGATGACAATGAAGAGAAAGAAACACGGAAAAAGATTATAATATAGAAAAATTACTAGAACAAGAGACGAGAGCTAGATATCAAGATAGAATTGTTGAAGAATTTGAAAAGAGTACGAAAGAACGAGAGGTTGAAAAGAAATGGGAAAATCCAGAGACAATAATAAAAACGGCAGCGGAAGAAGTTGTAGGATAGAAAAAGAGGCAGAATATAGAAAGATGGTTTAATGACAAATGCAGAATAGCTCGAGATAAAAGGCAAAAAGCAAGAGGAAAGCTGCTTCAATCCGGATCAGCAGAGGACGAAGAAAAGTACCGAAAGCAAAAGCGGCAAACAAAAAATGTATACAGAAAAGAGAAAAGAGCTTTTCAAACACACAAGTTACAAGATTTAGAAGATAGGCACAAAAATAAAGAACTTTTACCACGGCATCAAAAACACATGTAAAGGATTCCAACAAAGACAATTATTCTGCAGAGATAAAAATGGTAACCAGATAGGGGAAAAAAGCAGCGATGATAAAAAGATGGAAAGAGCATTTTGAGGCAACCGTAAATGGAAATCGAAGAAAGAGAGGATGACACAGTCGAAGGAGAGATAAATACCACAGAAAGATTACCAGAACTGACAAGAGAACAAATACAAGTGGTAATAACAAAAATGAGAAATGGAAAGCACCCACAAGGAAAAAGGATTGCAGGTGAATTTATAAAGTATGGGGGAGAGGTGATAAACGACCAAGTATATGAATTATTTAAAGAAATATGGAGACAAAGAAAGATGCCTGATCGGTGGAAGAAAGCAGTTTTAATCCCGTTATACAAAAAAGGCGAAAAGATCCTATGTGAAAACTATAGAGGTATCGCGCTATTGGGTACAATCTACAAAATACTAGTCACACTTGTGACAAATAAACTTCAGAAATTAGCAGAAGAGGCAATCGGAGAATATCAGGGCGGTTTCAGGAAAAACCGGTCAGTAACCGACCAAATATTCACATTGAAAGAAATTCAAACCACTTGCTATGAATACAACACGGAAATCCATGCTACTTTCATCGACTTCAGAGGAGCTTACGATTCAAAAAGAAGCCCTCAATAAATCCAGGCGATGGAAGAATTAGGGATACTAGGAGCAATATTCCAGTTAGTAAATGTAACGTTAACTGGCTCCTACAATGTAGTTAAGGCAAATGGGATGCAGTCAGAACCGTTCAATGTCAAGAAGGGCTTAAGACAAGGGGATCCGCTGTCCACAACGCTTTTTAATCTAATACTAGAGAAAGTAATAAGCGAAAGTAAAAGGAGAAAGTGGGATAAATAAAACAGGGAAGGTAACGAACAAGAATTACCAGCGACTAGCATATGCGAACGACGTCACACTGTTAGCAAGAACACCAAAGGAGCTAAAGAAAAAGCAACAAGAAAAATTGAAATCACACTGGATAACAACATGATAACGAAAATAGACAGAGTTCAGAGTTATATCTACCTGGGCGTTGTAATTATAGAGAACAGAAACAATAGTAATTAAATTGACAACAAGCTAGTAAAGCGGGACAGATGTGCAGGTGCATTAAATGCAATATTAAAATCTAAAAGTGTATAGGGTAACACAAAAGTGAGGGTGTATAAAATGGTATTGAGGCCTACTGTAACTTACGGGTGTGAAATGTGGGTGATGAACAAGGCAGACAAGGAAAAGCTAGAAGTGTGGGAACGGAAAATCCTAAGAAGAATCTACAGAGGAAAGAGAGTAGCAGAAGGATGGGAAAGGAGAAGAAATGACGAGTTAAGACGGTTATATGGATAAAAAGAGATAACACAATTTATGATCGTCCAACGAGTAAGATAGCTGGGTCATGTCGAGAGGATGGACAACACAAGAATACCGAAAGCAGTGCCCAAAGCAGATGGTTGGAGACAGTAGAAGGAAACCTGAGAGAAAAGGGATTAAGAAACTGAAGAGACAAAGCCAAAGACCGCAAAGAGTGGAAAAAAATGAACAGCTATGGGCCTAAATGGCCTGTGAAAGCTTTATATTATTATTATTGTACTAGTACCGAATTGCAGCGACTATTGTAACGGTGTTCATTAATTATTTCGGTCAAGTTGCCTTTGAAATATTTGTTGTATGAATAATATGTTGGTGGCACTGTAAGTCATTATGACAAGAGCTCACAATTATGTCAAATTCAAGGTTAGCAGGTTAGGTTTTGCATCAGTTTGTAAAAATTACCAGCGCTGCACAAGATGTTGAAAGACCAAACGGTACCACTTTAAATTGAAAAATCTCCCCATCAATACTGAAACAATATATTTTCTCGACTCTTCATGTAATGGAATAAGCCAAAACGAATTTTTCAAATCTAATTTTGCATGATGAGTTGGAGCAGTGCATATGTGGATTTCTCATTACATGGCTAAGTACTCTAGTTTTCTCTTTTCATTGTATTTATTATTTCACATCCTTGTTCATCCTTCTCAAAACTTCTCTGTTAGTTATTCTTTCAATCCAGGCTATACGCAACATTCTGCGGTAACAAAACATTTCAAAAGCTTGTAGTTTGTTAATTTGCGCTTTCTTAAGTTCTGCGTGCATCCAAACATAAACGAAGAGAACCATAACGTTTTTTAACTACCACTAAAGGATCAATAAAATTACTCTTTGAGGATTTTATTACTCCATCTTTTACCATTTTATGTATTTCCTTTCTAAGTTGTCCTCTTAATGCGAATGGAATAGGATAAGATTTGCTATTAAAGCTTTTTGATTCATCAACCTGCAACCAATGAATGTATTTCTGTACTTTTCCTACTTCTTCATTAATAACCTCTTTATTTCTGTAAATTATTTCTAATATTTGGCCTTTAAATTGTTTATTCTTTTCACCTATTTTTAACTCATTCAGCAATAACCCATTATTATCATAATTATTCTTTATATTCTCTATTACATTATTATTAATCACTATACCTTCTTTATGTTTCATTATGTCTCCAATTTTCTCTAATTGGCAACACTTATCTTCTTGGCTGACACTACTGGTACAGATCCAAGATTTAATTAACCACTTTAAATGAATACATCTTTGTGATCCATCACTATTAATACCCAATTGCTGAATAGTGTCAATTCCTAACACCATGTCCACACTATGACCTTTAACTATAAACAATCTAACAACACCTTCCCACTGATTAATAATTATCTTTACATTAACATTCGGTTTGTTGTTGATATTTTTCTTTTGGTTGCAGATAGTAAATTTATTTTATTCACTTTTACAATATTCTTATGTAGGACATCCAAATTATTTAAAATTATTTCTTCATTTATTAATAATGCCATCGCACCGCTATCAATCAAAGCTAAATATTCAGTATTATTTAAATTTACTTTTAAAAATGGTAATGTTGAAATTTAATTTCCTTCTTCTTCCTCTTCCAGTAAAAATTCTCCATCATTCTAATAATTATTATTAAAACACGCGAGGGTCTTCTTTAAACTAATTAAAATTGAAGTTTTTTTAATCTTTTGAGGAATCTTCCAAACCCTCAGTTTCTTCCATCCGATTTTCCTCTATTGGTCTTCCTCTTTCATTTATATTTCTGAATAGTGTATTTATGTATTGTCTTCTAGGATCGTTATTTCTATTTTCCTCCTGCTTTGATTTTTCCATATTCTTATCGTCAATCATTGTATGATATCTTTTTCGCTCATTATTATCGTAATATGTTTCATTATAATTCCTATTGTAATTATTTTGGTTACTATTCATTTTATTGTCATTATATCTGTTATTTCTCCATCTATCACGATTCCTATCATAGTTATAATTAAAATTCCTTTCCCCTGTTCTACTATTACTATATTTATTTCGGCCAAAATTGAATTTTTGTTGTTGTAAATCATAAAACTTTCTTTTAGTGTAATTTTGAAAACTGGGACCTTCATTCCTATTATAATTTCGATTATTATTGCCAATAGCCATATCATAATTCCGAACTATTTCCAGAAAATCTTTCAGTTTTTGTTATTTTGGACAGCTACAGCTCTTGTTATTTCTCCTTCTAAATGTCGAGATAAATGTTGGATGATCTCTTCCTCGGCTAATTTAGGTGTCAAATGCTGTGCTCAATTAAATTTGTTTATTACATACATTTCCCGTGTACTGCCTCCTTCAAAATATCTACCAGTTGTTAACTGTGTTCTAACCTGAGCTTGACGTGCATTACTCCAATACTGTTCCGTGCATAACTTTCTAAATTCTTGATAATTGTTATATTTAGATTTTATTATACTATGCCAAATATCTGCATGACTTCTTAAGGTCATATTAATAATTTGTAACCTTTTATGTTCATCAAATACTGACTTCATTATGTCATCTAATTTGACTAGATAGGTCATCGGTTGTTCTCCTAATTTTCCTTTAATAGCTATTAACATATCTAGGAATGTTATGAGTATCATAACTGCCGCAGAAGTTTTGAAATCCGAGCTCGTAGAGCGAGGATTTTAAAACTTCTAAGGCAGTTATGATTCATAACATCCGTGATTTGTTCAATAGTTTATCGGTTGCTATATGGTTATGGTTGCCATGTAGGGTAATATTCTTTAACCCTACAGATAAGTTATGATCTAGTTACCAGCCTACTTTTGTATATGTAAACAAAGGCTTAATATCCTGAAACCGATAAAAATAGGTAACATATCTGCTTGCATTCCCACATAACTTCCTCTTTGACTCCCATTTAAAATTCCCATACCATCTTGCATTCTTTTCAATGTATCTTCTACCTCTTTAAACTTTGTTGAATTATTTACCGTTAACAAATTAACTTTCTTTACATTTTGATTAATTTCTCCTTGCATCTCAGTTCTGTTTTGATCTACCTTTTTATCAATTAGTTCTATTTTTCCATTCACATCCTCATCCTGTCTTTGTATTACTCCTATTTTCCCTTCCAGCTCTTCGTTATTCTTTAATAACTTGTCGTCTACGATTTTTGTTAAATTTTCCTCTAACTGTTTGTTATCTTCCTGCCTTTCCCTTCTCACATCATTTTAAACTTCATCCTTATAACTTTCTAATGTAATACTAATTTTATTTATTTGTGCTTGCAATTCTTGTTTATTCTCATGTTGCACTTTATTAAAATCTTCTTTTAACTCCTTCATTGTCTCTTCCATCTTATCCGCTTGTTCTTTTTGTTCTTGCAACTTTTTTGCATTACTCTTAATTGCTTCCTGTAATCTACATTCCCTTTCCTCAGCATCCTTCTTACTTTCCTCTGCTAACTCCACAATTATCTTCTCTGCAGTTTTCTCAATGGACTGTTGTAAATTTTCTTGCAATCTTCTTTCTATCCCCTCTACATCTTTCTTTGACCTTTTTTCCATTTCCTCAGCATCTTTCTTACTGTCCAAATTCTGTAAATTTTCTGGGCATCATTTGTTGCATCATCGCCATGAACTCTAACTTCTCATCTATATTTGTTTTCTGTTCTTCTATTTGTAATCTTACCTGATCACCTTGCTGTATTTCCTCCATTTCAACTTCAGCACCACTCGCTATTGCTTGCATCTCTTCTTGTCATTCCTCTTTGTCCTCTTCCGTCTTTTCACTTTTTCTTGGAATTCTTTCATCTGCCATTATTTTAATTTAAATTTTCAAATGTATTTACTTTAATTAAAACCTTTATATGCAATTAATTGTAAATCTTTGTATTTTATTCACAAATTAAACCTTTATATGATGCTTTAATTATTCTTACTGATTGTCCTTTTCTGTTACTTTATTAGTATCTAAAGAACTCAATTATGATACGTTTTTTAAATTATGATTGCCTTTCGCAATTCTCCCTCTTAATTCCCAATTATTAATAAACAAAACCACAAACTTGATTCATCAATTATAATCAAACCTCTCTATTACTTCTCCCAAAAATATAGCTTGAAAACTTATTAACAATCACAATTACAATTTGCCCCACGTACTGACGCAAAACCTAACCTGCTAACCTCGAATTTGACATAACTGTGAGCTCTTGTCATAATGACTTATAGTGCCACCAACATATTATTCGTACAACAAATATTTCAAAGGCAACTTGACCGGAATAATTAATGAACTCCCCCGTTACTAGTACTCAAGTTACTATTTTGAACAAATTAAAATATTTATTGAAGATGTTTACACAAAAGTGTTTTTTAACATGTGTAACTAAATGTTCACAGCCAGTTTTATAAAGGCCGCTAATCTGACGTTAACTTTAATTCTCTGTTAAAATAAACAAATGCTCATCAAAACGTTAGTGCTTATGACATTTTATTCATTAGTAAAGAAATTTTGATGCGCTTTCGTTTATTTTAACAGCGAATTAAAGTTAGCGGCCTTTATAAGACTGGCTATTAGTCTTTCTAATTTGAAAAATGGGTTTGGTTCAGTGAATAGTCCTCCGAATACTATTCATGGTCAAAGTTAGGTAGACTATTTTTGGGGTGGTATCACTCATGTCCATTGCGTGTGTTTTATTTAAACACGAATGTATTTTACATGAATACCAAACAGCTAGTCGCCGCTCTATGCAATTATTGAGATCGGAATCCTATTTTAATAAAGCCATGCCACGTTTTATATGAAAAGATCGAAGCGCCATCTACTTATCGAACACGCAACTACTACTGTGTATAAAACTGTTCCACCACGTATACAGACCCATCAGAATATTCGTTTTTCTTGTCCCTCAAGACACAATATCCCCAAAAAACATCAAAACACCATAGCTACATTGACAGACCCGCGGTCTGGTCTGAGAACGTAGATTGACTATAGCAAAACAGGTTCGTATTAGTGGTTAAATAAATATATCTATATACTTGTGAGTCTGCTAACTTTTCCAGATTATACCGAATGGTATAAAACCAGTTTGTCCAGAATATAAATATTAGACATGAACACGTTCTTACAAACAATATTGTAAACCATTGCCTATTTTTTAAATGTTTTTAAATACCACATTTAACTGAACTTTTGCAGCTAGACTATCATATAACTTACGAAAATATAGAATTCGATTGCACAGACATCTGATAGATAGGCTGATACGGTCCAATTCTTAAGTCAAGGGAAACATCATAAGGGACATTGAACTGTCCCACGGCATTGCCTAACGAGAAAAATACTAATGGGAACCAAATGATGGCTATCATAAGTGCCAAAGCAGCACCACCCATAAGATACTTTACAATTGGTGACTTCCTTTCGCCCCTCGGTTGTGGGAATTCGTTTTCCACATACCGCGCACACTATAAACAAATGATATTAGAAATTTGTAAAGAAAATATAAACTTTTTTCATACTTTGAGTTGAAAAATATGTGCAAAAATATCCTCCATTTTTATCCAATCAAAGACTGTCATAGAGGTGTCTGTCCACATCCAGTCCATCACTGTACGCAATTCAAACAAAAATGGAATGGCCATGAAGCCTTTGAACAAAAACATGTTGACATAATTGTAGCCTTTGCAAATGAAATTGCCCAGGATTCTTGTTGGATAACCACAGCGTATCTGATAGGCCGATAACAGCAAGTAGAAACATTTCACCATATAGTACATTTGGGGCGGCAGCACGGAATTAAAGCCCCTACAATATTAAATGCATGTTATATGCTAACAAACACATAATAGGTCTTACCTTTCTGTTATTAGTGGATAAAGAACAAACAGCCATATATGTAACAATATGATCTGTGTAAATTGGAAGACCACTTTTCCAAAAATATACTTCCTAAGAAATATAGCTCGATCAATAATTATAAGGGCAAACTGTAAAATTAACATCAACAGAAATAAAACTGGAACCCTATTGTCTTCCAAATACGATGAAACCCCTTCATCGCCTTGCTGGGCCTGAAACAATTTTTTGATATTCAGTTGTGTGTCAATGTGCACATATTAAATAATATACCGATGGGCACATAATTAAATATAACAGATGTGAGATGAAGAGAATAAAAAATAAACTACTACTTGGAAAAAAAGCTGCTGAGCTGTAGGTATCATTTTGTTGACTTTTTTCATGATCTTAGGCATTAGTGCAGCTAACTAGATCATGTCTTTTGCACGCTGCCAAATTTGAAACAGCTTTAATACTTACGACAAACAAATGATTTGAATTTATTCTTGCACAATATACATTCTATTCATCAATGTTTAAAAATAGCATAATCAATTCTTCACATATTAAAACATATTACTGGCACGCACAAAAACAAACAAGAAAAGACGGATGTTTATACTGAATAAATAATTTTGTTCCCTAACCTAATTATTTTTGCTTTTGTATAATTTGCATAATTCTTACTTACCCCAAATGATGAATATCCCATCAAAAGTACAAAAAAATTGAAAAAGTCACACAAAAACATATAAGAATAAACATCAGCTGCAACTCGAGATGTTGGATCCAACAGCTGTTTAAAGAACACTTTTATAGCATCTCCGTACCGATAAACCCTAGAAATTCGCAATATTACACGTAACAATTAGCTAGAGCACATATTATAAAACGTACGCCATGCGGAATGAAGTGGTAAACTGGGCGCATGGGTGAATTTTCTCTGTTTGTATGGAGACGATTTCGGAGGAAGTGCTGCGAGTATCCCTTAGTTCTGCTTCCTCCTCTGATTCTTCCACCAATTTTTGCAAATCACTTCCTTTTCTGCCATTTATAACTTTTGCTGGCTGGATGGCTCCAGAACCAGTTGCCTCTAAAGAACTTCAATATAAATTGAGTTAAGAGAGCCTTACACAAGACCACTAGTCTGTTTCAAATCAGTTTTCACATAATTTGGGAAAATTGAAATAAAGGAAGTAACGGGTGGGGTACCTTTCATATTTGTGAATGGTATTTAAATAGGCGGGAAAGAATCTTGAGCATCTTTCTTTTACTATTTTATGGCGATAAGCTCTAGGATTGTAACTGATATAGTTTGATTGAGTAAATCGAACATGTCGAGCTAAATGGGGATGTATAGGACGGCGGCGGCGGTAAAAGGAGGATTTTCTCAATCTACAATTCTTTTTAAAGTTACCAGCACAATTCACACCAATTTCAGCATAGAGCATTTTCTAACATACCTTGGAACCCTTGTGGGGTCTGCTTCTATCGCCTCTAATTCCCCACTTGTAATTTTGTATTCACCATCAGCGAGAATGGCAGCTGGTATGTACACTGATTTCCATAATCCCAAACATTTTAAAAGGAATCTAATAAAACAAATGTTTAAGAGAGAATTGAATCATAAGGAGAGCCTATTACCTGTGGAAAAATACAATTAAGAGGACGAGTAAATCCCACAGTGCATATCCGTCCTTCTTCTCAATTCCAATAATACGTGGAGGGAAAAATTGGGACAAATCCTGGCTCTGGTTCCAAGGCAGAATTTCAAATTGGAACATACATTTTATCAAGACGATTACCTGAAAAAATTATTAATGGTGTATTGAAGGTTTTTTGTATTTTGAACAGAAATTAATATAAAATTAAATTTCATGTTAATAACAAAATAAATTAAGAGAGAATTAAAATATATTTAAATACGTAGTTTTTCAGATAGTAATTTACTCAAATATGCCACTTAATCACATCTCACATTTTTACTTTTTCAAAAAATTTTAAATAGAGATTTTTGTGAATACATGATTTCAGGCCTACGAATTTAAAACAAATTGTTCATAAAAAATGTTTTTAGACGACCACATATGAAAGTAACATTATCGCAACAACAGCCTACTAAAGAAAAATGACAATTTCATACACTAGCACGATATTATATCGTAACGACACAAAGTAAGTCAAATAATCCAGACGCTTTTGCTTTATTCGTTGCTATGCTTCCCAACAAGCTCTCATTTTTTATAATTGTAGCAATAATAATATACCGATCAATTTTGTAAACGAAATAAAAACAATTCTTAAAAATAGAATTTACTTTGTGTGGTCGTCTAAAAAACAGTGTTCATAATTCGCTCAAAAGTGCAAATATCTGTGCTCATGTTTTAGATCCACTCGGGCTTCGCTACGCTATGCCCTCGTTTGCCTAATCAACACTCGCACGATATTTGCTACTTTCGACGCTTGTTATGAAAATAACTATATTGTTATTATAAAATCATAATTGCAAAATGACAACATTTACATGAAAATGGTGTACAAGAGACTCCTGTGTTGTATTTCATAAACATTTTAGCAAGCGAGAAGCTTGTAGCAATTACACACATCTTGGGAAGAAAACCTTCACTGAAAAAACTTACGAATGTTGAATCATTGTCTCAGCCTAAACTAAACATTTATAAATACATCTAAGTATATACATATAAATCTTAAATTTGTCATTCAAAAATAATAAAGTAGTAGTATTTACAGTTTGTAGCAAATATTTTACTTACCTCAGTATAAGCGATAATAGTAACCCAAAATGTTTTTGAAGGTCTAGGAATGGTAAGAGTCCCCCAACAAAAGACCATTAATGGTAGAGGTAGTGATAAAAATGTAGCCGATTTAACTTGATTGAGAAATATCATGAAGTAGCACATAATATCAGAATGACTCAGTATTATATACCATACAGCTAATATCAATCTAACAATTGGAGGCTGATCCACGGAAGACATTTCTCCTCCTTCATAGTCATCGAGCAAGTTCATACCTCGGTGGCTGAAAAATCACAAATGTCTCAGTAACATAACTGTGTTTGATTGTATAACACATCAAGCCCATTTAGTGCTGCAACATTAATATTAACAGTAAATTACAAAACGCTTTACTTATAGCTGTAGTGTAAATCTGAAATAATGACAGAAAATTGTTACTACAATAAGAAAGAAACTTAAAATTAATACTAAATACAAGTAAATATCTTTGCTAGAAATTCTATGAATAAATGAGAGCACTACTATGCCAATACATGCATAAGCGATTTTAAAGGATGCATTTCATGTGCATACACAGTTTGTTACCTGCCAAGAAAAGGCGAATCAAGTCCGCGCTCTAAACTAGGTGCCAGAATGCGGATCTCAGGAACGGTTAGCACACTTGCCTTGCGCCTATAGTTAACATACAGCCATGCTACACTACGTATGCTAACAATGTGTAATAGACAATAACATTATTTGTGTTTTCAAGTACTTCACGTCACTTAATTTCAATTAAAACCTTCCAAATTATTTTTACAATATTTACACTTTTGTAATAACAATAATTTTGAAAAAAATTCTATTACTATAATAAGCATTATTCACAATAACAGGCTGAAGAAGTAATCTTTCATATTGCAATCACTGTATATTTCACCATACACTTTAAACAATAGATTTATTAGTATTAACAAGTAAATTTTATTGATTTTAGTGTTCAATTAAATAATAAACTGAATATTAATTTAGCTACATGTAATAATAGTAAGAATACATGCAAGTAATTATAATTTTGTCATTTTAAGCAACGTTTATAATCACATTTTGTTGTATTTTTATTAAAAATGACACTTTACTTGAATCATTTTTAAAATATAATACCATGAGTAGTCAAAGTTATGACGACTATTTTTGCGGTGGTGCCACGAATGTCCATTGTGCTTTGGTACGATAGCGCACTCGTCCTAATCCCAAGCGCAATGGACATGAGTAGCGATACCACCGCAAAAATAATCTACTTAACTTTGACTAAGAATGGTAACCAAACTACTTTTTCAAATTAGTTTTTAGCAAATCTAGCACGAAACTACGCAATTTCTATAGTAACAGAACACTAATATTGACTTTTTCTAATAAAAATCACCTTTGTTTAAAATAATCACTTGAATACCTTCTAGAAAGATATCTCCACTGATATTTTTTTGATTGGTCAAGAAACGTCAGAATTCTGCATTTTCATTGGTCACTTTTTGACAGATGACAGGTGAATTGAATAGTCAACAGTAATTACAAAAGTGGTGATAATTTTAACTAGATTCACGATTGGTGGGATTTCTTAATAGCAACAAAGATGAGTGTTAATGCAGTTAAAGTTATAAAAAAAAAATATTACCACAAATGTAATTTGGCGAGATTGTTTTTTAAACAGACCAAGTTGTTGATACGGTTTGATGGAGCTTACAGATGAGTGTCCTGTTATTTTTAACAACTGCTGCTCACCTACTCCACTTTTAGTTAGTTGTGTTACAGCAGAAGAACGATTTGAATGGTTTGCGAAAAAATAGTTGCTGTAATCAGTTACTAGCAAATAGTCACTTATAATACCATGAGTAGTCGAAGTTATGTAGACTATTTTTGCGGTGGTATCACAAATTAATGTCCATTGCACTTCAGTACAAAAATTGGGAATACACTTAACACAAGAGAAATTGAACAACAACAATTAGGAACGCCCTGGAACCTAAATGAAAAATGAAATACATTTAAATATAAATAAAATAAATAAATAAATAAAAGTTTATTTAGAAAACATAATTCGAACTGCAGAAGAAATATGTGAAAGAAAAGTAACAAACTATAGTGCACATAAGAAATGAACAATATAGTGGAATGAGGAAGTGAGAATAAAGATCAACCTGAAGAAAGAAGCGTGGAACAGATTTAAAAGGACCAATACAAAAGCAGAAAGAGCAAACTACATACAGAAACGTAATGAAGCTAAGGAGGCAGTAAAACAAGCAAAACAGGTATCCTGGGAAGAGTTTGGAAGAAATATAGAAAGATTACATTGCAAACCAAAAGCAATTCTGGAATGTCATCAAAAGACTAAAAGGGAACCGAGCAAAACCGATAAGAAACATCATGAACCAAAGCGGGGAATTATAAACAACGACAAATGGAGTCCTAAAAGCCCGGCGAGACCACTATCAAAACAAATTTAAAACCGAAAGAACACACGAAGAACAAGAAGAAGAAACCCCAGTAAAAGAAGAAACAGAAAACACAAATGAGAAAGAAGAAAACAACATAACAGAGGAAGAGATTCAGATAGCCCTACGAAATACACAAAATGGAAAAGCCCCAGGAAAAGACAATATCGCCCCAGAACTGCTCAAGAAAGGGGGAGAAAGAATAATCAAATGGCTGAGAGATATCTTTCCAACAAGCATGGGAAACAGAACAGATACAGACTGATTGGGAAAGAAATATAATAGTGCCAATATATAAGAAGGGGGAAACAACAAACTGTGAGAACTACGGGGCAATATGCCTATCTCCAGTAGCGCTAAAAATCTACTCGAAAATAATAGAAAAAGGGTTAAGAAATATAATTGAAGATAAGCTAGAAGATGAACAAGTGAAGAGTGCTGGGCAAGGCAAGAAGGGATAGAATAAGGAACAGAAGAGATGATTTAGACCAACAACCAGCAAACAGTGAAATAGAAACAAAACAATTGAAGTGGTACGGACATCTCATGCGCATGGATAACACAAGATACCCCAAGAAAATCTATCAAATCAAAGCACAAGGAAGAAGAACCACAGGTAGTCCCCGAGTCCAATGGGAAGACAACATCAAGGAGGCGGAAAGGAATAGAAACAAAAACAACGAGGAAGTCAGGAGAATGGCGAGAGACCGTAACATCTATAGGAGATGGTTAGAGGACCCAACGCCTTAGGGCATACATGGGAAATAGAAAAGGAAGAAGAAGAAATCTAGCGCTGCATCAGATTTTGTTAACTGCTCTTGGTAGTGGACAGATGGCCCAATTTTGTTGTGAAAAATCTCACCCCACAGAAGGTAGCAGATTTCTCACACCTTTTTTGGTATCTACAGCCTAAACATGTTCTTTTACGATACTCTTCATATTAATATCCTCGACAAAGTAAATAAAATTTTTCTCCAAAGTTAAACAAGTTTTTGCAAAATATAGACAAAAATGTATTTTTCATGATCAATTTCACCCCAAATGACAGTATTGTAAAAGACAGCAAGCTATACAGAAAACTTGAAGAGAATTTTTAAAACCAGAAATTTAAATTCACATGATCGATGAAAAATATTACTTTTAGCAATGATAACATGCCCGGTAATGACGGGTATTATACACATAATGTACTTGAGGGTGTTGGGTTTCTGATGTATACGTTGAAATTCGAACAGAAAGTTCTCGTTTGGGTTACCATTTCAGAAATAGGAATTTCAGATACTGCCATCAGAGAATCTTTTGATCCTACTGTCACCGCTGACATTTATCAACAAGAATGTTTACCGATTGTCAAAAATCTCATGAAGAGATACCCTGTCAATGGTAAACAAAATACGTATGTTTCGGGAATTACAATTGATTTTTTAAGCACTTCATGTTAGTTCAGTGTCTACTAGCTGTAGGCGGTTACTTAAGAATAAAAAATTAACTTGTATCAAATTCAACTAAATAAGAAGACACAATCTTTGTTTAGCAAAATGTTACTGCCGCAAAGTATAGGTATCCGAAGACAAATGAATCACATTAGAATACCACAGAAATTTTAGGTAATACTTATGCTAATTGTACTATCTAATGTGTGGATAGTGGATAGATTATTAATGATATCACATCAATATATTATCCATTTACTTGACATCCGCACTGTCAAACTGACAGTATGTTGGCACCACTGCTATTTTTCACATTTTAAGCTTTACGTATTCGTGCCCCTAGCAAATCTAGAACTGTCAAGACCTGTCAAATATTTCAAATTGAAATTGAAATAATTCATTGCCAATTTATTAATTCATCATAAATTATTTTAATAATGGAAGGAGCGAATAGCAGCAACATGAAAAAGCAAAAGAGAATTTGCTTAACATTTTCAAATGATAACCGTCATACGAGTGTCATACGCATAAGATAATCGGGATAACCCAACTTTTTTTGTTAATATTTTAATAACTAAATTAATGTACAGTCTAATAAAAAACACATTATTTTGGAAGTACTATAGTCAAAACATTTTTTTTTATTTGGCACTGACAGTGTGGATGTCAAGTAAATGGATAATATGTATACAATGTTTACAAGTTATATGCTGCTTACAAATAATTTACTAAAAAATACTTTTCAACAAATCAATCAATAGAAAAAAGTGGATGGAGAAATATTTCTTTGTCATAAGTTACAACATGATTTGCTCAACATTTTGCCATCTAAAATACCATCAGTGTAATTAGTACCTGTTACCTGAATACATTTTCAAAAACGCCTGTGCTGCTAATCTAGGTCAACGTGCAATTTTTTCCATAACAGCTGTTGCTAGTGGAACAGCAAACCCAATTTTGCTTTCACAAATAAGTAACACAAACACGTGAGTACATATAGCAAGGCTGATTTATACCTGTCAAATTCGGGAGAGTATGGTAGAGAGGCAGCCTGAGCCTTGCTGTCAGACTCCTCTTCACTTATAGGAGGTTTTTCGTCACTACTATTGCTGCTCGCGATAACCTCTGGTATCCTAAATCAATACATGCTACATATCTAAGACTATTACACATTTTAAAATGTATGGGTGATTTGAGTAAATGATGAAAATATTTTTGCATGTGTTCTTATTCAGCTTATTTCAGTAATCACAAAAGTTAAATACTTAAATTAATTTATTATCTTTTCCAGATATGTATTTGAAGAGCTCGACTGCCACTTTCAGTGGGATTCAGAAACTGTTTCTAAAAATTATTGCAGAAGATAATCCGCTGTATCGGTTTAACTTTTATGATTCAATGAAACCGCCATTGGATAATTACTTAGCAATCTAGTAATGATGCAATGTAATAAATAACCTGAACAAGGTACTCAAGCAAATTAAAATATTTTGTTTCAATGTCATTATTATAAGTTGAGTACACATCAATATAAAATTACAGTAAGCACAGAAAAGTACAATAAGTTTATTAAACATATTTTTAAAAAGCATAAATAAAATGGTATATTGTAACCAATAATACAATAAGGCATCGAGTTCTGTAGGTTCACGGTACCGCCGTAACATTCGAGAGGTCATGATTCTCTCGGCTGCCTGCTCTGATTCAGGTTTTCCTGAGTCTACAGAGTATAGGCAAATTCTGGAGCAGTATTACTCCACCCCTCCTTTCAGTAACTCATCCTACCGAACTCCCCGTTCTTGACTAAAGGGGGGTGCAAGGCCGCTATAGCAGCCTGTTCCCAGTTGGGGAATTGACAATAAGGCAATGCGATTTTACTACCGCTTGAAATATTTTCTTTAGAAAGAGTAATGCAGTACTAAATTGCTTTTTATACTGAGGCAATAATTAAATTTGTATTATTTTTATACAGGGCATCCAAAAACGGCGGATTAACTCGACGATACGTTACTTGGAGATGGCTAGTGAACCCTGGAAAAATATTAAAAAAAGTGTTAATGTGTGGGCTGGTATAATAGGACACCGTTTAATTAGACCAGTTATTGTACAGCACCGTCTTGCCGGAGCAGGTTTTATACAATTTCTACAGAACGACCTTCAAGATATCATTGATGATGTTAGTCCTTTGGTAATATTGCATAACATGTGGTTTCAGTTAGACGCTGCTCCACCACACCACGTAGCACCCGTTCGCGCCCGGTTGGATGGAGAGTATCCTAACAAGTGGACAGGCCGAGCTGGACCTGTTCAATGGCCCCCAAGATCTGCAGTGTACAGGAGTCCAGTTCAAGACCAAGCGTATCTTGTAAATTGTACCTATACAAGCTGCTGCTCAAACAGTCAACATCAACATTTTACAGAGAATTCAGGCTAACATTGTCAGGCGAGCTCAAACATGTCTGGATGCCCAAGGGCGAAGTTTTGAACACCTCCTTTAACTTGTTTATTTTCAGTTTTTATTAGTTAATTATTTCAGTTTAATAAAAATACAGGTTTTGTAAATAGAAATTTATTTGTTTAATTTAAATACACGAGATTAACTGTACTTTACTGTGCCTTATTGTATCTAGACTGCCTTGGGAAAATGTAGCAATTCATCCAAGACTTTTGATTTAGACATCAGAGTACTTTTTATTATTCGTATTAATTGAAAAATTGTTGCAGTAGCCATATTGCCAGATTTATTTTTATTAAATTCAAAATATTTCGAAAAATACGGCCCAGGGAATTTTTAAAATATTTTTCCAGGGTTCGCTAGGAATCCCCAAGTAATGCACCGTAGAGTTAATTCGCCATTTTTTGGATACCCTGTATATCCTATCAATCTTTAAATTGTAAAATAAAATAGAAAAATAATAGCAGAAAGCACAATTTATTTTAAAACCTTTATAATTTCATTCTGCAGCTGAACATTACCCTAAAAATATTTATTTTGTGTCTGGGTGAGTTCGGGTTAATGCGTCTTGGGTTTGCCATTGTTGTTTATCTCATAATTCTTCATAAATATCACTACCACGCTTTTATACACTATGTCTGTAGGTAATCTAGCCACAGCCAGCAACAACGACTGTTTAATTTTGACAGTTGTCACTAACAGAAGTTTTACGCAGCGAAGAAGTGTGTGTAAATTTGAACAAAATACCTAATTATTCCAGTCACTAACCTAATACAGAGAAAATTCTCAAAGTGAAGATCAAGGGTAAGTGTTCAGATTACTATTAACAAGTATTTAAGTAAAAAATAACACATAACCTCACTTGCCCTTTTGTTGGGGGGAGGGAGGATGATGCATTTACCCCTGACAATAATGATATATGGGGTAAACGCTGCATGTTTGAATGGGGTAAATGTGTCATATGCTGCGTTTACCCCATATAATAATATTTCTTCTGTTTAAGAAGAATTATGCCTCGTACTTATAAAAGAAGCAAAACAACTACTATTTAAAATAATAAACACAGCATGGAATGAAAGTAGTATTCCAAAGGACTGGTCTTTGGCAACTATACTGCCCCTCTTCAAGAAAGGCGATCCGAACAAATTTGCTAATTACAGAGGGATTTCTATACTAACTGTTGCTAGTAAAATATATGAAATAATACTCGAAACAAGATTAAGAAATGCACTCGAAGTAACTTTAGATGAAAATCAATGCGGTTTTAGACCAGGTCGAGGTACAACAGATCTAATATTTTCCGTGAGACAGCTGATAGAGAAAGCAGTTAATTACAATAACAAATTATACATATGCTTTGTGGACTTAGAGAAAGCTTTTGACACTGTACCAAGGCAACAAATCTGGAATATTCTAGAACAAAGAGGAGTGGAAAATAAGTTACTAAACGCTATTAAGAGTATATACAGCTGCACGAGGAATATTATTAAGACAAATAATCTACAGTCAGAGGAGTTCATCACTAAATTGGGTGTGAGGCAAGGAGGAGTTTTAAGCCCCCTCCTGTTAAATTACTATGATGGACGAAATAGCCAGAGAATGTCGTCAACACTGCAAAAAAGTACGTGTGGGTGTCAGATTTCTTCAACAAGTGCTGGTGTCGGAACTACTATATGCTGATGACTTGGTTATTGTAGCGAATTCGGAAATGGATTTACAGAACAACATTAACACGTGGAACAATGGTTTTAGTAAATATCACTTGAACATTAATGTCGAAAAAACCGAAGTATTAGTAATACCAAGGAACGATATTCAAGTATGTGTGCAAGTAAAAAACAAGATTATCAAGCAAGCGGAAAATTTTAAATATCTAGGATCTATTTTTAACACGCGGGGTGAGCTAGAACCGGAAATAAACAGCAGAATAATGAATGCCACAAAAGTTTATTATGCTCTTAATAGAACATTTATTAAGAAAAAGGAGGTAAGCATGGACACAAAGATAAGAGTGTTTAACAGTGTGTATGTACCCGTGTTAACGTATGGATGCAAAACTTGGGCGCTAAGTGATAAAAATATAAGCAAAATTCAAGCGTGTGAAATGCGTTTTCTCAGAGCGGTAACGGGAGTAACTAGAATGGACAAAATTAACAATAATACTGTGCGGGAGTGGTGCAACGTCAAACCCGTCATAAACAAAATTGAAAGAAGACAATTAGAGTGGTATGGCCACTTAGAACGAATGGATGAACGACGAATAGTGAAGCAAATATGGAAAGCGGCTGTTGATCAAAAACGCAAAAGGGGAAGACCGAGAAGGACCTGGAACAATGCAGTAGGAAAAGTACTACAGAAGAGGAAGATCAACTGGAGACAAGCAGAAAATATGGCACGAGATCGAAATGCATGGAGAAATTTCTACTCCAATACCTCTACACCGTAAGGTAGATGAGGATGGATTAAGTAAGTAAGTATAAAAGAACCATACTCTACAGAGCAGCTGGGGGAAGCTAGAAAGATGTCGAAGAGGGATACTATCCATTAAACGCTGCTCGTTGGTATATAGAATACCACGACAAACTTTGCCCGATCACTTAAAAGGCCGTCGTGGAAAAACCGGAAGCAACATTGGTGGTTGTGGTAAAGGCACTGCCCTTATAGCTGATGCTGAACAAGAACTAGCCTAGTGTTTAAAAACAGTATCATCATGGGGGTTCGGTTTGAGTCGAACAGAAGTTTTCAATCTAGTTGAAAGATATGTTAAAAGCAACAAACTTGTCACCCCTTTCAAAAATCATAGACCCGGTGAAGACTGGTGGCTGGGTTTTAAGAGACGCCACAAGTTGGCCATAAAGAAGCCGGAACCATTAGAAAATGTTCGACATAAACAAGCTTCAAATCCATTCGTAATATATAAGTTCTATGATTTATTGGAGACTACAGTGAAATCGCTCGATATCTATGACAAACCACATCGAATCTGGAATTGTGATGAAACTAGTTTCTTGCATGACCCAAGTCGTACTAAAGTTGTCGCACCAATTGGCAAAACTTGCCATCGAATCACTGCAGAGACTGGCAGGGATAAAACCACTGTTTTGGCATGTGTAAACGCTGCGGACGACAAAATGCCACCATTTGTAATATTTCGAGGCAAAAATGGGAAATGACATCACAGAACACAAGGTGAATCAACTGCTTCCGCTAGTTTTGAAGAACTTTTGCTGCAGACCATGCAAGAAAACAGAGGCTCTTCAATGGCAACTGTATCTAAGAAACGAAAAGTAGCTGGAACCGCAGTTGTATTGACTGCTGCCGACCTTAAAGCATTTAAAAGTAATGATGAAATATCGGTTGCTAAAATTAGAAAGCCAGTCAAAGAGAAGGCGAAAACATCTATACCCGCTGCTGAAGAATCTGATTCTGAGGACACAGATGAACCAAGTGTTCACGACAGATGCAGTAACAATAATTTGGAGGATCAAAATAGCGACCATGATAACATGTTAAGAGAACCACACGCAGGTGACTGTTGTCTGGTTAAATTTAAAACAAAAAAGTGCCAACGATACTTTGTTGGCCAAATTTTACCAGATGATGATAGCAATGAAGTGAAATTTTTGAGATGCTATAGTAAGAATATGGGAAAGTTTAGGTGGCCTGATGAGGACGACACTTGCACAGTGATATTAGACGATATCGAGAAAATACTACCATCACCACGGCAGGAAAGAAGAGGTTTCCTTGTTTTTATATATTATATATTATATTTGATCATTTATCACTTTTACAGCCAGTCTTATAAAGGCCACTAATCTGACGTTAACTTTAATTCGCTGTTAAAACAAACAAAAGCACATCAAAACGTTAGTGCTTATGACATTTCATTCATTAGTAAACAAATTTTGATGCGCTTTTGTTTATTTTAACAGCAAATTAAAGTTAACGTCAGATTAGTAGCCTTTATAAGACTGGCTGTTAGTATTATAACTTAAGTTCTGTTTTCTATATTGTTATAAATTGCAATAAAAAATATAATTATAACAGCTCTAGTCATTTTTTATTGATATTGTCAATATGCGTAGAAAGAAATACATATGGTATAGTTTGATGCATTTACCCCACATATTGGCAAATAACCAGAGAACAGAAATTGTGCCAGGGTGATGCATTTACCCCAGACCAATGGGGTAAATGCGTTATGATTTTGACTTTTCAAATAAAATTGTCATTGAGGCGAATTAAAGAACAATTCTCATAATTTTTGAGTTATATATTGGCAACACCCCAGTAATGCTACTTACATAACCCCATTTCAAAATATCTATTTTTTATGTTTTAGGACGACCTTAAAGTCAAATTTATGAATTTTTGGGCCGCATTTACCCCGCTTCACCCTATGTGTTTCATTAGAAAAAGCATACTACTATTATTATTATTATTATTATTATTGTTATTATACGGCACTAGACAGAGACATCAGTATACAATTGAATTGGAACAATTTTCATAAGTATTTTTTAAAATTTTGCATTACTAATCAATCAATACAAATCCAATATGTCTTACTGTCAAATGGGGTGATTTCAGCCACTTGGGGTGACTTCGGACAACAGGTAGATTTTTTGCACGCAATATATGATTTTATGCAAATGTCGCTCTTTAGTGTCCTTCAAACAACGATACGTTACGATTACAGTTTTCAGTTTTTCATCAATTTGTTGTAGGAAAAGGTTTGTTAAAAAATAGTGAAAAAGTAAGTTGTGCCCACCCTAGCTGAATGTTTTAAACAATTTCTGTTCATGCTAGTAAGATGTGTGATGTTTTAAGAATATTTTGGCAGTGATTTTATTTGTTTATCTTTACAGACATTTTATATACAGGGTGATAATCAAAATATTCATTTTTAGGGACATGGGCCGGAGTCACAGAAAAGTGCTAGGCAGTAGAAGCTACCAAAATTACATACATACATAGGTCGACTATTAGTGACAAAATTTAGGACAACAAAGTTGGAAGCCAGACATTACTATAGTCAGAAGAAGAAGGAAGGCTGGCTGTGGCCGTTAATATGACGGCAGAATGGGGATTTCCCCTTTCTCCGTATGATGTCCAAATGATAGTCAAACAATATCTTGACAGGAAAGGGGTGAATATAAAAAAAATCCAAAATAACCTTCCGAGTCATGATTGGGTAAAGTCATTCTTACCTTGACAAGATTTTGTCAAAATATAAAAAGATATGGCACAAGTAAGTGAAGGCACTTTAAGGGAATATTTCATAGAACTTTAAACATCCCTGGAGAATGTGGACCCATTGCTGATAGGAGACTAATTTCTATGATGATCCGGACAATGTCAAGATGATCTGTAAAAGAGGATCTAAACATTGCGATACAATAATGGATTCATATAAATCTAGCATCAGCGTAATGATGTCAGCTTCAGCAAGTGGCAAATTTCTTTCACCCTTTGTTGTGTATAAGGCAAAACATCGATATCAAGAATGGGAAAAGGATGGACCGAATGGATGTCGTTACAGTGTGAGCAGTTTGATTCAAGAACTTTTTTGAAATGGTTTCGCCAAATAATTTTATCTTATTTCCGACAAAAGGATGGGCCAAAAATTCTAATTGGTAACAACTTGTCCAGTCACATAACGGTTGAAGTTATAGAGGAATGTGCACGTCGGAATATAAAATTTATTTTACTTACCATCTGAATCAGATACATTAATTATCTGATTCAAAAGAAGAAAAGACTAACAAGTGCAAAGAAACTGCTTTTGAAATGAAAATATTAGAATTAATGATTTTACATTAGCTAAAGTTTCGATGGAAAATCCTTTAAAAGGCAAATTTTATGTTGCAAAAATCTGAAATGTAGAAAGTAAAAGTTATCTTCTCTTTCCTTCGAAAAACGAAATGTGGGATGGTGTTTTCTTTCATTTTCGAAACGTGTCTGATGAAAGCATTATTGGGAAATGTGAAATTGTTCAAACACTTTTTCCTTTGCAGTTTCGAAAAGGTCGCTATAAGTTTGCCAATCCTGATCTTATTATAGAGTAGATCATGGGTGTACCTGCGACGTAAGAATTTGTTTTTCCAGAATAGAATTTTTTGTTTTTTAGATAAGAAAATTACTTTGTTTTATTTTTACAATACTGACCCTAGAGGACATTATGAAAAAGGTCACAAACAGAAATCAATCGGGTATACAATGGGGATTAAACAGAAAACTAAGTCACCTAGAATATGCAGATGACATTGTATTAATAAATCATACCTTAAACGACACGTCTAGAACTCTTGAAAAACTCCAAACTGAAGCAGAAAAAGCAGGGCTAAAAATAAATAAGTTAAAAACGGTAGAAATGAGAATCGGGAGGACATCAAACCAAAGACTAAACATTGAAAACACACAAATAAAACAACAAGAAAGTTTTTGTTATTTAGGGTCCATGCTAACAACAAATGGCGGATGCGAACTTGACGTGAAAACAAGGTTAAATAAAGCCAAAGGCGCTTTTCAAACACTGTCAGCTATATGGAATTCTACGCAGTACTAGAGGAAAACCAAGTTACGCATTTTTAACACAAACGTAAAGTCAGTACTCTTGTACGGATGTGAGTCATGGCTCGTCACTAAAACCCTTACCAACAAAATACAAGCCTTTGTCGACTGTTGTCTAAGACGCATTCTCAGAGTTAGGTGGCCTGAAATCATAACAAACGTAGAACTATGGGAACTTGCAAAAGAAAAACCGATAAAAAAACAAATAAAAAGAAGAAAATGGAATTGGATCGGCCATATATTACGCAGAGAAGACGACAATATAGCCAAAGCGGCCCTGGAATGGAATCCGCAAGGATCTCGCAAAGTAGGGTGTCCGAAGACAACATGGCGCAGATCAATACGAAGTGAAGCAAAAGAAACTGGAAAAAAATGGTGGGAACCCAAACTGGTAGCCAGAAATAGGACCCGATGGAAAAACACTGTGGAAGCCCTATACTCCTAAAAGGAGTTAAAGGATCTATATATATTTTTACAATAAACGATGTTTTTGTCACTCCAAATAATTTTCCTGCCCTTGTAGAAAAAAAAACTTGTGTCCGAAGTCACCCCTGGACAAGGTAGAAATCTGTTCTACATAGTTTTATACAACCATCCGAAGTCACTCCATCGACTGGAGTGACTTCGGACAGACTTTAATAAACAAAAATTAAAGCAAGTACAAAAAATTTAAAATAGCCAAAATGTTACTAAATATGAGGTATCTTAAACAACAATTGCAGAATGTTTATTTCCTTGGTCTTTAGTCTGTGATCAAAAAGGTTGTAAAAAGTGTACGAAGTCACCCAATTTTACGGTAGTTGTTTAACAGTATTTTGTTGTACAGTCAGACCTCGCCGTTCGCGGCATTGTGGTTCGCTGTATTGATTTTACGCGGGGCACGTCAGGTTAGTGACCTTCATAAGACCGGCCGTAAGTAAATAAAGCAGACATATACGGTTTGTCATAAACACCTAAATAACACTATTTATCACGAACTTGTAAACACACTTATCGAGCCTATTTCTTTGCATCTCTTATTGCCAAATCGGGCCTGAAATAAATTGTATATGTTTTTGTTTTAGTGTTTTTTGCTTTATATTTTATGTTTTGAAAATATACGTATTTGCATATGTTTTGAAAATGTAAGTATTTGCAAGTTTGCATAAGCACGTTTATGTATTTTTGATTTTTTTTAAGTTGCATAGTATAAATAAATCTAGTTAATGAAACCTAACCCTGTTTTTATCATTTATGTGTTTGCTTGTGCATCGCCGCTTTGCGCTTCGCGGCATTCTTCTGAAACGTAACCCCCGCGAACGCCAAGGTCTCACTGTACATAGAAAAATACATCCGATGACAAATTTTTATCAGAATGAATGTCCCACTTTAAAAAACCCTGTCCCAGCCTTGTGCCCAGCTGCAAAAATATAATCGATATGTAATATTATTAAAACCTTTCAAATTTTTTCTACACAATAACTTTGAGAACTATGCGTGAGCACTAATGAGGCTGGTGTGGAATTGCATACAAAACAATTTCAAGTGGATACTGGGTGTGGAAATAACAAACAGTTTTATCTTTCAGTGGTTATATAATGTTTCCCTTAAAAATAAATCCACACTTTAATAAAACACTGCTGGAGCCTGTGGTTTAAATCTGATCACAATTCGTTAAAAATTTCTAACCACACAAATATTTAACAATCACTAAATACGTATTTCGACAGCTAAGCTGTCATTTTCAATAGCCTTGGAGAGAAACTACACACGACAAAGTTGCCCGAAGATACACTCTTCACAAGATCACCTATGGAAGTCAAGAGTGAAGAGCATATCTTTGGCCAACTTTGTTGATTTAGTTTCTCACCAAGGCTATTGAAAATGGTAGCTTAGCTGTCGAAATACGTATTTAGCAATTGTTAAATATTTGTGTTCCTATTGTTTGCCCATGAGATAAGACAATTAAGTGCCAATTAAACTATTTATATACAAGTGTCGGTTTACTGGGTCACGTTGCAATACTATAAGGAAGCTTTATGCAGACTGCCGCATTATAATACTATCACTAGGTCAGATTTCACACACATTGTTGACCGGCAACGTATTTTTATGCAAACGTCGTGTTTTGTGCCTATACCAATACTAGGTTTTGAGTTCAAAAACAGCAAACATGACACACATTCAATTATACTGGATGCTGACTTGCCCAAAGCACCATAAGGATTTGCATAGTAAATTCTTTATATTCAATTAGTTGCTCCCCTAATTATTTTAAAGTTAAAGTGTAAAGACTTTTTTTGTAGAGAAAAAAATACTGCATTCATTGATACTAATATTAACAATTGTCCATTTTCCGGAATAGTATAAATCAATAACAACAAAAATTCAATTTTCAAAAAATCCGTGGTGCCTTGGAATTACCTAAACAAGCAATGTGTGTTGTTTGTTTGTTTGTCATTGCTGTTTGACGTTTATAATAATTCATTATTAATTTTGTTTTACTCTAGACGAGTATTTCAAAATCTAGAAGAGCTGAAAAATTGTATTCGAGCAAAGAGTGGTCAAATAACTCAGTATCAATTAGCAAATATTAGGCAAAAATTTTACGACAGGTTGGGCGATTGTTCAGCAACGAATGGTAGGTTATTTGAACATTTAATTTGGTTTTCCACTGTTTTTGTGTGAAAATAAATGAAATGGTTTCCTATTATGTGTTTTATGGTTTTATAATAACCTGAAAATGCCAAAGTCAACTGCAATGATAGACAAATGTAAGTGCATTGCTTGTTTAAATAATTCCATGGCATCACTGATTTTTTTAAAAATGCTAGTTTGATTTTTTGCATTCTTTCGGTTTCGGAAATGGAAAATTGTTAGCAAAAGATGGATGCAGTATTTTTTTCTCTACAAAAACTGTATTTACACTTTTGTTATAAAATAATTAGGGGAGCAAATAATTGGACATAAAGAATTTACTATGCAAAATCCTATGGTGCGTCGTGCAAGTCACCACGCGGTATATAAGGACTTGTAATTATTTACTATTTCAATATACTTCTAAACTCTGAGGTTTATTCATTTGCGACCAGACACAGGCTACAATTGTCTAAGGAGTAGTTAGGCTTGGCTACTTCAGTCACATCTTATATCAAACAAAACTTTCATCTCCTTCAGTAAAACAACCTGGTTATATAATTATACAATATGTGTTCCGAAGTGTGTCCTGGACGAGTGCAAGAAGTAGTTCACAAAACTACGCAAATCGAAGGCTTGCATAAATTCAAGGAGCATCGCAGACCATTTGTGTGGTTAGGGGTTTTTAACAAATTGTGATCACACTTTTATATTTCTTAGTTTAGTCCCGACAAGCCCATGTATTAGTTCACAATATCTCACACAATATTTACCCAGAATATAGAACATTACACTTAAAAAAGTAGTTTTATTTAATTTCAAATGAGTCAACACAACCTGAAAGATTATTTTGCAATCGTGCAAACAAAACAAAAGCTATTACATCATAATGAACTGATTATGAGGCGAGGGCGTAGAATTATTTAGGCCAACTGACGAAACATCTACAGAAACAAAGTCGTCGTCGTCAACATCTGATATTTTCCCATATAACAAATATAACCCGACATAACAGTTTATAAAAAAAGGTTTAGTAATCTATTTAGACACTTTAAAAAAGAGTGGTACAACTTTTATACCTGGATTGAATACAATGTGCTAGGTGACATTGAGTTTAAAATTAAAAATGGGCTACAGAAATCCATTCAGGGATAAAAAAATTATCAAGTGAAATAGATTCCTTTTCAACAGATGACATAAAAAATCTTTAGGTGTTAGTGTTTCCACGCGTATCAATGAAGCCAATTTAACACTAATAAAAGATCGACAGTATATCAGGAATGTGGCAGAGTTTTACTATGTACTGCGACATAGTCCATTACACAACACAGTCTGTGGGAGGATACGGTAACCTTTAATACGGGCAACTTCCCAGAATTGTACTAACAAACAAAAGTACTGGAGCATATAAAAATTCAGCTATTTTGCAAGCCATAAAATTCAATATGAAATTTTACATATTTTTTGTATGGAAACTTTAAAACAAATATGTATTGAATCACAGTGTGTATCGTGTTTTGGAATTATATGTGATTAGGCCAAAATTAAGAGTAAATTTAAATTGCTGCGAGATAGGTATCACTAGGGTGTCTTAATTTCAATTTGATGCATTTATCATTTCCAGGGTACGGACAGATTGTTGTCCCCTCTCACTCTATAGTACTTTAGAGTATACTTTTACTTGTACAGACAAATGATATGAATTATTAGCTTCTGCAATTTCAAAAATTGGAGAATACATAAATAAATATTTTGACGTTCCAATAATATAAATGGTTTATATAAAAAGAAATCTGTAAGTCTTAATAATCGTTAACATCAAATAAACATATAACGAGTTTCTGAAATATTCAAACAGCAAAAAATAGTATACAATGCAAAATCAAATTCAAACAGCATAAAGCAAGCAACACACCTGCCTGCAGTAAGTGCAATTCGATAAGAGTCTGAGGGGCTGACAGTTCCCACAGATGGAGTGATTTCCATAGTTCCTTCACTACGCAAACAAATACCTGGCACTACAACTACAACTACAAGTTCTATTACTAAACACACACGACACTTAACATACTGAATAGTCATGTCTAAAGAGAATAGGTTCAGTAGTAGCCAAGTTAGTTCAAAATTTATGAAAAAATGCATTCGACTTACCGAGATTCTTTTAACAAAGTATGATAAGACCCCACTGGCTGCCAAACCTGTCCTCCACCCAAGCGTAATCCAAAGTTATATTCAGTTTTTTCCTAAAATGCAACGATTTGCTAAATATACCATTGGCAGTGAGCGTAAACTATTTACCTTTAAAATTTTCTTTTCCTTATTTAAAACTCTTAAGACGTATCGATACTCTCGTGAGTATTTATTCAAGAATAGTGTTAAACTAACCATACAGCTCTCAATGAAGACCCATATAAACAAAACATAATTAAGTATTTTTTGGCATTTTGAATCATCTTCTGAAAAAAATTATAAATTGTAATTAATCGTTTTTTATACCTCAGATAAATATATTCAAAGCCTGGGACTCAAAATATACTAAACTCATAGACCAGCTCGTAGTTATTTAAAGCTGATTATTTCCTTCATATCCATAATAATGCGTAATCACCATGGTTTCTGTCAGTTTAATAATGACTAAAATTCAAACGTCAAAATTTAACCGCGGTTAAATTTATGTCAAAATTTAATCGCTTGTGCATAATTTTAACATGATTATTAAAGGTACTTCACCAACTGAATTTGATCTATTTATTCAGGAAATAATCACTCCGAACATCCCGCGTGCATGTAAACTAGCCTGAATAAATTTTGACGATTTTCTGTCAGAATGTTTTGCTCTGAAGAAATATATCTCGTAAATTTTCCGCTTCAAAATCCCTTGTGCTGCGCACTCGGGATTTTTGTTGAGCGGCAAATTTACTTGACAAATTTCTTAGCAAAACATTCTAACAGAAAACGTCAAAATTTAATCGGCTATTTTAATGCACTTGGGATATTACTGTTGATTATTTCCTTATGCAAGATGCAACATTACTTTTTTGTCTTTTAGTATACCACCAAAAAATGTAATTATAATTTCAATAAAGAGATTATTATTTATTAATATAATATAAATGCTTACTTGGTTCACTTAGTTCACTGATCTCTTCATCTTTACTTGTACCAGGTTGTGGTTCTGCGTCTTTATCTACTTCATCTTTTTCCTTTGGATCGATTATAACTACCTGATGAGGATGTCCCGCACCAACCTAAAGTGTAACAAAATATTGTTTAGTGCATCATTATGGCAAGTAGGCACACTTTTAGCTGCCCCTGGTGGTTACATGTACATGGCAATTACAATTTAACTGAAACTGCAGTAAAATTACAATTTATGTAGCTGCTAAACATTCCCCGTCAATATTATGGGAATTCATAACATTATTATTGTACAAAATATATGTACGACAATTATACAATTAAACCTATCATTGAGTGGATCTAATAGTACCTCACTTCAATCTATCATATATACACAGTATTTTTGAAAAAAAAGAAACAAACATATTAGACATAAAAATTACAATTTAGTTCATATGGTAGTGTTTGATGGTTTTGAGATATTAAAATAAAAGAGCACTGAGTTGGAAAAATAATCAGTTAAATAGATTTAACATTATTGTCAGAAGAATATTTAGATAGGTACTTGCGTTTACACTCACGTAAATATTACAAACTTAAAAAACAAACATTTGAAAGTCTGATTATACTTAATTTTCAAAATATATAAAAACTGATCAATTATTATTTGTATAATAACTTGCTAAACAGCTTCACAATGCTTTTCACGCATTTTAAATGATTTGTCGGTGTCAGTTTGACGTATGAGTTTACTATTTACGCACTTTTCAAAAAGTGGACAGGTGACACCAGCGCCTTCTGACGGGTGGGCCAATCTCTAACAATTATTTGATTTGACATATGCATTCAGACGTTTCTATTAGTACGTTTTTTATGCCTTTGGGAAATTTGTGTCTCCTACACTAAACCGGCACAATTTGAAACAACACTTCTTCACATACCGACCCATCATTAATTATAGTTTGGTTCACAACCTTGCCGAGTGGCGACACAGCGCCCTCCGACGGGTGGGCCAGTCCCTAACAATTATTTGACAGGTGCATTTAAGAAACTCCTCTATTAGTGGTTGCTTTGTGACATGTACTATCAAAGTAAGCAGTCCATATGGCAACAATATTATGCTCTGTCAAGTGACAGTAAATTTGTAGGAGGTTATGCAGGTTATACAACAAAATAAAAATTACGGTTCTGTCCATGGGCAACTTAAGAACAAAAATCCAAGGCCAGGAACTTAATAATAATATTAAGTTCCGTTGTCAAGAAAAAGCAGCAAACAAATATAATCGTTGACTTACACGTTTTGTTACTAAGGCTGTATCACTGACTTACATGATCAGCAGCGGGAAAAAGATATTATTAAAAACATATGTGCTAAGTTACTTCTTGCAGATAGTTGTCTTCCAAGCAAAGATTTAACAATCATTCTATAGCTTTAAGAAGTCATAGAAAAATTGTATGAGCTATTATATTCTACATAGGTCAGGGAGAAAATTACAATCTTGTTTAAAGAAGTTTCCTATAGTGTTAAGATTCTCCATTAGGAACAACAGTAAAAGGTCTCTGAATATTACGCTGAAATGCAAACTGTTCGATGAGCCATGCCTAAAAATGTCATTGCAGGTTTCTCAGGTTTTGTAAAATTCCTTGTGAATATCTTCAAAGATTTGTGTTTACTAATAATAACCACGCCCATCCACATGTTGTGATCCAGCAACCACCAAAAGCAAGCCAATTTTTCACTCCACGCATTCGCTTATATGTTATAATCACAACCCGACCTGTTATTTACATATTTGAGATAGGAACTTGTGTAGATATGAAGATGATTAAAATGTTTGTAACATGTTACAATATAATTTAAGACTACCACCACCAAACGATATTTTACAAGATAGAAATGGAATAATTCAAAGTATTCTGTGTGAACTTGTTATTAAAAGTTTCAATTAATTATGCTTCCATATATATTTGCTAAGTCAAATTCACTCTATTATTGAATTTTATCTAAGACTCCATTATCACAAATCTCACAGCATACTAATACAGTTTATTATGTGGAGAAAGAATCACGTTTAGTTTCTCTAATTTAAGCATTTCTATGTACAGCCCAAGCAATATTCTCCCTTCAAATTTAAACATCAGTTAAGCTATGGTACTGTGAGATTTGTATGGATTTGAATGTCCCCGGTTTCTGTTCCATTGTAATTGCCAATTATTACGTTTTTAATATGTACAATTATTTGTAATTTCTATTATCACTGCATTTCACTTTGTGCTGGCACTATTTTAGCAGAAAGATAGTGTCTAGAAGAAAGGGAAGGGTCTATACAAGTGTCTATACAAGACATTTAATAATATGTTCGTACCATTATAATTTAAATTAAAATTTAGATTTATGGGTTAACATCACTCTGTGAAACATTAAAAAGATGTGTTACATATACAATTTCTAATTTAGATCAGCAAAGATAGAAACGTTTAACGTTATGTGTAAGCAAAATCTTATAGTACACAAAAACTCAGTGTACAGTCTTACCTCCATTTATATTCTACAGATGAAATATTTTATAATGGTAACTAAAGGTAAAGATTGAGGTTAAAGGGTGAAACATTTTTGATGCGTGTACAGTTGCATGAAAAATGTGTATCAGACAAAATAAGCATCAACTAAATTATTAAAAAAAAATAAATAAACAGAAAACGGCAGTGGTCAGAACAATAATATTCAAAAGTATCACAATAATGGGCGCATTCAGACGACACAACCGCTGAATGACCACTGAGTAAGCACTAAGTTTGAATAAATGCAGACGATTAGAAGGTACCCTGGTATGTGCCTTTGAATAGTGACTGGTATTAAAATATTATTTTTAAATTCACTAAGTTGCCAATCGTATTGTTTTGTTTTGTATTTTTGCATTTCTGTTTTATATACTTTTTTTCATTTTATGAACACTGTAATTGGGTTTCGTGCCCGTTGTGTTCGTTTATAAATAAATAAATAAATAAATTTATTAACTCTAAAATATTATCTCACTCGCACTACTCGCTCGTGAATAAACATATGTTTAATTCACTTGGTGTATAATATTTATAATATATTGTTAAAATGAATGAATAAACATTATTTGATGAGGTTGTGTTAGTGTAGTAAGAACTTAGGTAATGATGTACGTAATATCCAACAAAAATTACCTAATAATTTATATTTAAAGTTGTTCAAATATTCCCTTATGCGTATGTACTCAATGTAAAACTATGTAACAATCATTAGCAATTATACAAACAGTATTTGTAAGTAATACTTAATTTTCGGTAATGAATCTAAACTGTATAAGAAACCCCACTTCATTCTTAGTTGTTACTCTATAGAAGTAGTGCACTAAGCTGTAAATTACACCATTATATTCATACTGCATGATCAATATGTCCATCTTACTGAGCACTTTTGAAATACGCTACAAAAAATGGCAACCGCTACAACTGACGGCTAAATCGACTTTATACGCATTCAGGAAAATTTCACTCAACTGTTGTACAACTATTGTGTCATCTGAATGCGCCCAATGATACTCGATACTTCCTTTCTAAAGCATCGCGATATCGATACTTGATAGTTTTCGCAATGCTTTTGCTTTAATATATAATATTTTGAAGTGGCTTGAAAATTTTCACTAAAGCATGTAATTAAAATCTAAAATCAGTTTAGTAATGTATTGTGTATGTTCAATTACCATTAAACTCTTTTATATTGCAATATAATGTAAATAGAATACTAACAGAATTGCTTAATAAAAAATAAATAAAGGAAATACTAAATATAATATATACAAACCATAAAAGAAGTCAAAATGCTACAAAATGTGATGAAAAAAGAAGAATGTAGAAAAACATGTATATGTACAAAAGCTATCTTCAAAAGCAGGTGAAGCACAAGTTGTTATAATGTAATGTGTTAGTATAACTCACAGTGGGAGGGGCAGAAAGGGGAACGGACAATTGCGAACGGGCAGACATGGCAGATCGCTGTCGGGATAATGGCATACTGGAACGTCTGCGTATTTCAACATCTGAACTCTTCACTGTTGTACCTATATCTGTCTTCAGCGCTGAACTTAACAGCTACAAGGCCGACCGACATTAATACACACACACGAACGGTAACATTTGATATGTGCAATTGCACCAATATAAAATAATTTTCTTTTTAGCAATTTATGAACCACACCATACAACACACACATTTTTCCTATGAATCATTTGTTATCACACATACACCAGCAAGCTATAATGATATGCAATCGCAAAACGTTGTAACAGATGCTGTTCACCATTTGTATGATTTTTTCATTATTAATTCACAAACTTCATTTTGAAAGGTTCAACTCACCTCACCAACAGTGGGTTTTCTAACACTATCCCTTCTTTCTTTGATATCTTCAAGATCTTCATTGTTAGGCTCAGTTTCTTCAATTAGGTCGAGTTCTTCGTCCTCATCCTCGTCGTCGAACATGTAGTAGTCACCAGAGCGAATAGCTAGACATAAAATAGTATTAGATACACGGATCTAGAGGAACCATTTCATAAGCGTGCGATGTCATGCCCTTGTGCATTTTTACAGCAATGTTGTATGTATAAATGCACTTTTTCTTGTTTGTGTATCGTTAGTTTGGTTTACTGATAATGATCATGCATTTAGACATAATAACAAGAGTGAGGAAATTATGTACAAATGTTTTGAGTATGAATCGTGGCTTAAATCTAATATGTCAGTTTAACATTGAACTAGTATACGTTATTAATCACACTTTCTTAAACCAGAGGTTTACTCCACAACTGCAAACCAAAAGCTATATTATTATGGTAGCTAACAAGCAACACATGTACAACGACTAATTCTAAACGAACCGTAGATAAATTCTTTACCCTCTTTGTATGATTTCGCAATTCGTTTCATATAAGTTGGCCTAGAATGTGGAAATATTCCATCTAGAAGCAAAATTAAAAAAACGTATAATATACAAACTCAGTCAAAAAATTCATTTATCTGCAAAACAATGTTTGTAGGGATGCAACCAAAAGGAAATTCACAGAAGAAATGTAATAAATTCATGCTATTCAATATGTACTGCAAAACATTGAAATTTATGACTTGTATGATAATATATACAGCATACGCTTTGTGGAAATATATGTATAGGGTAATTCATTACTTACAATACTCTTGTTTATCAAGTTAATGAGAGTTACTGAAAAAGTGTTCAAATAAAAATTGTCTGGGATGGTATTTTCAGAATTTCATAATTCTTTGTTTCGTTATAGCAGAGTTTTTTTAGCAAATTTTAAAAACTTTTTTAGTTTATTATTAAAAGTTACATATTTTACAATAATTTGTGAGAACAATTTTTGAATTTAGCACGTTCCTGCATTTTTCCACATTTGTGGCTCAGATTTTGGTTTTTTTCCCGGTTCATTTACGCCCAAATTAATAGTTTAGTGTTGTAGCCAAAACTGTATTCCGTTCGTTTTAAATAGTAGGTTTCTCGGCTTACTTTAGGATCATCGATCCAAGTTTATTTATGCTTATTCTAAAATTTGCTTCGGTTCTCGCAGAAGTGACGCAATGCACCCTTATCGTATTTCTAATTGCTTCTTGTTTCCTTGCAAGCTTCCATTTATAAGCGAAAATATATTTCATCATACCGACGCGTTTCGATCCATGGCAACCCTAACCGCATAAGTCTGAGAGAGAACGAAAGTAACTAGCATACGCGTAGATTCATTTGGGTTTTAGCATCTTAGCCCTGAGCGTCATTCAGCAATGGGCCTTCATCATTCACGTGGTGGTTGTCTCCTGGCAAGGCTTAGCCTCGCCGCGTAATAAGTTGAAGCCGAAATTAGGGTTGCTATAGTCGAGTCTGTGATTAAGTGACGTACAAGTGAATGTTTGGCCAAAAGTTTCTTCTGTACCGTGGAGCTAGGCAACTCCAATTTACGCTTGAAGCGGATTTCAAGTGAAGCCCTCGTTTGTTGTGCTAAACCATTATTGCAATAAAGTCACAAACTGTCGTACCAAACCTGCCTGTCGCATGTGCTTCATTCCTGCCCTTGTCTTGGGGATATATTGCCGTCACACCTGCTTGAGTATCGCCCCTATGTAGTTTCCTGTCCTTTTTGAGGCAATAGCTGAGATGCGACCTGCAGCTTGTTATGAACAACGTAACCAGAATGTCGCCTTGGCACGTAGTGCTATCGTTTACGTAAATGTTGAACAGAAATTACCGCCTTGAAGTTAATTTTTAGCCTTTACCGTCAACTTTTAATGTCTGTATGTAGTTTTGCGTTGTGAGATTAAGTAATCATTGTCGTTGTGTCACTATTTGAGTCTTTGTTGTCAAACATTGATTGTTGTAACGTAGTTCCTTTGTAAAGTTTTAAAGTTGTCACCGTTGTGAAACGAGTTATATCGGTTGTTGTCATTTTTGTTACCTATGTTTAGTTTAAACATTGCGCATTTAACCCCATTAACCTTTTTCGCATATTTTCAACCGTAACAAGTAATTCTTGCGATGTTCATTCTCACTTATATATTTTACCAACTCAATAGAGTTCTTTGTTAATTATTTTTGTGTTTTTCATTAATGAATTGATGATGTTTGCATGCATATATTGCAAATGCAATTAAAAGTAAGTTCAGCCCAGCTGCTCACCGCTCAAGCTTTTGTCAAGTCAAAAGTAGAAAGGTGGGCTTACTTACTTCCACTTTCAGAGCAAGCTTACCTGTGTTGATCTTTCCCGATTTAGGCGGAAAGTGGTGGCGTTTTAATATTTAACATCTGTATTTCGTTTACTGGATCGTAACCCTAATTCTAAGGTCATAAAGAACCCGCCCTTCTTGCCGAGCGTTTTAAGCCGGAACGTTTTGTTACAGCCCATTGTAACGGGGTTAGGGCAACCAATCTGTGTAATTTTCCCGAATTTGTCGTGATGTATTTTTTTATGAGATAACAAACTGACAGTTTTGTTTTAAAGAGTATTTATGTTGTAACAAATTGTTTCTTTGTCTTAAAGAGCGGTTTAAGCTGTAATAAATTGTTATTATAAAAACATGATAAATATTTAAAAAAATCACCTTGATGATAATGTACTCAATTAAAATTGAATTTATGTTGCCTTTACTTCCCAATTAGCTGTCAGTAGTTGGTAAGATCACGATCCTTAGTCATGTGATAGCGACAAGAAATAAAATTATATAGTATGATCAGAAATTATTTTCATCTAGTATGGCTATAGAATACTTCCTAATTTATGAATGCAACTACATTTATATTTAAATTCCGTTTTATGGAGTTTGGTGTGATTTAATAAATCAAGATGATGCTGTAGTTGTTTAAAAACAAGAGAACGAAAACATCTAATACAAACAAAACAATTCTTATTAGAACACTTATTTTCATTAAAAAAATAAACTCCTGTATAATAAGTAATTTACATTCAAGTACAACTTCCATCTAAATTAAAAGTTGATAAAAAACCTAATAGTAGAAGATTATATATACAGAAAGAGAGAGAGAATACAAGGCAAGAAGAAGAAATATAAGAAGAAATAATAGAATACAATTAGAACATTAAAAACGTTTGTAACAATTACTTGTCACATAACATACACATCAATTTTATAAAAGAATGTAACTGCACACCAACTGAAAGCAGTATATTTTAAAGCAATTTCAGTCAGACCATTTAATACAAATGCTGTACAATTCACAAAATGTGTATGTACAACACCGAAGATAAAGGGGGTAAAAACATCCAGAACTTGTAGTCAATTCAAAGCTATATATCGCACCACCTAAGGTATTCGATTCGAAATTATAAGCCAATTACATGTGTGATGACTCAACGGAGACCGTGGGGAGTACGAGATTATGCTCTGACGTGGAGTAACTAGGCTCCCTTGCATCCACGGTGGGCCAATGCTAGACTGGCGGCGAATCGGTGCAGTTGGAGGCTCGCTCACGGCCTCAGCGTATGGAGGAGCAGCTTCGTACGGTGGTGGAGAAAATACGGGGAAGCTATCGTCAGGGGATGGCGGGCGTGGATTTAATTCAGAATTGGGGGGAGAACTAAATGACATGCGTTGAGGTTCAAGGTAACCCTCTAGAGATCCAGTCATAATGGCAGAAAATGGAGATGGGACTTGGTTTTGTAGAACGGAGCCGGCGTGAGGGGTGAGAGGAGCTGGCTCCTCGTCTTCCTCATCGATTGGAGTGTGGTAGCCTGCTGGAGGCGTTTGTTGCGATGTGGCCGAGGTGCAAGAGGATGTGGATGTCGAGCGAGCTAATGGCGGTTGAGCTACAGGAATTTTAGTTTTACATTCATTTTGAAATGATGACATGGTGAAATTATAAATACATATAGTGTATTGCAAGTGTCTTTTTACACAATTCTTAATTTTTTGGGTTTTTAAGGCAATATACTGCAGTTGATTGTATTTAACATTAAAGAAATTGAAACTTGAATCAGAGCTGAGTCACACAGACTTGAAAACTTTTTGTGTATATTCTAAAAAGCTTTATATATATATATATATATAGATATAGAATAATTATCTAATATCTTACAACATCTGATATGCACAGCATCTATGAATAGGTTCACAGAATAATGAAATTTTGTTAATTACTTTAGAGGCAATCCAATTAAAGTATACAGATATTTTAATATTTTTAAACATGTTAGTAGGAAACACTGTTTGCAATCAGATTTGAAATTGCTATCCAAATTTTGAGAAAGCAAATGTTTTAAAATGCAAAACTAGTTACAGTATTTATTTAAAAAATCATTAATTAGCATATTGCAAGTTTCCTAAAATCTTTTGTCTTCCATTTTTGCTTTGATACAAGAATACCATCATCCTAGTTATATTTCTATCAAATTGATTAACGATAAAAATTTTTATACTGTACAGAATTTTGATAGATTTAATCATATTTTGAGTAGGTATTTCTATAGAGGGTTATCCAATTTTGAAATTCATCATTGGAATTTTGAAAACGGTAAGAGATACAAAGTCGGTTTGATTTTCATTTGCTTTTATAATTTTCAAGATACTGATACTAATTTCCTCTACATTAAAAATGGCTATGACACCATTAAGAAGAGCTTATATTTCTCTGTTCATTTTATTATACTTATTTTCATAAATGAGATATGTAAAAAAGAAATGTTTTTGATAGTAGGCTGTGACTGTTTGTTTAATCAGAAAATAAATTGAAGCTTCAATACGTATTTCGATTAAATTGTAGTTGTGTTTTAAATTTTTTTGCATATGTTACGCTATTCAATAAAAGTTTCAACCTGGTAGGCTGCTATTTATAATAATATTAAATATTTTTAGTCTCTTTATAAAACAATAAGAATATAAAGTATGATCAAAAATTATTTTCACCTAGTATGGCCATGGAATAGTTCCTCATTTATGAATGCAACTATGTTTACACTTAATGTCAAAATTTGACATTTGCTTTTTTAACAGCCAGTCTTATAAAAGCCACTAATCTGACGTTAACTTTAATTCGCTGTTAAAATAAAAGAAAGCATCACAACGTTAGTGCTTATGACATTTTATTCATTAGTAAACAAATTTTGATGCGCTTTTGTTTATTTTAACAGAGAATTAAAGTTAACGTCAGATTAGTGGCCTTTATAAGTCTGGCTGTAAGTGAGTTATAGTTGCATTCATAAATTAAGAAGTATTCCATGGCCATACTAGATGGAAATACTTTTTGATCATACTATATTTATGTATTATGAAAAAATCACACGCAACTAATCTAAACAACAATTCGATTATTTTAAATATTACATAGTTCATAAATAATGATCATTTTAAGAGATAGAATGTTCATCACTGCACAGTAGAAAATCTACCTCCCGTAATAGGCATTTCAACACCAGTATCAACTTAATTTTTAACATTTTGTGCAGATTTCTCGAAAGAACAAACGTAGAATAAGCAACTTTTCACGAAAATTTCCTTTTAATTTAGTGGTTAAGCATTTTTGGAAGACAAATTATTGCAGTTATTTATAGAAAAACTTTAATACAATTAAATAATGAGCATAAATAATTTTTTCTTCAAACGTCAGTAAAATGTGACATTATACTGCTGGATTGACGATGCTAAACTGTCACTTCATTGCCATGGCGGATAATAACTTTATCTGCCGCTCGTCAGCGGCAGATAAAGTTATTATCTGCAGCTGATGAGATGGAGTAATTTTTTTCGGATTTTATTCACAACGTTGTAAACAATTTGTTAGAAGCGTTTGAATAAAAAATGTCCAATCATGCCACATAAAGTATAACTTTTGCTCCTAATAACATAATATACTATATATGATACAAACTAAATAGAAAAGCAAATTGAAGCTTTCATTTGTTTCCTGATAAATAAAAGACAACCAACTTTAAAAAATGTCTTTGTTAGATTATCAGTTATTTATGGAAATAAGTATTGTAGCGGTTGATAGATTTTGTTGTGAGGTGAATGACGTGTGTACGCGAGCTCCTACGTTTTGTTTAAATTTTGGCGACACTGGGAACGTTATACACACAGATTTAGTAGCAGAGTACAAGCAAATGAGTAGTGAAACAAATTAGAACAATAACAGAAGACGTAGAAAGGTGAGTACCTCCTATTTTTAATTTAAATTAATTTAAATTATTGAGAAACTGAAAACAATAGAAGCACGACACTCTAGGGTTGAAGATAAGATAGATAGCCTAATGTCAGAAACAACTAAGCTAAAAAATGAACAACAAGCCATAAGTGAAAAAGTAGGAGAATTAAAAAAGGAAAAGGACAAACTATTAGAAAGACTCAGCAATTTAGAACAAATAAATGAGATGAAGAGCAGAATTAATAAAATACGGAGGTGAGGAAATATGCAGAATTAATGAAATAATATGAGAAATATGGGAAACAGAGACTATGACAGAAAGCTGGACCAGAGCAGTATTAATACCAATACATAAGAAAGTTCTACGCATTAAAATAATAAAAAAACTTCATATATGCAGTATTGTCCGAAAATCGTTATTGGTGTAGATACCGACCCTTAAAGTTTAACTTTTTTTTTTTAATTTTTATTTATTTTTTATAACTGAAAAAAAACAATAATAAGTGCAGGTAAACAACTCGAGAACAAACAAACAAAAATTGCATTTTTGTTATCAAGGCTAATCAGATAATAACCCTGAAAAAAAAGCCTTAAAACTTTAGATAGAATTTCCTACCAAACGGTTTATGTTACGCATACCAAACAAGAGTACATTAATTTTGAATTTTTTTATTCCCTACAAGATGCCGTATCTAGATCGGAGGTATGTCTTCAGATATAAAAGTTAGGACTAAAAAGAAAATATGGTTTTAGGTTAACTGCCAGTTCAAAATACATGTTATCGATTATTTTTCTTTTTGTTTGTGAGCATTTCAATAGAGAGCACGTACACCAAGTTTAAAGTAGTTATCTACTCAGTTATAAAAAATAAATAAAAAATAAAAAAAAAAAGTTAAACTTTAAGGGTCGGTATCTACGCCAATAACGATTTTCGGACAATACTGCATATGAAGTTTTTTTATTATTTTAATGCGTAGCACTCACCATCAATGTATGGTTCCCTATTATCCGAACACCCTGTATATATAAATGAGATGAGTGAAAAAGAAGAGAAGAGAAGAAATGTTAAAATAAACAGAATTGAAGTGGGACAAGAGAATGCGAAAGAAAAAGTTTAACAATTTATAAAGGAAAAACTAAATCTGGATGTAAAAATAGAAGATATCAGAAATATTTTATAATCGCAAAATGCAATAGAATAGAAGATACGTGCAAAATAATGGAAAAGGAAACCACGCTAAAAGGGCAGGAAAAGGAAAGTGAAAATTGGATTTAAAAAAAGATATGGATAGATGAACAGCTGGAGAGGTGAAGGCAGAATTGACAAAGAAATACACCCTCCTTTACTCAGGAGAGGAAGAGCTAGGCAGCAACGAAACAGTGTTCATGATACAGAATAACATAAAGACATTATAGAATTCAAAGCTATAAATGGTAGAATTTCATACTTAAGAATACAAAATAACTGGGCAAACATCTCACAGCCGACGAAGGAATCATCTGATGAGGGAAAACAAGAATTTTATAAGTTAGAAGAAACATATGAAAGAATTCCAAAACATGATACGATCTGATTTTAGGCGATTTCAACGCGAAGATTGGCAAAGACGAGCTGTTGAAAGAAGTTGCCGGGAAACACAATACATAACAAAACAAGTAACAATAGGATGCGCCTTGCTAACCTAGAGACAGAGTTCAACATGTACATAGTCAGTACAAAATTTAAGCAAAGAGAAGAACATAAGTAATACAAGAAATCAGATCGAGCAAAAATTGTTAAAGATGTAAGATCGTTTAGAGAAGCGAACTGTGACACTGATCACATATTACTTAAAGCTAATGTAAACCTAGAGACAAGGAGGACCGAACAAAGAATTATAGCAAGAAAAAAGTGGAATGTGAATAACCTAAAGATAAAAGGAAAACAACAAGAATACGAACGAAAAGTAAACAAATAAATTAACCGAAAACCTGAAACCCCAAATGTATATAAAGAATGGAAGCAAATTGGAGATTACATAACTGAGGCAGCAGAGAGAACAATAGGCATAAAGAGATATAAAAAGCAAAAGAATGGTTTGATGATGAGTGTATAGTTACCATCAAAAAGAAAAAAAAGGCAAGACTAATTTGGCTGCAATCGGGTAGAGAAGAAGATAGGTATAAATATAAAGCATGCCGAAAAAAAAGTACAAAACTACTTAAGCACAAAAAGATACAATGGATTGAAGAGACTATGGACAGTATAGAAAAAAAAACAGTAGAGATAGTATAAAGCTATTTAGATATTTAGGGAAGCAAAACCGAAAACGAAAAACCATGGTAAAGATAGAAAAGAGTAAGTGGGGGAGATACTATGGAAACCTGTTAAAAGATGATAGTAATAATGAGATCGCAAAGGAGAAGAAGGTATACTAACAAGGAAAGAATATGACAAAGCTATTAGGAAATTAAAAGACAATAAAGCTGCAGGACTAGATGAGATAAGTGGAGAACTGATAAAAAAAGAAGGGAATGACTTAAAAGAGAGAATATACAACCTGATATAAACAATTTGGACAACAGAAAAAATGCCAAAAGATTGGAGGAATGGCTTAGTCGTACCGATTCATAAAAAAGAAAACCCAATATTATGCTTTAACTATCGTCGGATAACATTACTTAACACTGCATATAAAATATTAACATCCACTCTATATGAACGTTTAGAGCAACACTTAAAGAACGAAATGGGAGACTATGAATATAGATTTAGGAAAGGAAAATCGACAGTAGATGCTATACATTTAGTAAGTCAAATAATAGAAAAATGTTATAAACATAATATAGAAATACAAATGCTTTTTATCGACTTTAAAAATGCATTTAACAGTATAAACCCCTCAAAACTCTATGACCTAGTAACATTAAACATATCTGCAAAAATGAGACGATTAATAAAAATGACAATGGAGAAATCAAAAGAGACAGTACGAACAGAAGAAGGTATAACAGAATTATTCACAACGAATAAAGGAGTACGGCAGGGTGATGCACTGTCAACCAGCTTATTCAACATCTCACTGGAGACTATAATGCGAAAAGTGGACATTAAAGGGACAATAATAATTAAATTACCACAAATTGTTGCATATGCGGATGACATTTTCGTCATATCAAGAGATGCACGAGAACTAAATAATGTATTTAACAACATAATAAAGGAGGCAATATACAAAGCCACCATTCAGACAATGGTAATATATGCGGCGGAAACGATGTGTTTAACAACATTTGGACCAGTAAGAAATGAACAGGGCGACGTCAGAGGATTTATGAATCATGAATTGAGAGCCAAAATTAAAAGGGAGGATATAGTCAAGATAATCAAGGCACAGAGATTGAGATGGATTGGACGTATCTATAGAAAAGAACAAGATGATCCTATTAGGCGAATAACAGAATCGAAACCAGACAAGAACCGATCCAGGGAAAGGCCAAAAATACAATGGGAGGAGCAAGTAATTAGAGATATAAGAATTATGAAAATGACTAGGTGGAGGCAAAAAATACAAGATATTAAAGTTTGGAGGAGAATCGTTAATGAGACAAAGACGCACAACAAGATTTAATGGATGCGAAGATAGGGAATAAATGGAGTGATTCACCATATAAAAGGATGAAAAGGATCCCCGAAACAGGATAGCTACTATTCCTTGCGGAATGTAAAGCCTTGTGTATGTAAGTATTGTAACAAACCTTATTATTACTAATTAAGATGACAATTAGTAAACATGCTGTAAACCTCCACAGTTATCCAACTAGACATGCAGGGCAGCTAGTTTTGGAGCAACATAGAACCGTAAAATATGAAAAGTCTCCTATCTATGCAGGGAAACGATTATTCAATAAATTAGCTTCATAAAATTTAAGAAGTGCATACAATCGTTGTTATTAACCAAATGCTACTATAGTATTCAAGAGTATACAAATGACCAGTTCGGTGATCTGCAGTAGCTGTAGAGTTTTATACATGTACAATATGTGTACTGTGACTTTTACATGTTACGTAGGTACAGTTTCATCGACTGATTGCTTTTATTATTTATTATTTATATTTTTTATATCCCAGTCTTTAACGTAGTCAATGTTTATTCTCTGTAAACCAAAAGGCTTTAAATAAATACATACATAGATATATCAATGAAAAGAAGAAAGTAAGTTATTTTTAATGGTGTGATAGTCATCCTTGATGTGACTTTAAAATAACAAAATATTAATATCTTGAAAATTATAAAAATAAATGAAAATATAGAAGCATAACTCGAAAACTAAGACTGCTAAGTCTAATTTAATTTTTGAATATTATTCAGTATGAGAATCTTCAACTTTGGCCTAATTTAACTGACATTATATCTCTGCATTTTCAAAATCCTAATGGCGAGACACAAAACTGAATAACCCTGTATATCACAAATACATTTTGCTACTTTTGCCGTTTTCCATCCTATATTCCAAGAAAAATTTATATCCGTCGCCCAAATGGCTGCATGGATTTGCCTTCAAGACGTATTGATTTTCAATAGTCCTGCATGTATACAACAGCAAATATGTATCATATTATTTGGCTTAATAATTTATCAGACATTAAAATTTTAGTGATGCAATGTTTTTAATAAACCAAGAACATTATTTTTAATGTGACATGATAGTATACAAGTCTTCAAGTATGTTTAATATTTATAGTACGTATTTAAAGACCACTGTGGTGATCAAAGCTATATAAAAGTCTGAGGATGGATGAATGAGAATCAAGACATGTACAGGATATTGCTGCTTCAAAGATGTGTAAAGAAGTTAAAATGTGTATAAAACTGACTGTTGAGAAACTGTTTACAACTTATTTGAGAAAATAACACATTGATTTTTTACATACTTTACAAATTTATATGGTATGACAGTTTATAAAAAGAAAACTATTTTTAACACAAAAATAAAACAGAATCAATTTTTTTAATGTGCATATTGTCAGCCTAATATGTAAATTTAAAAAAATAGTGTTGTTTTAAATAAACACTACTTAATATTCAATTTTATTCCTATTTAAAGTGTAAAATAAACTGTTTTAATTATCTATGTTGTAAATGAAAAGGTAGCAACAAGTTGCTAAGAGCAGGGGGGCAAGAATATAAAATTATTACTTAAATATTATAAAAAAGCAAATGATAATCAAATTATATGATATTCAAGATTTCAAAGAATGTAGAAGGAAGATTTGTGAGAATAATTGTTAATAAAAGGTACATTATATTATACGCCAGGTATTTTAGTAGTGATTGTCGGGCCCTGGATTTGCTAGAAAACGATCAGTTAATTTCTACACTGTAAGACCTTAGTAGTAAAATGGGTAAAATCTTTATAACTTTATAATTTTTCAGGTTTGTATGAAAATGTATTATTTAAAATAAAAACTAATATGCTTTAAAGCAAACCATTGATCCAAAAAACAAAATCGGTAGGAAAATTACCATGTTTAATGTTTTTATTAATCATACAGGAACTGCCCTAATAATACATCTGCGTTAAAAAAAAATCAATTTAAGTTCTTGTAAAGATTAATTTTAGCAATTTAGGTGATTTACATACTGGACCAACAATATAACATTGTTTGAAGTATTTTTCAAATATAAATAAAAGGTTGGTGGAATGATTAATAAATCTAAAATAACATGAGCATATACTAAACTATCAGTTTTCAATAGTATGAAATGTCTTCATAATACATTAAATACATTTAAGAGCTTGTGACAACTTCAATATGAAAGCAGTACACCAAAAATTATAACTGCAATAGACTCTTGATTATCTGGGAGCCAATTATCCGGTTTATTATTTTGTTTGATGCTATCTTTTGCTTAATAGATGCATACTTAGGCATAGTGTTATGTGTAGCATAAATAATAAGAGTTTCTACTGTATCAAACTTTTTTTTTGTCGAAAAGTCCACATGTTCAATCATAAACATGTCAACAGCAAGATAAGTATATGAGAACAGTCAATTAACAAAAAACCTTACCAACAAAGTGATTAGTAGTATCTTTAATGCCAGGTCCATGTAGTTTCCGTTGACTGGCTTTGATTCGATCCATCTTCGCCTTTATCTTCTCTAGAATTCTTTGCTCCCCTTCCTCTTGTTCTCTCATCCCCTTTTCTCTCAGTTCTTCTATTAAATCGGCACCTAAATGTTTATTAATTTTAAGCATGCACAATTTAACAACTGACAAAGTAATTTGACCAAACAAATTGTATGAAAATTTACCCCTCGATGCCAGAATTGTAGTTGCTTTAGTTTCATTCACCATATGAAAGAAGTTGTAGCTATTAAATATGCGACGCTGGGCTAATAAAAATCCGAAACATACGCCATCCCAGAATAAGCCAACAAACTCTGGTGGCACTGGGCACTTGTCCGACTCCTCAATACCCGCAGCTTTTGAAATATTACCAAATCTTTTGATGCATCCTACAGCCATTAACTGCATAAACTGGCATGCATACAACTTCATTTCGTCTACATAAACGCATCCACCAATTTGTAGAATTGTTTTAATTAGAATAACAGCTACATTGTATCCCAAAAGCAAATTCCACCTGCAAACACAGTCACACACTGAAATATCAAAACCTTTTCAAAAGACCTCTTACGCTCGTATAATTTTGGGTATAGGTCGCAAGTAGAGATCAGATCCTTGCCATAAGAATATAAAAGATCCAATAAGATAGCCAATTGAAAAAAGACTAACTCGCTTAGTTCCAGCTATAAAGACGATTGCCAATGTAATCCATAGAAAACTTAGAAAAATTGCTCGTTTAATAACATCCAGGTATGACCTACATAAAAATATCAATACAATATTGTTTTCGCTGAACAATATATTCTTTATACAAATATTAACCTGCAATATGTTATGAAATCAGGAACAGGAATAACAAAACCCTTTTCTTCGGCATGATGAATGACGCTATCGTTAGATCCTCCAGGGTAATCTCTTTCTTCATTTCTTTTCTCAATTCGAAAAATAAGTGCTTGCCGTGATACAAGTAAAAGCAGCAGAAAGTCGCACAACAATTTTTTAGCTGGTAAAGGATATTTTAAGTCTATTAAAAATGCCCATTCTTGCAGTCTTCGTAATACTTGGCTCTCGTCCCAAGGAAATACTGCATTCACATTAATACTAAAGAAAATTGTTCATATAAAAATTATAAAAACATTACCTGTGCATAAACTTGGTGGAAGTCCTATTAGCATTACATACTGAACCGGTAAAATAATGGCTATGAAAATGAAGTAGATATTCCATATTTTACTGAGAGTTTTTCTGTTTACAGCTACTAAAATACTCAACCACATAGCATAGAAAATAGCATACATGTCTGCTCTCAAGCCAATTGTAGCTACTGTTGCCAGGAAACATATCTGGAAAACAAATTTAATACTAACATCTAGTAGTATAGCCCAGTCAAATGTTACACAAAAAATGCATGAACTAACATTAAATGGGGTATTAATAATTTTTGTAGAGGTGTTTCGGACCATTACTGGGACTACAAATCCAGATTTGCAACCCTCAGAAACCTGTGCGCTGAATGGCGGTCGAAAAACAGTGATTTTTCGGACTTTTTTGATTTTTTGACAAGATCTCCTAAACTATGGTTTATTGGAAACAATATTATATAGCTCTCTTAAAGTAAATTAAATTTCCTACAAAATAAGATCAAAATCGTTTTTGTAAGTTATATAGTTACCGAGATACGGCTTTTCAAAGATTGACCTTTTTTTCAAAAAGTTAACATTTTAAGTTTTCTTCATGTTTCGAGTTGGGATACCGGCAAAATGATACGTTCTACAGAAAAGTCAAGAGCATAAAAGTTGTAGGGAATTTAATAAGCTTTAATTTGAGCTAAGGCCCCTGTAGCTCAGATAGTCTTGTCAGAAATTACAAAAAACAAAAAGATGAAAAAAATGCTTTTTGGTTGAAAGTTAAGTAACATCGTTTTCTTCACCAACACCTTAATTAATGTTTTTTTCATCACATGTTGGCGGAAAATGTCGTATAACTAAGTTGAGAAAGTTTACGGTGGTTTTTATAGTCATTGAAGAACGTTTTAAAAGGGCCAGCTTAGCTCAGACAACATCTACCTCCAGAAAGGCAGAAGAGGGGAGCCAGAGGTCCAATATTCATCTACATCATTCACCACCGGGACCTCTAATTAGTCTCCTGGGGTAATTATGTTTCTTCATGCATTTAGCGGGTGCGGCACGACCTCTGTTCCTTTCTGGCAGGAGAAAACCAAATTTGTCAACACCTTCCTCGAGAACCCAGCACTATTCAGGCAAGCAGAAGTCTTCCTCTGCCCAGATGTGAGTCACGATGAAATAGCTGCAGCTGGGGAGAAGTGCCTCGTCGCAGTATATGGAGGAGAGACTGACACCACCCTCAACGACCTGAGATACCTCCAGTTCGTCAGGTCAGCAGCTACAACCAAAGTCAACCTCGCCCGTTTGCCACTAACCACAGATACTGCAAAACATCATGCTTATCGTGTGTATCACCATCATGCTTATCGTGTGTATCACCAGGTAGGACTATGTACAGTCGTGTTCAAATAAATCTGGGACAGTGTTTTTTTCACATGCAGGTTGTGTTAAGAATTGAAGAATATCTCCATGGACTTCCTGCTATCAGAAAGAGTTATAGATTTCATTACCTGTTAAAGTTTAATGTAACTCTTTCTGGTAGCAGGAAATCCATGGAGTTATTCTTCAATTCTTAACTGAACCTACATATGAAAAAAACATTGTCCCAGATTTATTTGAACACGACTGTACATTTCCTATCATTATTTTCTTAAATTTCGTTGTTCACTTACGCACTCTCATTGTACACCATGTGTGTGCTTTGAAATATGATACATAACGAATTTTCGTTCTATTCTTTTGCAGGTACAAAAGTGGTTGGGGGTGGAGAAAAATCCCACGGATTGGGGGTGGAAGTTGGACGAGTTGGGGCTTAATCTAATCACAATGGAAGTTGAACCAGCACCTTAAACCCTTCTGCAACTGATCTCGTGCAAGTGCAACATGGGCTGCGCTGGGGGATGCAGCTGCCCCAAAGCTGGGCTGAAATGCTCAGTCTTGTATACTTTCTGCAGGGGGAAATCCTGCAGCAATGTGCCCACACTCCAGGATGACAGTTCTTCAAGTGAGGATGAAGACATCTCCCCGCCCTCGGCTTCACTGTCCCAGGTCCCCCAGATGCCATACGATCCCATACCCGGAACCTCACAAATGTTGGCTTAAATGTACCTGTTAGTTAAAATGTAAATACATGTTTATGAAATATTCTTCTTAAATATTTTTTCTGGCAAAATCCCATCACCGACAGACTGTAATTTTGGTTATAATACTCAACTTTCAACTAAAAAAAGCTTTTTTTTATTTTGTCGTTTTTTGTCATTTCTGACGAGACTATCTGGGATACAATGACCAGCCTTAGCTCAAACTAAAGCTTATTAAATTCCCTACAACTTTTATGCTTTTGACTTTTCTGTAGGACGTGGCATTTTGCCGGTATTGCAACTCGAAACGTGAAGAAAACTTAAAATTTTCACTTTTTGGAAAAAAAGTGAATCTTTGAAAAGCCGTATCTTGTTAACTACACAACTCACAAAAACGATTTTGATCTTAATTTGTAGGAAATTTAATTTACTTTAAAAAAGCTGTAGGTAATAGTAGATTATGTTATTAGGAGTAAAAGTGATACTTTATGTGGCGAAGCTGAAGTTTATTTAGCCGAACGATAGTGAGGCAAATAATTCAGCTAAGCCACATAAAGTCACTTTTACTCCGAATAACATATACTATTTTATCCGCAAACGTACTCAGGTAAATTTCATTTAATATAAATTTAAAAAAAAAGGATGCATCGGCCGGGAATCGAACCCAGGCCAACCGCGTGACAGGCGAACACCGTACCCCTGCGCTAACCGCTCTTGTTCAAATAACGCGCTACTGTAATGATATATGAACATACTGAATCACCCGAGCTAATAGCACACGGCCACAGCAGCTGTCACACCATAAACCACGGCGACAGATGCTCGGATCTGCTGCTTAAAGGTTTAAATTAAAACTTTTTCGTACTCTTTTTGGAAATAAAAACCGGCCTACGATTTAAGCCTAAAAATTAGCAAAATTTTAAGCCATGATACAATTTAATCGGTCCAGTATCTTCGGAGGAGATAGCGAACAAACATAGAAAGAAAGACGGCAACGATTTTGTGTGCTTAGGCAGATAAAGTACGCAAAAGTCGCTATTTTATCTGCTTAGGCAGATAAAGTGACACTTTTACCTTGTCAATAAAGACAAATAAGTTGTCACTTTTGTGACGTTTGCGGATAAAAGATTTTTTTCAACAAACACATAGTTTAGGAGATCTTGTCAAAAAGAAAAGTCCGAAAAAGTCGCTGTTTTTCGACCGCCATTCAGCGAGCACAGGTTTCTGAGGGCTACAAATCTGGATTTGTAATCCCAGTAATGGTCCGAAACACCCCTCCAAAATATATTAATACCCCATTTAATGTAAGTTCCAATGTAACATTTGACTGGGCTAGTAGCAGTATTTGTGAGGAGACTCATGTCTAGCAAGTAGGCCTTCATAGGCCCTTTTTGCCAACCCCGTGGACAAGGTCTAGGCATGCAGAGTAGCAGGTACCTTAGTCCTACTTAGAATTTTGCCGAGACTAAGGAGTTCCAACCCTAGCACGGGATCTTTTACATGCTACACATCGTAGTAACACGGGACCCACGGCTTTACATCACTTCCGAATGATGGTATTCTGTAGAGATTTTCATCTGCATTTTTAAATTTTTTAAAAACCTCACCGGGGTCGAGGATCAAACTCTGAACTCTTAGATCAGTAGTCAGAATGCTTACCACTGAGCTATGGAGCCCGGTATACTAGCATCTAACTTCTATGTAATTGTGAGATGTGTAAAACATACAAATCTTATGTAATATATCTCTACGTTAACATCAGGATGACATGGGCTTCAGACTAATTTATAAATTAATAATACATACACATTAGGGTAGGTGAATATAATATGAATTACCTATATACATACGCCCATCATTGAGGAGTAAAATGCTCTTCAACGAACATAAAACCGACATCATTCCATGTCAATAAATTTAAACAAGTAAGAACCCGTCAAGATATGATCATTAGAATATTTCTATTATTGATGAATTTCTTTGTATTTTTGGTCGTATTCCCTTTAGGGTGTATTTCCACTTTTAATTTTTTAAATGAGCATATCCTAGATATTCCAACATACAACTGACCGTGGCTCAACAATGGTTGCAGCAATTAAAAACATATAAACCGTTCAATAGTTATTTTCCCGGTAGGTAGACATGGAATTTTGTTTTTATAGTTAAAAAAATTAAAACTCCCTAGAATCTCTTTCTGACACTTTGTCAGAATCAGCTGTTATGTACAGGAGGCTCATGAAAGTGTCTAATTTGACATTTTGACGTTAAATGTACAATGTTGCCAGTGCAGTCGTAGTTGCTGCAGATGTTAGTAAACATAGAAAAAAATCAGTTATGCTTATGAAAATGTAGCAAGATAATGGACATTTCAGCATTGAAGAATTTGTTATGTCGCAGTATTTTCGTAAAGACAAAAAAAAATCCTGTCACCAATATCATTAATTGATTTATTATTGTTGTTAACTAGATCATAATCACTACCATTGTTTTGTGATCATGGCTACTTGATAATGACATGTCTTAATGACAACCAGAAACCTTTGATTGGCATTTTATGGTAACCTGTTGCTTTTACACTTATAAACTAAGAGCACTTTATTTTTATGCTATTCCCTTTCATATAATAACCAAAATTTTTAAAAAATCTTACAGATAAAGTTAGAGCTAAAAGAAAATTTCAAAGATTAGACCTAAAAATCACAGGGTTTCAAGCAAGTTAACAAAATTAAATTCCCTGACTTTTCCAGGTTCTCCCTGACAATTTTTTTATTTTTCAGCATAACCCATAGCTCCCAGAGAGTGCACAATTTGAATGCATTGGTGCCAGACTGTCAGTAGCGGCATTGTGTCTTTGTCAGTTCAGCGACACTACATAATATATGGCCAAGACCCTAAGCATATATTGTTCCTTTAAAAGTACACAGGAAATAAAATGATCTAGCAAAATTTTTCGTTACATAAAACATTTCCTGACCAAGAAAAAGAATTACTCATTTTCCCTACTATTTTTAATTACCTGACTTTTCCGTTTTTAAGGTTACTAGGAACCCTGAAACAGCACAGAGTGTTGTCTAACCAATTACTCACGATAGAAGATTTTATTTTCAAACGTCATAAAAGTGACCACTTATATGGCTTGATAGACAAGGTAAATGATTACTTTTATTCCTAGGCATAAAAGTGGTTACTTTTACGCCGGCAGAGTGGATGCCCTGCCTGGACTTGTCTAACTTGCTTAGGCTCGTCAGTAAAATGCGCCCAGTCTCGCCACATAAAGTGTCACTGTTACTCCTAATAACATAATATACTATTATAACAGCCATTGGAAATTAGGTTAATAATGTATAAAGATACCATAAGCATAAAACAAGACTGTTTCTTGTTAGTTTGTGAATAGATTTATATTTATCTCAAAGTAGATATACTGAGTGATTCTGACTTATACGCATAATAGTTCGTGATGTGTAGTAATGGTAATTAAAGAAAAGTGTAGTAATAGAATTTTATTAACAGAGATAACGAATTAATTATGTAATTTAAACTGTAGTATCACAACAATTGTTCGAAGTGATGTTCTTCGTTTTCGATGAACAGCTGAGCATGTCAAATCCATGCTGCACCACACGTACGTACTGGACAACACGTAGAAAAATATCTCGACCCGGATGATATCTTTGAGGAAACCTTTGTGCATAAAACCGAGCTGCAGCTACTGAATTTTGGTGTACTTTCCCGTAAGCTTATACCAGGTCCATGAATTCTGTGTTTTTCTTTTACATACAAAGGAAGCTCCAATTTGATAACTAGTGACATAGAGTAACAGATACAATTAAAGGTAAATGCGATAATTTTATATTTTACTAGTTCACCGCTCTGAACATGATTAATTCGTTATCTCCTTTAATAAAAAACTTTTATCACACTTTTTTTTAATTACACATCACTACACATCACGAACTATCAGTCCTCGCAATTATGCGTGTTAGTCAAGAATCACCCTGTATACTGCTCAACAAATGAACTGGACCGTTTGCATATATTGGTGCAATTATTAAAAATATTTTCCAAAAGAACAGTATGGCATTTTTGGTAACCTTTCAGTTTCAGGATTGTGTCACTATAAAAAGCATTTCTGTTCATAATTTGGTTTAAATTAAACTACATCCATTAATAATATATTATCATTTGAAAATTTTGAATTTTACCCAAATATTGATAGTACATTGCATACAAAGTATGCCAAATCGTTGTTCTTCCTCTTATTTTTCTTAAATTTTTTTTTATAATTTTATAATTTTTTGAATTTTATTATTTTTTTAATTTTATTAATATGATTTTATTAATGCGTCAGTTGATATTTGAGGACAGTGCAATTAAATATGCTTAATATGAGTATACTATAAAACAAAAACTTTTATGCCGGGTGACAATGAAACTACTACCCACGGCGGCATTTCGAAACGACTTGAGATAGAAATATGCAATTCGGTATGTCGATAGGGTTGAAAATATTTGTCAAAATTTAATTGCTTTTAAAAACCATAGCAACCTGTGTCCTGGCCTACTCCGTTTTTTTCATAAAATACAAACAAATAGAAATTACGGAATATTTTTAAGCAGCTCTAATTCAAAAACTATTAATTTTAGACATGGGGTATGTTGGACAAAAGTTATTTAGAATTGTTTAGAGAGTCATAAAAAGAGAAAATATATAGGGTGTCGCATTTAAAATAACAAAGTCAAGGCCATTTCCGGTGAGACCGTAAACGACATTCAATTGTTCTTATGTTACAATTGTTCACAATTTTCAACCCTATCGACATTCCGAATTGCATGTTTCTATCTCAAGCCGTTTCAAAATGCCACCAGGTATATACCGGGTGTCTTAAAAAGAATTACATCTAGTATGCTATGAACTTCCCATAATGCAATCTAAAATTTTATTTGAAATTGGCAAGACTGTAAGTCTATGTCAAATTCAAGGTTAGCAGGTTAGGTTTTGCGTCATTTTTGACACAAACTGACGCAAAACATAACCTGCTAATTTCAAATTTGACATAGACTTACAGTTTTGCCAATTTCAAATAAAATTTTAGATTGCATTATGGGAAATTCAAAGCATACTAGATGTAATTCTTTTTAAGACACCCGGTACTTATTTATATGGGATTTTCGACAGGGTTAGCAGTAAAAAAACCTAGTGGATGACGTAGTTAAAGACTATGAGAATGGTGAACAGCTGTCACTCTGTGTGACCTCACCAAAGCCTTTGATGGTGTTTTGCATCATACATTGGTAATCAAACTGGAACACTACAGTATTCGTGGGGGACTACTGCAGTTTTTCACATCCTATCTAAGAGACAGACAGCAATGTGTTGATGTAAAAGGTACAGTCTCTGCCATAAAAAATGTTCACCATGGAATACCCCAAGGCTCTGTTTTGGGGCCACTCCTCTTTTTCATTTATGTAAATGATTTCTACTACTACCTGTTGCCTCATAAAAGTATATTTTTTGCAGACGATATAACTTTGCTGTGTTCAAATAAAGAAAGCAAGGTTCTAGTTCAGACAATGAAAAACTTGGAAGCAAGAGCTAACATCTGGTTGTCTTCAAATTGAATGTCAATAAAACACAACGAATGATATTCTCTCTAAGAAATAATTGTTCTGTTCCGCAGGAAAGTTCAACATTTAAATATTCAAGACTTTAGAAAAAGAATAAAAACATTTCTCCTTCAACAATGTTTCTATTCAGCTGACGTATTTGTGAATATGCCTTGTATTGCTATTGAATGAATATGAATTCAATGTTAATATCTTAGAAATGCGTCAACTGTATTGTGATATTATTGTTATAATTTAAATGTAGTTATTTAGGTACCGATATGTCAGATTTTAATGTTTTATTTTTATTTTAATATGTTTTTATTACTGACATGTCATAAATGTTTTGTACAGGATTATTTATTATAAATTGTCCACCCCTTATCATTGTTATTATTGCCTATAGAAAAAAAGTTTTAATGAAAGTTGTGTGGTTATGACTGAATTTTGTTGAAATGCTATCAAAAGTACAGTAGCGTGCAGACTTCAGGGGATTCAAAAAAATAATATATTTTTAAGCAGGCTACCCTGTATATTATAAAATTTTTGGAATGATCTTTTTTCCTGATTTCAAAAATATACCATATGTTACCCCTACCTTATACCGTTTTTGAGTTATTAAACGTCGAATATCTTAGTTAAACTAGTTAACATTATTAAATATAACAGTTTTATTTAGGAAATTTAAATATAAATAAATGATAAGTCATTTTGATTATTTCATTAAAGAAATGTCACTTATCAAACAAAATAGTTGTCATTTTTATAGCTTACATTAATAATGTTAAGTTTTCCATATTTACAATAACTAGTTTAACTAAGATATTCGACGTTTAATAACTCAAAAATGGTATAAGGGTAACATATGGTATATTTTTGAAATCAGGAAAAAAAGATCATTTCAAAAATTTAATAATATACAGGGTATCCCATTTAAAAAAAATATTATTTTTTGCATCCCCTGAAAGCTGCACGCTACTGTACTTTTGACAGCATTTTAACAAAATTCAATCATAACCACACAACTTTTATTTAAAACTTTTTTTTTCTATAGGCAATAATAACGATGATAAGGGGTGGGTAATTTATAATGAATAACCCTGTATATACACATGCTTAAATAAATCTATATATCTATCTATTAGCCTATCCATTTATTGACATCCGCACTGTCAGTGCCAAATTAAAAAAAAAAAATGTTGACTATACTTCCAAAATAATGTGTTTTTTATTAGACTGTACATTAATTTAATTGTTAAAATGTGAAAAATAGCAGTGCTGCCAACATACTGTCAGTTTGACAGTGCGGATGTCAAGTAAATGGATAATATAACAAATACAATTTCTATAGGCGGTCCAGTTCATTTGTTGAGCAGTATATACCGAGTTGGCTGATGTTACATTATGTATATATGGAGCCACAACAAACTAACGGGTGTTCATAAACAGTCGTCATCCCAGTAGGTTTTGACTTCAAAAACGTATGTCTATTATAAATGAAAAAAACTGAGCTATGACAGTACTCAATGGCGTTTCATTGTGTTGCACGAATCAATCAAAGATATAACATTTTGTTTTTCAAAGCAACTGGGATGACGACTGTTTATGAACACCCATTAGTTCTGAAGATGATTTAATCACCCGACATTTACAGTTTCAAAATTTCAACGCCCATTAGCTAGCTGCAATTTCCAATTATGCCATTGAATGTGTTACTCGAACACGATTCGAAAGCAACAGATTAGCAAAAAACTCAGTGACATTTTTTCTAAATGTCAAACTTTTAAAATTGATGAAATTTCTGAAAACTAATTTATGTACTATTGCGGACAAACAATGGAAAACCAACGTTAATCTAGTGCTCATTTTTTATTCACATTAAACATTGTAATTATGTCTTCCGTGTCCTACTAACTTAAGAAAATGTTACACTAACAACCAATTATTACAGTAAAACCGTAAACTGACACTATGATCCGATGACAAGAAGATATAAAAATTAGTGTTTCTATCGAGAGATCCAAAAAAAACTGTTCCTCAGCGGGCTGTGGAAATTCAACGTATGAATAATATGTTGGTAACACTGTACGTCAATGTCAAATTCGAAGTTATCAGGTTACATTTTCCGTCAGTTTTGACACAAAATGACGCAAATCCTAACCTGCTAACCTCGAATTTGACATTGACGTACAGTGTCACCAACATATTATTCATACGTTGAATTTCCACAGCCCGCTGAGGAACAGCTTTTTTTGGATCTCTCGATATTTTTTTGCCCGCAATTGTACATTTAGTTTAAAATATTTTTTATTAGTTCATATATTCTACATGGTTTTGACATATGTATGTTTTGTTTAATTTTTTCATCCTTTAGTCGCCTTAACATTATGTATTTAATTCAGATTTTCATAAAATGGCCATTCGGTTATAATAGATCAACTCCCTTATTAATCCATCCAAGTCCATTAAAAGCAAATTGGACTGTATTATTTATTAATTTCATTTTATTGCAAAGAAACTAGAAAATTCTTAGTTATACTGTATATACAGGGTGTTAATTAAGTACGTAGACAAACTTTAAGAGGCGATTCCTTGATCAATTCTAAGATAAAAAGTTCATACAAACATGGGGCCTAAACGGCTTCCTTTTCAAGATACAGGGTGTTGAAATTTAAACAAAAATTACTTTTTTTTCAAAAATCTGGAAAACGCCTAGAGGTATTGTAATGAAACTTGGTGTATATTAGTATTTCATAAAGTGGCATTGTTTGGTCAAAATAAATGTAATTTATTTCCACCAGTGGCGTGCATCGGGGCCACCGCAGCTACCTTATTTCAAAAAAATCTGGTACGCCACTGTTTTTTAGTCAATACGACAAGTTTTTTAGCTTTATCCATTGAAACTATACAAAAGATGTATCTTTTATTTTTTTGATAGAATAAACATTTTGCGAGAAAAATGGAAAAATCTGTAACAGCAATTTTGTACATTGGACGTTAATGGGACCTAAACGGCTTCGTTATCAAAATACAGTTTAAGGAAGCTTTTAAAAAATGTTATTTAATAAAACACAATCTTACAATAGCTACAAAACTTTTTTCTACAAAACAGTGGCGTATCAGATTTTTCTAAAATAATGTACCTGAGATCGCCCCGATGCACGCCACTGGTGGAAATAAATTAAATTTATTTTGACTGAACAATGCCACTTTCTGAAATACTAACCTACACCAAGTTTCATTAGAATACCTCTATCCGTTTTCCAAATTTTTGAAAAAAACTGTTTTTGTTTAAACTTCAACACCCTGTATCTCGAAAACGAAGCCGTTTAGGCCCCATGTTTGTATGAACTTTTTATCTTAGAATTGATCAAGGAATCACCCCTTAAAGTTTGTCTACGTACTTAATTAACACCCTGTATATATCAAACTTGTTTACATATTTACCATGCCCTCTCACATTGACATTAATGTAATTTTGACGGTAATTTGTTAAAGTAATTAGTTGAAAGAAATAAAGTTACTTACCTCAACACCAAATTTATAAAACCCATAATTTAACAAGTATTTCAAACATGTTTTGAGATTCTTGTCAGCATCTGACCGCTTTATCCTTGGGAACATGAAGTATGGTCGTTTAACTGGTCTCCCAGTAGCTATTCTGTTGTTGTTTTGACGAACTAAAACGACTGACCACAAAGTAACTGCCAATATGTATATAATATTCCATTTAACTAAAGAAGAAAGTGTGAACTCATCTGAAGTCTTCCTAAATCCAAGCCACTCCGCATTATTTAGGTTAGTCAGATTATCGGTATAATTTTCAGGGAAGTTCTACGAGAGTAACTATTATAAGTATATTAGATCTTTAGACGTATATTACTCTTACATCACAAGTCACATTCCAGTTGTTATGTTTGATAGTTCCCATTTGATATAACATTCGAGCCAAGAGCATTAACGACACTAATATTGAGGTACTGTACATGGCAAACAAATACACTGGTCGTCCTATCATACACGACAATATTATTAGTATGACGACTGCTAGGTATATGGCGCATTTGTCGTTAACACAGAGTAACATAGCTATCACCAGCACTATCTTTGGCAGATGAATTTCCAGGAACAAGTATGTTAGATTGAATATATGCTGTGCTTCCCTCACCCAGCTGGAGAAAGTCCTTTGTAGTTGTGCTGTCGACATATCTTAAAAGATAATTCTTCATCATATACACCATATTATGTGCAACCAATAAAGTGATCTTATACAGGGTGCTGAAAAAATAGCGTATTAACTCGATGGTACGTTGTTAAGGGATACTCCCTTAGTATGAGAAAAATAAGAAAATTTTTGAAAATATGGGAGCCTATAGTTTGATTATTATGTCTTTAATATTCAGTATTAGGATAGAACAACATTACCCACGTAAAGATAATAGTATGAATGTAAATACTTGTAAATAATTTTGTCAATTAACAAACAAAAACTCAAGAAATTTTAATTCAAAATTAAAAAATCTTCAAAAATATAACACAGATTTTTTGTCCTTATTTTTCTCATACTCAGGGGGTATCCCTTAACAACGTACCATCGAGTTAATACGCAATTTTTTCAGCAACCTGTGTATAACATAACTTAGCCATCATCTAAATGCAATTTAGTAAAAGACACAGAATGCAACAAGTAGATCATGATTAACAAGAATATGAACTAAATATTCCTTGTAAGTGATTAAAACAATACCCGGGTGGACTTAGTATGACAATTTGTTGAATACAAGTATTTTTGTAGTAAATAATTAAAATATTGAGCCTAAATAACAACAACATCCAAGGTTATCTGGCAAGTATAACACAATAAATCAAATAGATTTAAAAGATTAAAATCAACTAAAAATAATTCACTTGCCGGCATTTAGCAGGCAAAGATCCAACCTATACAATATTTTTAGGGGATTTACTGTGCTAGAAATTATCTGCATATTATAAAATAAGTAATCAGAAATCTTGTCACTGAATTCTAGGTTCTATACTCTACCTCATGGAGCCCGCTTTAGAAGAGAGCATTGTTAATTGTATCCCAAAACCGAAACCGCAAAAATATAACCTAAATTTTATTCTATATTTTGCGTTAACTACACACATTTTTCGTAGTTATTCAACTGAGTGAATCAGTTCTTATGCTCAATGCTACAACTGTTATATACTTTTACCATCCTTTATTGTCTAGTTCTATTAATAAATTGGAAAAACAATTAAATATTTTCAGTTATTTTGTATCAACTTTATGGTTGTATAAATTTCTAATTGTAAGAATTCAGAATCATGATCTATTTGTACTACAAACTGCTTAAAAGAAATATATTCAAATTGCAATATATTGGAAACATTGTTTCTTCCATTATGATCAGTTATGTTAAGTAATATCAATTAAATATTGCACGGCCAAGCTTTGGTATTTCACACAAACTAATAACATTTGCATAAGTTACTTACTGCCAATATCAGTGAGATCAAATTTTAACGATGTATCCGGATCAGTTTTTTCACTAGAAGGTTCGGCTATACCCCCTTGTGCAGAACTGCCTTCTGATTGCATCTCTGTAACACTGGTATTTTTGGGATCCGAAATATCCATGAAATCTCGGTGAAAATAATGTAGTTGAATTACAGTGATGATAACAAAAAATGTGGGAGTAACAAGTCTGATAAATAACTGCTTTGGTTCATAACTCTGTAAACCTATATCTAATTGGCTGAAATTGAAATTGTGCGTCCATAAAATATATTTCCAATCAACAAATTAATTTTCAACTTACGCTTCCTTATCAAGATGCAAGTAAGTCCCCCAATACTCTCGAATTGTATCAAATTGGTAAGTGTAAGTAAGTATTAAAATAATCATGGAGTATATGATTACTGTTAACCAAAATCCGAACATAATTTTTCTCCATATCCTAAACGACAGCTGGAAAAAAATGTTTAAAAAAATGAATACTACCATTGTATGTGTAATACCTGAAAACTTAACACAAATATTAAAAATAGCGCCATATAAATTATTCTAAAAGCCGTCATTCGTGAACCTGTGATTGCAACTACGAATAAGGTAATTGCAACAATCCATATCCAGAACTTTGTAAAAAACCGCTTTGCATATCGACCAATTACTTCCATAGTCTTGTTGCTTTTTTTCTCCTCTCTTGAAACTCCTACAATAGAGTGCATTATTACCACAAAGATCCGGAACATAAATCTAAGAAAACAAAAAACTACCCTTATACTTATATTGATCTGTGCAACTCTGTACCACTCCAGAAAATTATAGGCATTAAATAAAGGCAATAAAACTACAGAATAAGTTTCATTTTTAATACTAATTAGAAGTTACAAACCTGCTGCAGTACCCACAGTAACTTGTAGTGGAGCCACCATGTCAGCAAGGGTGTTGCTTTGCCGTGCATCTCGTCTTTCCTTCATATACTGCCGAAGTGTAATCCAGAACATACTTGTGAAAAGGCATTTTATTAGCAAATTTTTGCATGGTAAATATTTAACTCTCTCAAAGCCTATAGGACCCAGGTAACCTTTATGTGTTATATTCAGCTCGTCATCGGTAAGGTCCATTGAAAACACATATGCAGCGACAAGCAAAAATAGAGCGTATAGAACCAAAAATGGGCTGCAGCGTAGCATAGCTCGTCGCTGATTAGGAATCATCCACAGCAAATTAGCCCACAGTAGCAACACGAATGTTATCCAACTGTGAAACGTTATGCTCCATGCCTAAAGTAAAGTTTGACAATGATAATAATACATATGTATATAGGTTAATATACACTGATTTAAAGAAATATTTACCATCATTATAATGTTTGTTGCAATGTATGATGTTCGAATGATCAACTGAACCAAAGACTCTACTCCATAAATTACATGGTCAAGCAAGGTAGGCTTTTCGTCTTCTTCTTCTTCTTCTGTAGTACCTTGGCAAACGGCGTGCAGTTAGAAAAATAGATAATAAATGTACATAACACCAAACTAATACTATATAATTCTTCCCACGTCAACTTTTGTTGTTTTAAATTAAAAACTATGTACGCTAGGTATATATACCAAGTAATTATAAATGACTGTAGGTTTAGAATGCATTGGAGATTTCTGTCTTTTTGCTTTTATCACTCTATTGTGTGTACACGATATGTTTTAATTGTTTATGCAATATACACTCTATACACACAGAAGTGTGAAAGGTTATATAACACATTTGCGTGTATCACATATTTTAGTGTTAATAAAAGTGAAATGAACAGTAAGCAATTTTATTCCTGCTCTTTAATAACGGGTAATAATTGAAAGTCAGCGCAGACTGACGCAGTGGCGATGGCGATGGCGTTTGCGTTAACATCAGTACTAAACACGATTAAAACACTTCACAATGTAAAACTGTATGGAGTTTATTTTATTTAAAAATGGATTTTAAAGAACCACTATTGCTCACGGTGGCTCTAAATAAAGATGAGCAAAATTAACCAAAAGTTCTTCGTTTATATTCATATTTGTAATATATCAAGAATTTCATAGTTTTGTTTATTTACCTCATTTTAGAGAAAAACAGAAGAGTTCGAGTTTGCCAAATAAATAAATAATGAAACAGAAAAAGGGAATTTCACACACTATATCATCAGTACGTGCAGTCTGAGAACGCAATCCAGACCGCTTTTTCCCCTGACATGAACAGTGTGCAAGGATCCGTTTGCTAGTGCATGCAGCGTCTGATTGCTAGCACCACCACAACCGTGACCGATGTCCCACCACGTCAGTTTGCACTTACCTTAACATGTCAAAGTGGCTAACAGTAGTTTATAGTAGTACTAAAACAATTACAATGAAACGGAAAATGCAAATTTTCCCAGTGTACTCTGGACCTACAACCATTTATAATCGCTCTGTGAATACGGTGAGTCACAACCAAATAGTCAAATAATATTTTGCATTTAGAAATTGATAACTAAAAAATATAAGATCCCAAATTAAGAATGAATGCATTAATAAAATTATTGAAAATATTATAGATATTAACGATAAAAGTTTGATTATGAGCATCTTAGCGCTACGAGTTTGATTGCCAAAACGAGGCGGTGAGTCAAATTTTGCGGCAATCAAACGAGTCTCGTTAAGTGCAATAAGCAAAAGTGTATTGTTCAATATCTTAAAGTGCGGTAATATCTGTCCATTACGCACCGAGTGCGGTAATGAAGCTCTTAAGATACTAAAATTAATTTGGTTAATAGTCTACAACAACACTGATGAAGATAACAATAATATTAAAATAATAAAGCATTAAGCTTGTGGCGAATATCTGAGCCAACTGATTTGAACGTTATTTCAATATACCATATGATAGAAAATTTTTATCCTCTAGCCAAAGGGCTGTGGATTTTTTCTTGTTCAATTTATGTTGGCAATCGTTGGACATTGGAATTGTACATCTGATAGTTTAAGGTTATATTAATAATGTAATTTTAACAAATACAAACATTTTTGTTGAATAAATAAAAATGTTAATGACAAAAACAGATGTTCAAAATGATTTCCTCCATTTTTCATACACAGCACCACTTTGTGTTCAGTATTAAACATTTTGTACAAGTTAAGTGATTCTGTAAAAATTTTATAGGTTATATTATTAAGTACAGGGTGTTTGCTCAAATTTTGACCGCTTCTAACAACTTTGTTATTCCAGATAGAAAAAAATTGTTCAGATAACTGTAGGGTATCATCCAAACCGTCCCAATTTGCTTCTTAAAGAAACAATTGAGCATCACGGGTGAACTTTTTGATTTATTGTATCCTTTTTTTAATGGAACACCATATATATTATGTGTTTATTGGATAGCGCTTAAAATTCTCTTTTCAAAAATATATAAATTGCGTATAATTACTTCATCCATTGTTGAAATATCCGCTATTAAAGAATCAAAATGTTACTAATTTACTATATGAAATAAATCACAGTAACCATTCAAATAATCAACAATTTTAATACCAAAAACAATTTTTGAAATGAATGTCATTTGATAACCTTGTTTTTCAATGGTTACTGTGATTTATTTCATATAGTAAATTAGTAATATTTTGATTCTTTAATAGCGGATATTTCAACAATGGATGAAGTAATTATACGCAACTTATATATTTTTGAAAAGATAATTTCAAGCGCTATCCAATAAACATGTAATATATAGGGTGTTCCATTAAAAAAAAGTATTCAATAAGTCAAAAAGTTCACCCGTGATGCTCAATTGTTTTTTTAAGTAGCAAATTCGGACGGTTTGGATGATACCCTACAATTATTATCTGAACAATTTTTTTCTACCTGGAATAATAAAGTCGCTAGAAGCTGTTGAAATTTGAGGAAACACCCTGTACCTTTACTCATCACTACCAACATAAAGTAAGTTTCAAAAAAATCCAGAGCCTTCTAATAGAGGATAATAGTTTTCGATCATACGGTATGCACTTACACATTAAAATAGCTGTAATTTATGCAGTCAAAAAATTGTGTGAGTAAGTTCATATAAAGTTTTTGGAGCAGAATGATATTTAGTAGCTAAAAACAAATTTTGTGAGAAAAAAACAGGACACCCTGTATAATTTAAATCTACAATAGGTATTGTTAAAATGTATGTTGATTTTTTCTTGATCTACAAATAGACTATTGAGACTCGTAAAGTTGAAAACTTCAAGTTCTGTTTGCAAAACTCATTTCAATAATGGAAAGAAAATTGTACCTACTTGGAACAATCACTTATACATCAATGTTTTAAAAATACAGGGTGTGAATAAATTGACAAAAGAAGTACATGTGCTGATGTTGGTCATAAAATTCTGAGTCAAAAATTGTAATCCAGGCAGACCTTGCCATTCACGGATTTGCATTTTAACTGATTTAATTTTACGCGGGGCACTTATGTGCTCCCTTTTCTTTGCCATTCACGGATTGTTTTGCCGTTTGCGCGTTCGCAGATGGAATTGCCAACGTTAACTGTTTAAACTTTCACACACTAAGTAAATAAAGCAGACGTATGCGGTTTATGTCATGAACACCTAAATAAAATTATTTATCATGAACTTGTAAACACACTTATTGAGCCTATTCCTTTAAATCTCTTATTACCAATTCGGATCTGAAATAAATTGTAAAATTATAACTTGAACCCAAAATATAGCAATCAGAAAGTACGGCTGAAACACACACCACGACGACCCGAGCGAAGGACACGGCAATTGAGATTAGGAATATAGAACATTTTACGGCGACACACCCCAGAAAGCTGATCACTAGGGGTGCAAGAGATCAATACCCCCCAAGCAAAAATACCAAGAGTAATGGTTATAAGAAGGATGCCGCCTACAATAATGAACTTCATGTGGGCACCTTAAATGTAAGAACGCTACTTTCAGAGGAAAGAATGACAGAACTAGAAGAAGCACTGGAGAAGATAAAATGTGAGATAGTAGGACTTGCAGAAATCAGAAGAACAGGCGAAAACATTATAGAAAGAAAGAATAGAACTGTATTTTACTACTATGGAGAATCAAAAGGGCAAAGAGGCGTCGGATTCATTGTAAGCAAAAAGTTAAAAAATAGTATCAAAAACTTTAAGGCACACTCCGACAGAATTGCAGTCTTGGAAATAGAACTAGGGAAGCAAGAAAACTTAACAATAATCCAAGTGTATGCCCCCACAAGCGTCAGTAAAGAAGAGGAAATAACTAGATTCTACGAAATGTTAGACGAGATAGCAACTCAATATGCAAATCCTAAGACCAAACTTTTAGTAATGGGTGACTTCAATGGCAAGATCGGCAAGCTAGAACCAGGAGAGGAACACATTGGAGGGCCATATGGAATAGGTGAAAGAAATAATGCAGGAACAAATCTATTAGAATTTGCAGCTAGACAAAGACTCACTATTACAAACACCCTCTTCAAACGTAGATCAGGAAAAAGATGGACATGGCAGGCACCAAATGGCGCAAGAAACGAAATTGACTTTATATTAGCGAACAGAAGAGAAATCATAAAAAATACGGAAGTAATAAGCACGTTAGAATTTGATACCGATCATAGGTTGGTAAAAACAACTTTAAAAATAGACAAAAGGAAAGAAAGAAAAAAAATGTTTAAAAACAAGACAAAAACAGGTCTAACAGAAGACAATATCAAAGACTACAAGCAACACCTAAACAAAATTATGCCCAAGCAAGAAGAATTGAATGGTATGAAAATACAAAAAGCCTATGACAAATTTGTAAGCGCCTGCTAGCAGCAGCCACCCACTCGCAGCGATCCACAAAACTGAACACAAAAACAAAGGGAAAGATCACAAACAAAACCAGAGAAATGATCAGAAAACGAGAAGAACTAAAACAAATTAGAACAACCAGCTTAAGGGCACAAGTAGAATATTGCGAGTACAACAAAATGACTAAACGAGCAATCAGAAATGACAACAGAAATTGGGAGGAAAAAACTATTCAGTCAATTCTGGAAGACAGTGGCTCAACAAAGAAAATTGGGAAAGAACTTTCCAGAGGAAAAAACTGGATTCATAAGCTAGCAGATCCGAATACCAACAAGAAAGAAGGAAATAGAGACAAAATAATGACGATTGCAACCGAATACTACAAAGAGCTTTACAATAGTAACTACAACCCTGCAGAGAGGATAAAGGAACAACAAAAACGGAACAGCAGCCATAGGAACACAGAAGATATTCCAATAATCCAAAGAACCGAGATTAGGAAAGCAGTAGGACGCCAAAAAAATGAGAAAACACCGGGCGATGATGGCATCACAGGAGAAATGCTCAAATTTGGAACTGAGGAAATAATCTACCAACTACAGTGGATATTCAACAAAATTATGGAAACAGAAACCATTCCAAATCAATGGGCAAAAGCTGTAATTATCTTGCTACATAAGAAAGGCGACACAGAAAAAATTAGTAACTATAGACCCATCAGCCTTATTTCAAATATATATAAAGTCTTTGCAAATATAATTCTCCAAAGAATAAGCTCAACATTAGACAAACACCAACCCTATGAGCAAGCAGGATTTAGAAAATCATATTCTACCATAGACCATCTGCATACAGTCAACCAAGTACTGGAGAAACACAATGAATTTAACATCCCACTGTATATAACATTCATAGACTATACCAAGGCCTTCGATTCATTGGAACACCACTATATATGGAGGGCACTGGAGGAGCAGAGAATAAACAACAAATACATAAACATAATCAAAAACACATACGAAAAAACAGAAGCATATATAAAATTGGAGAGAAATGGCCCACTTTTTCGAATTCTCAGAGGAGTGCGACAGGGAGACCCTCTCTCCCCAGCATTATTCAACGCCACACTCGAACAAATCTTTAGGAACCTGAAATGGAACAATAAAGGTATCAACATTAACGGCAAACGGCTTTCTAACCTCAGATTTGCCGATGATGTGGTCCTATTCGCTTCATCTGCAAAAGAAATGGAGAACATGCTAAACGAACTGAGCAATAAGAGCAATGAGGCAGGACTGCACATAAACTTAAAAAAAACAAAAGCACTAACTAACAGCTCAGAAAGCAGAATAATGGTTCAAGGCACAAAACTGGAAATGGTTTCCGAAACAATATATTTAGGTCAGCTAATATCCTTCAAGAACAAACAAGAAAAAGAAACCCAACGCAGAATAACCCAAGGATGGAAGAAGTTTTGGTCATTAAAACATATATTAAAAGGAGGCGTTTCATTAAATTTAAAACAAAAAGTGTTTGATAAATGCATTGTTCCGACTCTAACATATGGTGCGCAGGTGTGGGCAACAACTAAAAGCTCACTTAATAAACTCGTAATCACTCAAAACAAAATGTTACGATCCATTTTAAAAATATCATTAAAGGACCGGGTAAGGCTAACCGAAATAAAAAAACGCTTAAAAACTCGTGATGTGGAAAAATGTTGTAAAACTCTTAAATGGAAGTGGGCGGGACACCTGGCCAGACTAGAAAACCGATGGACTAAAAGAGTTACCAAATGGTATCCCATGTTGGTAAAGAGAAGGAGAGGACGTCCCAAGACGAGATGGATCGACGAGATAGAAGAGATGGCTGGGAAAAACTGGATGGACAAGGCACAAGACAGGCGCTGGTGGCAGAAAAAGGGGGAGGCCTTTTGCCCGCTTCGGGATGCATAAATATGGCTATTTGGATTTGAATTTGGATAACTTGAATAAACAAATGGACATTCGAGCTTTAGATTCAAATGGTAGACTTATGTTACGTATGTAATTTTAGTTCACGCTTTACTGTCTTCTGGAGCGTTTCTGCATAGGTTACATAGTATAAATAAATCTAGTTTATAGAAAACGAAAGAAGAGCTCAAATGGTGTTCAAAAAGATAGAGCGACAAGCGTTAAAAGTGGGATTGGAGATAAATGAAGAGAAATCAAAGTATATGATTTTAGGGAATAGGAAGCAGGAGGAAACACAAAATCTCACAGTGAGAGCACTAGATACAAACAAGCAGTACATTCTGAACATAACAAATCAAGTGGTGTATTTGGGGGCGGAGATTACAAGTGAGGGTAATTACAAAAGTGACATACAGAGAAGAATAACAGCGGGATCGAGATGTGTGGGGGCCTTAAAGAACATACTAAGTGATAAAAACATATCAAGACGTACAAAAGTGCGTATATACAAAACAGTTATAAGACCCATAGTGACCTTCGCGAGTGAAACGTGGGTGTTAACAGAAGAAATAGGGAGCATGTTAGAAATATGGGAGAGGAAGGTACTAAGTACGATGTTTGGGGGTATTAAAGAAAATGAAGAATGGAGAAGAAGAACGAATAAGGAGCTAGCAGACATTTACCAGGAGAAGAGTATTAGAACAGTTGTACAGCAAAATAGGTTAAAATGCCTGGGTCATGTAACAAGACTAGAAGATGAAGACCTAACGAAGAAAATGTACAGAATGGAGATAAGTGGAAGAAATACGAGAGGAAGGCCAAGAAAAACGTGGTGGGAGGGCGTAAGAGAGGACCTACAACACCTCGAGCTAACGATGGAATGGGAAGCAATGGCCAAGAACAGAAAGTTATGGAAAAAGAAGATACAAGCCATAGGCCTATAGGCCTGCAGTGCTGATTTATATATATATAGAGCTTAACTCCGTTTTTATCATTTATGTGTTTACTCGCGGTTTTGCGCTTTGCGGCATTCTTCTGGAACGTAACCCCCGCAAACGACGAGGTCTGCCTGTACTAAAATGTTGGATTGGTCTTCGTGAACCTTTACGAGCGATAGATAAAAACATATTTTTTTCCAGGTAAAGTAGTTTTTTGTTTTAAATACGTCAAAGCATCGTCAAGGAAAGTTGTTCAAAATGTAAAATTATGGTTACATGCAAAACTTAAGAAATATGCAACCGTGTGTACTAGATGAAGTACATGTGGTAACATGGTTTTGTAAGTCAGCTGATATTTTTTAAATTTTGCATGGGGCCATAATTTTACATTTTGAATAACTTTCCTTGATAGTACTTTAATGTATTTGAAACAGAAAATGTACTTTGCTTGAAACAAACATGTTTTTTATCTACCGCTCGTGAGGGCTCACGAAGACCAATCCAACATTTTAGTATTACAATTTTCGACTCAGAACTTTATGACGAACATCGCCACGTCTAGTTCTTTCGCCAATTTACACGCACTCTGTATTTATGGAGTTCTTGACTAAATTAGCAAGGCATGGACATGACAGAAAATCTTATATTATAAGAGCTGATGCCGGTAGCCGGCCGACAGACCGAAAGCAAGTGGCGCGCAGCATAAACGCGCAGCATGAACGAGCACAAGTGGCGACGCGGCAAGCATTTGTATTGTTAACGTTGGCAGGACCGGACGTATAGACTGGCTACCGCCTTGAGCACGTATTGTTATTGTTAACTGTTTCTTTACGCTGGCAGGGCTACCGTAGGCTGGCCACGAGTTCTAGTATACAATTATAAGCCGTTCACGACCTTTTTGAGACAGAGTTGGCTATGATTTTTTCTTTTCATGTTGGACTAACTGATTCGATGATGTAGCAAATGCAACCTTTTTTCTGTCATTCCCAGATTTATTATTTGAATATTCGTAGGAAATAAATGATTTATCAAATGTGTAAAAATAATTTTAATTTCCGCCAAAGGAAAAGTCAAAATGTTCAAAATTATTTTGTTACAACAAAAAATTTCCATTAAACGATGCTACTTCCAATTTAAAAAGAACAGACCAAATTTAAAAGAACGCGAGTCGATGTGGAGACTAGAGAATATCCAGCAACAATGTACCTATTCAGAAAATATAACCTTAAACTGAAAACAACCTAACCTAACACAAAAAGTGTCAATTTCCATGAGCGAGTTTAGTTGCAACAGAGGTTCTGCCAACAAAATTACTAGATGGTCATATCCTCACCTGACCCAAAAACATCGTAAACGGCTTATACCAGGTGTCTTAAAATGAATTACATCTAGTATGCTTTGAATTTCCCATAATGCAATCTAAAATTTTACTTGAAATTGGCAAGACTGTAAGTCTATGTCAAATTCAAGTTAGTAGGTTAGGTTTTGCGTCAGTTTTGACATATATTGACGCAAAATGTAACCTGCTAACCTTGAATTTGACATAGACTTACAGTCTTGCCAATTTCAAGTAAAATTTTAGATTGCATTATAGGAAATTCAAAGCATACTAGATGTAATTCATTTTAAGACACCCGGTATAATGTACAAGTAATTGGAATTTTAAGGTAGGTACTCTATACGTATACATTAACAGTTGTTATTTTGAGTAAACATTTTCAAAACACTGGACACGGCTTTTGAAAAATGGTTAAGTCAAGTTTTACAGACTTACCAACACTGTGTGATGCTTGTACAATAATCTTAGTAACATATCATAAAATTATAGCAACATGGCATATAAGTAACCTACAGTGCCTTTATATAGACAGTCGCGACAATACAACTAAGCCACACCCCCGCCGCCATATTTAGGCAAATTTCTAACGGGTGTTCATTTAAATCCGTAATTAGAGTCGACTGTGATACGTGTTTTACGTTTGGCAGTACTGAAAACATTTGAGATTTGCAGGTTATGATTTACATCAGTCTGTGCCAAATAACAAACAAAACCTAACCTACTAATCTCGAATTTGACATAGACTGACAATACACTTCAGTACTGTCAAACGTATAACACGTATCACAAGTGATTTAGCCTAAACATGGTGGCTGAAACCACGTGATCTAGAGAGCCAATCAAAAATAGGACACCCCATTGTCGTCACTGTCTATATAAAGGCACTGTAACGTAACCTACATACCACCGTACCTCATTGCAATATTTCTGAAATGCACAAACAGCACAGAATTTTCTGAAATAGGAGGAAAATTGTAGGTGAACCAAGGGTGTGACAAGCACAACTAGAGATTATTTACTTATTCTATTGCTTGAACTACAGCTGAAAATCGTAATTTGTTAGAAATATCCTATGGCAAGCAAATCCAAATCTTAATTACGACTGCCAGTAACTCATCATCTAGTACGTTAACATTAAGTTGGTAAAATACTTTATTTCTGGGTTTTTAATGAAGAATCGTTTGGTGTAAATATTACCTACCATTTAGGATTAACCCTGTATATTTTCATTTAAATGCTGATTGACTCTACACTAGCAAATTCAGAGGGATGTTAAAGCTAGTTAAAGGAGTTTATTATTAAATATGCTGAATTGAATTACAATAGAAAGTACTTTTACTTAAATAAATAATGTTACCAGAATTATCAGGAAAAACTCCTCCCTCCGAAATTTACTCTAGTACTGTGTATTATAATTATAATATTTATAATACAAGTAAAAGACATACCAATGACTCACCCTGTATCATAATGGTTCAAATAAAATTAATATTATTTTTGCAAACACTATTATTTATTAAAGACCTCACAGCAAACATGCGACAATGAGTATGCAAACATTTTAATTAAAACTAGGCTTTATTTTAGAAAGGCAATGAAACAGCAAACAAATAATTTTCATGCAAAACACTATGGTGTTCCAGAGATCAATGGCATAGGAGTCATGTAATAATTTTTTTTTTAGTAAAATACGAGGGAGGGTGTATTGATATATTCGTAGCCTACTATAGAAGCAACCAAAATCTGAAACTCATGTTTCTTCTTAGGTACTCTGAAAACCAGCCCTCCACACAACATTCCATGTCTTTTCTTCACTATTTTTTTTTGTAGCGTTGTCAATAATGTAGAATAATATTTTCCAATTATTATTTTACCCTTATCTAGGTGATCAATCATGTTTACTCTTTTAAAAACCATAGGGCTTCTATTCCGTCAATTGCTATTTTTGTTTCTGGGTCATAGAAATGTACCCAAGTTTCATCGATGGTAACAGCACAGATTGGGTGCGATGCTTCCACTCTTGCTCGCTTCTGATTGACATCCAAGCCTGATAATATCATGTCGTCAACTGCATCGATATTTTATGAGTAGATACAGAAATTAGTCTTCCCAATCTCTTCTCACCATCAACAGAAAATTTTCTTCTTTTGAAGCATGCAATCCAATTTTTGAGTCGCATATGAAGAGCATTGTATTAAACATATCTTCATAAATCTGCTTATCCGTTAACCCCCCGTACTAAATGATTGATCGATAATCCAATTTATGGACATACGGTCGACATGCTTTCTATGAAATTTTATTGCACAGTAAAGCTTCAGATTATTGAAGTTAAATATCATAGAGACATTACTTATAAGTTATTATTTATTGCTATGGTAAAGACATTTTGTTTTATCCAAAGAAAACGGCTTAGGCTAACAATTATCAATACCCCCTCGTAATCTAATGTAGTTACTTCCCTAATATTATATACGTTCGTAGATGGTTTCTCAAACAATTAAAAATATTGTCGATTATTTACTACTGTTTCAATGTGTGAGTAGAATTATCCATTTTAAAGGAGTATAATAAATAAAAAACTATAAAAACTCCTGGAACTTAGATTTCCAAATATTTAATTTTTTTTTCAATTACTTGAAAATTTTACTAATATAACAATAGTATTTAACTGGCTTGGTAAAAGGGTTTTTACTGGTGGGCAGAAGAATATGACTGGTGAACCAGTCCCCTTCTGGAGCCAGTAAAACCCGTTACCTTGCATGTATTGTTGAATATTTTATTTGTTCCACACTTGTAAATAACTATAAATTTACCATTTATTCAAAATGTCAAACTGACAAGCAACTAAATTCATCAATATGACACATACTAAGGAAGACAACTCTGGCTTTGCACGCTATCATTTATCTATGAGCACGGGTGTAAAATTTTACTGGCTAGCCAGCTAAGAGACACTTTCAAGGTGAATGCAGTGACTTGATAGATTGATGTTCACAAGTGAGGAACAAATAAAAATAGTTACCATGATAACTACAGACAGACCAATGTTTCAATTTGAACTAATAATGTGAAAATACAGATATTTGTTCAAAATTATTTCCATGAATTTAAAAATTAATATACGATGGTTTGGTGGTGTACATGGTGGATAATTTTCGAAGTTTTCATAGGGAATCTCAATAACTATAGGAGATATGGAAAAATGGACGCCCATCCTCAATCTATTTTTTCGAGAAAAGCTTAATGGTGAAAACCAAAATTGGCTATCGTCTTTTGTTTTCGAATTATACGCAAAAATTTAATTTTTTGACTTTTTGTTTTGCGACTATATCTCACTTATTTATAAAAATAAAGAAAAGTAATTTTTACATTCGTTCACGCACCTTTTTGTTAAGAATCCAGGGGCGTAGTTAGTTTTTCAAAAAAAGCTTCTAAATTTAAGTTATACTTAATATAAAGATGTATTTTTTATATGGAACTCATAGTTGGCTATGGTGTTATGAGAAAGAGAGTTTTTCCTATTTCAGTGATATTAATCATATAAGATTGTCAACATTACATCAATTTTAACCCGAAAAAAACAAAATTTGGGACGGGATTTGAGGGAAGGCGGATTTTCTATTTTTTAAATAACATAGCATAATTCTCTGCCTTTGAAAACTACGAATTTTATAGAACTTAATATGTTATTTAAATTTCATAACATACAGTTTAAAATACATTTTTTAAAAGTTAAGTGGACTAGTTAGAAACTCAATGTTTATGAAAAAAAGTAAACATTATTTTCTAAAATTATATTTTTCATCAGCCATGGGCCTAGAAGGCCTGTAGTGCTGTAATATATAAACCGTTCAATAGTTATTTTCCGAGTAGGTAGACATGGAATTTTGTTTTAATGTTTAATAAAATTAAAACTCCCTATAATCTCTTTTTGACACTTTGTCAGAATCAGCTGTTATGTACAGGAGGCTCACGAAAGTGTCTAATTTGACATTTTGAGGTTAAACGTGCAATGTTGCCAGTGTTTTCATACTTTGTTTGCCAGTAGGCATAATATTTATGGACATCGGCGTCATGGATACCTATCTGTCAACAAATTGTAATACTAAAGCAAATATGCCGAAAGTCACTAAAGGTGACACAAAACTACAAATTACAAAGGCCTACAGGCATTATAAAGACGACAGGCCAGACCTCAGCAAAACTGAAATCTTTGCCTGGCTTAGTGACATATGACACGTAAGTATTTATACATAAAACTTAACTGTTAGTTTAATTTTGCGCTTTGTACTGTTTTAGGTATCTGAAAGAACTATTAGAAAGATTATTGGGCGGGACAATTTTGAAATTAAACCTTTTGGCCCACGACCTAAAAATGATACATAGGTACTATACAGGTTAAGATGATTTGGGCATATATGGAGAATGCCAGATGGAAGAACTACTAAGATAGTATTGGAAGGCAGAGCGCAAGAAACTAGAAGAGGGCGACCAAGGAATAGGTGGAAGGAGGCAGTAATGGGAGACAGCAAGCAAAGGAATAGAAGACTGGAGAAATAAAATCATGAATAAGGGACAATGGAAACAGATTGTTATGCAATGGGCAAAAGTGGCTTGTAAAAGCTTTATTTATTTATACTGAAAAAATATATAAATTGTAATATTTAAATATTTTTGTATACAATTTATAATTACAATAAAAAAACGACTTTCATTATACCATTATGCCTACTCAACAAAGTATGAAACGTATTCAGAATCAGCAAGTTGGCTTTCATGAAATTTATCTTAACCAATAATAAAAGTGGCACAAAATCCAAAATCAAATCTGGCAACCACTTTTTGTACATTAATATAAAATTACAACTATGTATAAAATGGGCATAACCTAACTTTTGTTAATGACTGACACCATATTTACAGGGTGAAATTCATTACCCTAATATGGCCTCCTATCGGGAAAATAACTATTGAACGGTTTATATATTTTTCATCACTTTGTACACTTTCTACTAACGATTTCTGCTCTGGAGCTTTTAAATAAGAATCACTTTTAGCACGAAGGATTTTTTTGCAAACCCGAAGCCCGAAGAATGATCGTTAAACCCAAAGTCTTCGCTCAAACCCTGATACAATATGGTATCGATTTATTCATTTTCACTATTTTATACTTAGCAAAAATTCACAATATTTAAAGTAGTTTTTAATATTTCTTCGATTTTTAGTTGAAGGCTTGTGCCATCTAGAATATACATGACTGGAGTAAGTATCTTTGCATTTTTACAATACCACCATTTTATTGACAGAACTAATCAGGTTTGATTGTTGCGTATAATATTATACAGTGTCTGTCATACAATTGGACACATATGAAAATTTGTTTCACTATCTATTTATTAGAAAGTTTTGCGAGGTATGAATGGTCCTCGACACCGAAAGGTAAAAGAGGCTATAGATTATGTATGTATGTTTATTCTTGATAAGTCTCTGGTCTTCTCAAATTAAAAATGCACTTGCAAAAATTTAAATATTCTCTTTCATATACAGGGGAGGTTCGAAAATATGAAAATGGCTCAAGAATAAATTACACAAAAATGTTAATTGGAAATATTTGTTATAACATTTTTATTAAAAATTGTAATTGACTCGAATTGTCATTGATGTATGCATCATTTGTTATTAAATTTTTTGAAGATACCTGGTTTTTGATACAAAAAGAAGTTTTTTCGACAACCATAAAAAAATGGGGAAATTCGCGCATCGCTATCAATGCGCGAAGTTTGCCATTTTTTTATGTGGTAAAAAATAGGATATTTTATTACGTTACCATTGACGACATGAAAAAAGGCATTTCGCGCACTAGAGCTCCAAAAATGTTCGCGCACTATGACGCAAAACAATATAGAAAAAATCAAAAAGAAACAATGCGAGAATGAAATACAATATAGCTCTACTAAAAAACAGAGAAGTTGCCGACAAATACAGAACAGAACTAGACAATAACTTACAAAACAAGAAAACTGCTAAGGAGATAACGCCTAACTGTAAAATATTAACTGAATGTATTCATAAGGCCAGCGCAGAGACTTTAAATGCTGAGAAAGAAGTGAGGAAAAACTGGATAACCGATCCAACCTGGAAACTCATCACAGACAGAAAAGAATGTAAAGCAAAGATAAATGCAACAGTTGTACAAAGTGAAAAGCAAAGACTAACAGAAGAATATACAAGGATTAATAGAAATGTAAAACAAGCTGCCAGAAATGATAAGAGACAGTGGGCAGAACAATTAGCAAAAGAAGCACAAACGGCCGCAGACAGAAATGATATGAAAACAATATACCGTATAACTAAACAGTTGGCAAACAAATGTTAAAGATATATTTTCTCACCACTTTAAGACAATATTCTTTATTCCGAAAAAATACAAAAATAAGGGGGCACATCTAACACATCGATATTCAATACCTAAGTTCTTAACTTGTCCTGTGTCCTTAATTGTAACAACTTAAAAACACACAACGGTCTTCACCCGCTCAAAACCTGCTTGTTCTTCCACGTTCGGCGATAGACTGCGCGTTCCCCCTCCCGCACATCCGCTCGTCAACTCCGCGTCCCCTTGCGGCGCACTTCCGTAGCACTCACCCGCGAAACGCTGAATTTAAAATATTTATCACTCGGCCATTCCTGATTTTACGACCTCCTGGTTCGTTGCTTGGGAAACGCTCGGATGTCCTCGTTGATCTCCGCCTCCCTCCAACACGTAATCCTTGAACCGCAATGGCCTCCCCACCTCTCGCTTCGTTCGAAGGTTAACCGGTCTCGCTGCCACCGTTACAGCACCTGATGTTGTTTGACCCACTTCGGAATCTCGCGTTGCTCGCCTTGAAGCGGCGACCTTGACCTCGTTCTCGTCCTCCCCGCATGCGACGTTGTCACGTTTCTTGCCTCCACTAATCCGGATAGGTTCCTCTAGTTCGCTCGTAGATTCGTCCTCTCCGCTTCCGTTCTCCACTGGATTTTTGTACACTTTCAACCTGGACACGTGCACTTGGGTCGTGAAGTTCCTGTTCGCACCATCTGCCACTGTATTAATCCTATAAGTGTCATTCCCTAAATCTCCGGTCACTGTGTATGGGCCCTTATATTTTCTTTGTGTTTTTACCGGTTCCCCCGTGGAAACTGGCGGAGAACGCACGTAAACAATGTCCCCGACGTTAAATCCTTCGTGTTTATACCGTTTACGGTCAAACCGCTCCTTATATTTTATCTGCTCGTTTGTAACCTTTTCACGCACTTCGTCCTGTAACTTCGCTGGTAATACGTAATCGTCATTGTTTCCCGCGAATTCCCGTAAAGCACCATCGTGAAAGTTAGCTCGAAATCCATACAATGCTTCGAATGGCGTTTTCCCTGTAATTTTATTTACCACACTATTCGCGTCCCGTTGTACTTCTTTTAAGCAACTGTCCCACATTCGTTCCGTTTTCATTTTCGTTAAAATCGCCGGCGTAATGGTCCTATTCACTCGCTCGCAGACTCCGTTCGCTCGAGGATGTCTTGTGCTATTTAGCACGTGACGTATCCCATTACTCGCGCAATACTGTTCGAACCCGTCAGCTGTGAAGCTGGTTCCGCGATCCGTCACAATCATCGCTGGTAGACCAAAATCGTTCACAAAATCGCGCAAACACTTCAATGTACTGCTCGTTTTTGTGCTCGGCACCGCATATACCAAATGCATTTTCCCGTCTGCCCCTCGTTGTAACATCATCCCCGCTAAACCAACTGCACTTGCGTCCGTATGCAGTTCTGTATACGAACTCGGATTATACAGCTGCAAGACCGGCGCTGCCGTCAAAGCATCCTTCAACTCGTCAAACGCCACCTGCTGTTTGTCTGTCCACATAAACACATTGTCTTTCCGCGTTAAATCGCTTATCGGTCTCACTTTCAGCGCATATCCTTTCACGAAGCGTCTAAAAAACCCTGTTAATCCCAGCCATCGTTTTACTTCACGCACATTTCCCGGTCTCGGAAAATTCTCTATGACCTTCACTTTCGCTGCACCTGGGGAAATTCCCTCCGCAGATAATTTGAATCCTAAAAAGTCCACGCTTGAAGCACCAAAATGACATTTGCGTAGCTTCATCGTAAGATTCGCGGCACGGAAGGTCTCGAACACTTGTCGTAACCGCTCCAACATATCGTCCCAGTTTTTTGCTGGTATCAGCACGTCATCTAAAAACGCCATCGCGACCTTGTTCCTCAAAGGCCCTAGTACTCGCGTCATTAGCCTAGCAAAGTTCGATGGACTATTGCACAATCCGAAACACATTCGCGTGAATTCCCCCGTTTCATCTGGCGTAACAAAAGCTGTTTTACACCTAGACCCTTTCGCTAACGGTAACTGAAAAAACGCGTGTGCTAAATCCAAGGTAGTGAACATTGTACACCCTGCTAAATGTTCAAATTGATCATCCATGTTCGGCAATGGATAATGTTCTTTCACTGTCTGTTGGTTCAACTTTCGAAAATCTACCACTAGCCTTGGCTCCTGTGAACTTTTCGCCACTAATAACACCGGCGACGCGTATGGCGAAGTGGTATCTGTCGCAATACCATTTGCCTTCCACTCGCGCACGATTTTTGCGATGGTTTCTCGCTCGTGTGCAGTCACCCGATAAGCTCTCGTACGCACCGGCACATTATTGTCAACTATGTTCATTTCCATTAACTGGTTACAACCTAGTTCGCTTAAGTTTTGCGCGAAACACCCCCGAAATTCGTTCACCAAGCTTGTTAGGTTCCGCAAATCTCGCTCCGATATTTCTTCGCTCACGTTTAATTGTTCACTTGTAATCGCTTCTCTGCATAATTCAATTTCCATCACGCTCATTTCTTGTCCACAAATATTCTTCGAATCAATGTTCACACCGAATTCCCGAATTTTGTCTATCTTTTCGCCTTTCACTACGAAGTTTGCATCGTCACTTTCGTTGGCTACTGGCACCGTGAATTTGCCTCCATTTATGTCCACACTCACGAAGTTTATGCTCCTGGGTTCCAAACTTTGATCTTCCGCAGCAGTTATCTCTACTGATTGCGTGGAAACTGGCAAATTAATTTGCGCAAACGGTTCCTCACTACGCAAACCAAAATGCAGTACCTCGTCTACCCGCACATATGCTAACTCAGGGTGTTCGGTAAAGTTCTGCCCCAGCAATACACGTAGATTCTGTACCCCACACGGAACCACGTAAAAATTCACATCTTCTACGTTAATTCCATCTAGATTCACTCTAGCTTTCGCAAAACCTTTGCTGATTACCGCACTGCTTCCGAATCCTGTCAGTCTGTTTTCCGTTTTTTCAACTTTTAATTTTAAATCTCTCGCGGCTTCCTCAGTCACTGTGCTCACCGTAGCACCAATGTCAATGAAACATTTTATCGCTTCTTGCTCGTTTATTTTAACATTCCGTATGAACTTCGTTGCCGCACTTTCTGCTAAATTCTTTGGTTCAGTCCCTATTCTCCACACTTGATTCACAGATTCACTTCTCTGCGTCACACGTTCTGGACATTCTCTGCTGATGTGGTCAGGTTTTTTACAATTAAAACATACCACTTTTCTCGGTTTAGTGCATTCTCTGGCTAAATGCGATGGTTCCCCGCAGTTGAAACACTTCCACTTCTCCTTCTTCACTTTAGGATGCTTTTGTGCACCCGGTATGGCTGGTTTCGTTGCTTCCTGAGGTTCACTTTTCACCCCGACGAAGCTGCTGCTATTGTTTTGGGGTTTGTGTGGCTTTTCACTTTTTTCTGCCCGGAAACGTCCACTCCTCGCATCACCGATTTCTTCGCACTCTTGCAGGTCCTGTAACAACTCCACTTCGTTGCCTTGAGTTTTTCCCATTGCCACATTACACAAATCCTTGTTCCACAATCCTACTAAGATTTGCGCTTTGGTTTCTTTAAAATTCAGCTTAACGTCCTTACACAATTTGAATTTTTCGTGAAAGTAGGAATTTATGCTTTCATTCCGGCTCTGCACCCTCGCTGTCATTCGCTTCCACTTCTCCGTTTGCGACAACTCTCCACTGAACATTTCTTCAAATTTCTCCGCGAATTCGTCGAATGTTTTTAACTTCTCCCAGTTACTTTCATGCCAATGTTTTGCACCTCCAACCAAATGTGTACGAGCTGTTTCCAAAGTGAAAGCATCTGGCCACCGGTGCAATAGCTGCATACTTCTTATGTTAGCTATCCACCCTTTTGCTTCACTTTTACTTTCTCCATTAAATGTACTGATTGTCCTCGTTAAATCAGGCATTATGTGATATGCCATTTGATTTCCCGTAACCGCACTCCCGGCACTACTCGTTTGCCCGGCTGTCACTTGTGTGATAAGTCTTTCAAACAAAGCGTCTCTTCGTCTGTTCTCTGCTGTCATAATCTGCATCATTCTGATTACATCACTGTCAGTATTCACTCGATTATTGTCCGCGTTCGCGTTCACCTCCGGCGTGTTAAAGCTTGAACTTCCCGCCCGATCCAAATTTCCCACCTGTTCACCCAACATGATGAGGTCGTCGCTCTCGCTGTCACTACCTCTCACTCCCCCACTTTGTCCCTCGCGTTCACAGCGCAGTTGCAAACGCGCCTGGAACCTCTCGAACTCGTCGGTCATCCTCTCGAGAATCTTCGTTCGCTTCCGTAAAATGTTCCAATCACGTTCGCTTTTCCCCTTCTCGTCGACGTGTCGCTACGTCACTTCCTTTCTCGATGCACAAGATGTTCACGCCCCTAACGGTCAAATTACAGGCTGGCGCTCCATCCGTCGTCGGCCATGTTGACACGTTACCACAGCACTTGAATATTCCGTTTTTCTTGCTTTTTCGCTCGCCTTGGGCACTTGTGGACACGTCCCTCTGCTCTATTTCCCCCGGAAATCACGCAGACACGGAAGTATCCCACTTCTGAACTATGTTAAAGATATATTTTCTCACCACTTTAAGACAATATTCTTTATTCCGAAAAAATACAAAAATAAGGGGGCACATCTAACACATCGATATTCAATACCTAAGTTCTTAACTTGTCCTGTGTCCTTAATTGTAACAACTTAAAAACACACAACGGTCTTCACCCGCTCAAAACCTGCTTGTTCTTCCACGTTCGGCGATAGACTGCGCGTTCCCCCTCCCGCACATCCGCTCGTCAACTCCGCGTCCCCTTGCGGCGCACTTCCGTAGCACTCACCCGCGAAACGCTGAATTTAAAATATTTATCACAAACAATATGTTAATAGTAAACCCCTTAAAGATGAGCACGGAAAATTAATCACAGGTCAAAGAGATCAACTACAAAGATGGGAAGAATTTTTCAAGCAGGAGCCAGAACAGATAGAAGAACCAGTTCAGTTAGAGGGAAGACAGGAAATGGAGTTGAACATTAACACAGAACCCCCAACAAAAGAAGAGATCAGAGTGGTAATACAATCACTTAAAAACGGAAAAACAGCTGGACCAGACAATATTAGCAATGAAATGCTCAAAGTACACGACGAGACAATCTCAGAAGAACTGCATCCCATACTAAGTGAGATATGGCAAAGTGAACAGGTACCAAAAGAATGGAAAGAGGGAACCATTGTCAAATTACCAAAAAAAGGCGATCTGTCAATATGTTCGAACTGGTGCGGTATTACCTTACTAAACACATACACAAAAATACTGTCAACCATCTTGGCAAACCGGATCACAAAAGAAGTAGAGGCACGAATGCGCCAGAAACAAGTTGGATTTAGAACACACAGATCATGCACTGAGCATATAAACACCGTGCGCATAATCGTGGAGCAATCGGTTGAATGGCGCTCACCACTATATTTAGTGTTCATAGATTTCAAACGAGCGTTTGATACAATCATTCACCATGCGATGTGGCAAATACTGAAACTGAAAGGGATGCCAATCAAAATTATAAACCTCATCCAACAAATGTATGAGGGATCCAGCAGCAAGATAGTGCACGAAGAGGAAATGAGTAGAAGTATTGAAGTGTTACAAGGGGCAAAGCAAGGCTGCCCACTGTCACCGTTACTATTCAATCTAGCCCTGGACTGGGTCATGCAGCAAGCTATCAGCGAACAAAATGGAATGGTATGGAACATAAAGAAAAAACTAAACGACTTGGATTATGCAGACGACATATGTTTAATTGCTCAAAATCACACTGAAATGCAGAAAAAACTCCAAAACATCTCAGACATGGGTAAAAAAATTGGACTAGTAATAAATACAATGAAAACAAAAGCCATGAGATTACAGATTAATAACACATGGTTATTCCAAATAAATGGAGAAATAATCGAGAACGTCACTCATTTTACATACCTAGGCAGCGTCATTTCAACAGATGGCGGATCCAAGCTTGACATAAAGGCTAGAATTGGGAAAGCAGCAGACAGTTTCGGCACTCTTAAGCAAATCTGGAACTCGGCACAAATAACACAAAACTTAAAATTGCGTATATTTAATACAAACGTGAAATCGGTACTCTTATACGGTTCAGAGATGTGGGCGCTAACTCGCGGTAATATAAACAAATTGCAAGTGTTTATTAATAAGTGTCTTAGAAAGATAATTAAAGTGAAATGGTCAGATTTCATATCAAATGAAGAACTGTGGCAGCGTACGAGTCAGGAGGAAATAGGAGTTCAAATCAAACGTCGTAAATGGAGATGGATTGGGCACATACTTAGGAGAGAAGACGGAAATATCGGAAAGACTGCGTTGGTGTGGAATCCACAAGGGAGCCGCAGAAGAGGGAAGCCGGATACAACATGGAGAAGAACAATAATGAAGGAGGTCGAAAAAATAGAAAAGACCTGGAACGAAATAAAAGCCATCGCACAGAACAGGGAAGAATGGAGGCGCTTCATCGAGGAAATACAGTCAGACCTCGCCGTTCATGGCTTTGCGGAATATCAGAGGGACAATACTTAAGATATAGGACAGAGCGGATGGTACATCAGCCACCCTCTCAAAATTACTCGATTCTCGAAACCCTCGAATACTTCGAGGCCCTATGCTTCATCTAGGAGCGAAGAAGGACTATATATAATCAGGTTTGATTGTTGCGTATAATATTATACAGTGTCTGTCATACAATTGGACACATATGAAAATTTGTTTCATTATCTATTTATTAGAAAGTTTTGCGAGGTATGAATGGTCCTCGACACCGTAAGGTAAAAGAGGCTATAGATTATGTATGTATGTTTATTCTTGATAAGTCTCTGGTCTTCTCAAATTAAAAATGCACTTGCAAAAATTTAAATATTCTCTTTCATATACAGGGGAGGTTCGAAAATATGAAAATGGCTCAAGAACAAATTACACAAAAATGTTAATTGGAAATATTTGTTATAACATTTTTATAAAAAATTGTAATTGACTCGAATTGTCATTGATGTATGCATCATTTGTTATTAAATTTTTTGAAGATACTTGGTTTTTGATACAAAAAGAAGTTTTTTTGACAACCATAAAAAAATGGGGAAATTCGCGCATCGCTATCAATGCGCGAAGTTTGCCATTTTTTTATGTGGTAAAAAATAGGATATTTTATTACGTTACCACTGACGACATGAAAAAAGGCATTTCGCGCACTAGAGCTCCAAAAATGTTCGCGCACTATGACGCAAAACAATATAGATATTTTTGTTTGACTGTTGTAGAAAAAATATTGTTTGTATTACGAGCGCGAAATGTTTTAGAGCATTCGATTGGCTTTTCTCATGCTCTAAAATCATTAATTTCGCGCACTTAATACAAAAATAACATATTTAAAACTTAATTTAAAAAAGTAGGCTTTCACTGAGTGAAAAAAAGTGACGGTTCCTTAGTTACCAGAACTGACCAATGCACTTGATTAAAATGAAGGTAAATAAAATTCTATACAAAATAGGCTTGGATTTGAATGTTTTAATGAAATTTTAAAATAGTTATTTATGCAACTAGTGTGTAAAGTAGGTCTTTTTAATCAAGTGCGGAGATTTCTGCACGAGGCGCTAGCCGAGTGCGCAAATGGTAGCACAAGATTTAAAAAAAAGACCTTTTACACACGTGTTGCATACTAGATTTTTTCTACAACCGAAAATTTCACATTTTTTATCAATTGCTTTATTTATTTTGGTACAGAACTGGTTGGTTGATTGAAATTAGTTTTAAGTTGGCGCCACTGATCGTGATCGATGAACTATTAAAAATTATGTAAAATTTTCTAAATAGGCAACCCAAAATAAATTTCACTTTTTATGCACTAGGATTTGTAAAAAACTTTTTATGCACTATTACTGTTACTAATAATAATTCATTAATTATGTTAATTTTTCACGATTATTATTGTTGTGTACTTATAAGTACCAAATTCTATTAAATAAATGACATCTTTCTGGTTTTTCACATGATAAAATAAGGTTATGTAAATAGGCAACCCAAAATACATTTCACTTTTTATGCACTAGGAGTTGTAAAGAACTTTTTATGCACTGCTTTTTAAAAAGTGGCACTTTACAAACTAACTAAAGTGTTTAAAGTATCTACTTTAGACACGGTTGTAGAAAAAATCTTATAGACAACTCGTGTTAGTGTGCTAATTTTTCACGTGTGAAAAAAATTGCACTTATGGTCTAAATAACTATTTTAGCACTAATTTCGAATCAGGTAATACCTTGGTTGCTAATTTTTTCGTATCCGTTGATAAGTATCTCATTTGGTAAGAAAAAATAGAAAAACCAGTCAAAATTGTTTTTTAGAGCACGTAGCTGCGACTTCATATTTGACACTTACCTTCAATTCGAAACAACTTCTTCAAATATCATTTTTGTCTATTTTGAAAAATAAGGGTACTTTATTCTTGAACAATTTTCATATTTTTGAATCTCCGTCATATTTATGCTAGACACTATATTTTATATTATATATTATGATGTGCAATTGAAAAAAATCCTCTTTTTCATGATGCCCCAAACAACTATGGGTTCCATATAAAAAATATAACTTTAGAGTATAACTCTAATATTAAAACTTTTTTTTGAAAAACTGACTAACCCACTGCATTCGCATAAAAAAAGTGCCTGAAGAACATAAAAACTACCTTTCTCTATTTTTATAAATAAGCTAAATATAGCCACAAAGCGAAATTGAAAAATCGAATTTTTGTTTATAACTCGAAAACAAAGAATGGTAGCTCATTTTGGTTTCCTTAAAAAAAGAGATCGAGGATGGGAAATCCATTTTTCCATATCTTCTATTGTTACCAAGATTCCCTATGAAAACGTCGAAATTTGCCCACCCTGTACATACAAACCTTTTTACAACTAAACCATTAACAATTTTCTTATAAAAAACATTAGATATTATAGTCCATTGCACTTTTTATTTGTTTTCGAGTTATAGATCTTAGTGTTTTTAAAAAAGCAAAAAGCACCTGCTTTATCATGTTTAACAAATCAAAAAATATTAACAAAATATGACTGTGTTTCAAGACCACATAGTAGGAAAATTAATTTTTTTCTATAGCACATGTTAAAGTGTGCTTTTATCAACTCAAAACAAAAGGTCAAGTTTTACTTTAACAGCAAGGGTAGATAAAGTAGCACTTTAACATCAAGGATAGATAATAGTAATTTACGATACAAGTGCGTAAAGCTACTCTTTAGGCACTAGTGGGGTCAATTTAAAACGCGAGTGAGCGAGCGTTTTAAGCCCCACGAGTGACTAAAGATGCTTTACGCATGTGTATCGTACAATATTTTATCTACGATAGAATCTAAAAAATACGGTAAATATAAAAAATATTTTACTTGTAAATTAGAGTTACTAGCAATCGGTCCTAATTTTGAGTGTTTTAAAAATTTTAAAACACGTTGCTGCTAACTACGTGCCTAATGAAATTTTTTAAGCACGTTGCTATTAACGCCGTAAACTAATGAAAACATGTTATTAAACAGTCGTTTTGCAAACTTAAAACTGCCAACTAAAAGGCAATTTTACACACTGTCGTAGATAAAGTAATTTAATTTTCTAACTTTTGTTTAAATTAAATATGACAACTTCGTATTATCGTAGCAACCCAATCTCGCTACTGACATTTTGAAATGTGATTGACTGTCATTATTTTCTTTTGAAATTGTTAAAGTTCTTGCTATAGAAAAAAATATTGTATTATACACGACGATAAAGTTATTTCTATCCACTCTTGAATCATTAACGTCTCGACTTCGTCTCGACGTTAAAAGATTCACTCATGGATAAAATTTAACTTTATCGTCTTGTATAATAAATTACTATTATATTTATGTCTAAATTTTATTTAAACATTTTCAATTTCATTTATTCAACTGTAAATATTGATAAAAGTATTTTACTTTCCTTAAAACAACTCTCTTAATTGATCATTTAAATACTTATATTTTATTTACATGACTTTAAAACTTGCTAATATGATTTTAAAGACGGTTTAAACTGTGATGTTTGTTTTAAAGCTAATATTTAACAAGTCAATGGGATTATTCAGTTAGGGCCGATTTCATAATCAAATTTCAACCTTCATTTAACTAAAGTGACATTAGATTGTGCACAGTAACATGTGTTACATATGTCATCATACACATTCTAACATTACTTTAGTTAAAATTAGATTTAAAATTGATTATGAAATCGGCCCTTACTCTCGTATAATAAATTCTTAAATATATTGTTTTAAGCCTTTTAAATATGCTTTATTTGAACTCTACAGATCTAAAATGTTTTCGCCCAACCCTATTACAGAAGTCACGTAAGTAAATTCGAATAACTGAGAAAAATAATTTTAATATGATTTGAAGCTATTTTTGGGAGTAATTTTAATGATGTTAAGACTGTAATTTACTTTCAATAAGATCTAAAATTCTTTAAATTAAATCTATTTTTCCGTTGATCGTTTATTTATGGGTTTCCTTAATGCATACAAAATTGTTCATTAATAACCCTTACTAATTATGATTTTATATTTTTTAAAATCATTTATTAATGACTCCTATTAATGGATGATTTTCTATTAATAATCTCAGCAATTAACGTGTACGCTAGCGCCTCACAGGTTAAAATGTCTCGATTATTAATCGCTCTCATTAACACGCTTGTTTGTTAAATAACTGTTAATGACATTGAAAGTTATTTTAAGATGAAGTAATTTAAATTAGATTCATTGTTACCAGATTAAGCCACAACAAAACCAAAAGTTATTAAAAAGAACTTATTTATTTATTTTTCTGCTATGCGGCCCCTAAACAGCTTTAAATAAAAACAGACGATTCTTAAATGTTAGCTAATTTAAATACATTAATATTCCTAAAGCAAATTGCAAAGTAAAGTAAAAGTCTCAAAATCAGTTAATAATTAAAATTTTACTTATGTAAGTAAATGTACCCTCTGACATTACTTAATGACTGCCACCCAAATCACAATCAAGATATATTGAGTTATCTAATTTACTTTGCAATTTATTCTGCTATTTACATTCTAACCATGTCTAATTGGTCAAATGTAAAGATTATTATCAAAATTCTTTCAGAATTATTATTGCTTTAAACATTTTGCAAGCCCAAAAAGCATGTCTACTGAGTAATTTATAGAGCTTGCAGGCATGCCAATAATTCTGTAGAGAATCTTACCCTTACCCAGGTGTTCCATGGGGATGTCATCTTGTCCCTCTCCTGATACCGTGACACTACCCGTCGAATCTTGAAGAAGGCCAGACTTTTTGCTACCTGATCCATATTTCCGCGACGGAGAAACGCCTTTAATGAGCTAATAACATTTATTTCAATTAATGGCTACACAGATATAAGATGAATAAATGATTAAGCTTTAGTTTTAAAAGATTAAATTAATAGGTTAGGCCATAGAAGCAAAATGAATGATAATAAGCATAGAAATTAAAGGAACAAAATAGAAAAGAAAAATGAAAAATACATACGGGAGTCTTTTCACTGGCCTTGCCTTTTTCTCTTTTAACCTAAAACCAGCGAAGCCAAGCATCAACTATTGAAAACATAAGTTAGTAAAAATCTATTAACAATAAAAAGAACAAATAACAATAACAAATCATCAAACAATCGGCCAAAATAACCAAATTATTCAAAGAAAATTACAGCCATAAATAATTCACAATTAAAAGAAAGGTTATGTGCATTTGGTTTACTATGACATCGCTTTTTATGTTTCAAATTAATCAAATACAATTCCAGGTTGGGAGAGATTATAAGAAGCAATGGTAACCTAATCCGAGTCAGCATTACTTTATGTATGTTGTTTAATTACATTTTGTTTAAGTGTCATAGAGATCTATACTTCTAGCAGATTTTGGATAATTGATTAAAACTCAGTCTTCTAATAATTGAAAGGATATGATTCTGATAAATAATAAAATATTTTCATTTAAATAATAATTTTAAAATAAATATGGCGGTAGCCATATAATTTACATTTTCGTTAGGTAATATTATCTTTAACCCAATGTAATTTAAAACAAATTATAACTAAAAGTTTTTAAAAAGTAGGTGTTATTAGTTTATTAGTTACTTAACGTAATTTTTAAGACTGAATCTCATCTGCAGTTTTCATACAGTATTAAAAACAGCAAATTTATTTTTAAATACTTAAGTTTTCATTTCCAGTATAATTAGAGAAAATAATAATTATTATTTACGAAAATATCCATTTTTTTCAATGATGAAATGGCAAATAACACCAGATAAATTAATACTTTCAATTGTAGACATTTATAAAGTTCATTTATTAATCTTACATCTTGTTATAGAGTAACAAATTCTATTCCTAATGTTTAAAAAATACAAAGAGAAACAAACTGTTTCGAATTGTTAATTTTCTTTGGTTGCAGAGTATCCCAAAATTCAATATTATAATTAATTTGGTATTAAAAACAAAACTGTTAAATGAGTATTATGAAAAATGATCCATGTTTTCTGATATAGATACAGTGTAATTCAATTAACCCCTACTTGAGCAGGTTCCGTGTTTATAAATTTAGGCAAATAAAACTTGAGATCTTTTATCACACATATTTCTTTATGCTTTGTATACATTTCAACCGTAAAGATTGATGTCTGTATAACTAATTTATACTAGGCCTGCTATATCATAAAACATAGATAAGGGAAGGACAAAAGCCTTTTGATATCTCTTCAGTACATTTTATTTGATGTATGCATATTTCTACGTTGGCTTATGGCTAACACTTGAATCACCCAGCCTGTTTTTAATACGTTGTTGAAGAGTTTAAAGATATTTTCAATGGTCCCAATGCCACTTCAAATTTAACTACACAAGTTTGACTGCACTATTAGTAACAAGTATCTTTTGACACTAATTAAATTAGTAAGAGAGCCGGCTATAATATGACCTGGGTCATAAGGAAGGAGAATGAGTCATACCCAAAGGTTGTTTCAAGATGAACACGAAACGCCACTTGTGCCAGAATTTTTCTGTCGAGAAATAAAAAGACCGCGCTCATTTCCATGCCTTTTTCTAAACACTTTCACATGATAAGACAAATGCAAGAGAATTTGTTGGATCGAGGACAGTTAATACTAATGGAATGCATCGTTGTGCCAACCGCCAATCAGCAAATAATCGACAGCACAACAGAAATATTATTATTATTTTCAGTGAATCCTGACTGTAAGAGGTACTTTACCTAACTTTTAAAACTTTTTTTAACTCTAACTTCGTTATCTGTAAAATTTTTGGAAACTTTAGGTTATATCTGAAAGAGAATTAAAAAGCACAAACGTAATGTACTCTTAGTTCTTAAGCCTAAAAGCAACCGTTTACCTTAAAATGCCCATCAAAGGTTTTTGGTTGTCATTAAGACGTGCAATTATCAAGTAGCCATGATCACAAAAACAATGGCCATCTAGTAAACAACAATGATAAATCAATTAATGACATTAGTGACAAAAGAATTTGTTCTTTTATGTTTAAGAAAATGCTGCTACATAACGAATTTTCCAATGCTGAAAGGTTCGTTTCGTCGCAGCATTTTCTTAAGCACAAAAGACAAAAAACTGATGTCACCAACGTCATTAATTGATTTCTTGTTGTTGTTTACTAAATTACAATCACTACCCATTGTTTTTGTGATCATGACTACTTGATAATTGCACGTCTTAATGACAACCAAAAACCTTTGATAGACATTTTAAGGTAAACGGTTACTCCTACGCTTATGAACTAAGAGTACATTATTTTTGTGGATTTTAATTCTCTTTCAGATAATAACCTAACATTTTAGAAAATGTAACAGATAACGAAGTTAGAGCTAAAAAAATTTCTGAAAGATAGGTAAAGTGCCCCTTTAAGTAAGTCAAGCCTAGTTTATGACATTTTTTCTATTACTGTACAATATAATAGTAAGCATGTATACCAAAATTCAAATCGGCATCTCTACATTTGTGGAAATTAACAAAAAAATTTAAAATAAAAATTTTAACTTCAAGGCCCTATAACTTCTTACTGAAGGGACTTTGTACTAAGGTATATTAGGTTTAATCGATTTATTATGACGTAAGGAATCTATGACTAATCGGTGGCCCATTCTTTTTGGGACACCCTGTATATACAGTGTGTCCGCAGATTGAGTTCCGATACTTTCCCATGCATTTTTACTACATTTGTTATATTTGTTAGCGTTAGACTTACTAGTCGTATTAACTTGTCTGGAACTCCCACTTCCTGCATAGTTTTGTACGGTTGGCTGCATCGTACGACTGCCTCAGGTCTATAAACAGGAGATGCATAGGTATGTGGTATTCCTCACCTAAGGCCCCTATTTGTTTTATAGTAAAGATATGGTCACTTGTTGACCTACCGTGTCTGAACCTGGCTTGGTATTCACCTACTTCCTTCTCCATGAACATTTATTTTATTTATTTATTTACAGTAATTTGGTAGGCAGCTAAACGCTGTTAACACCAAATGTTTGCGTACTTTCAAACATTTTTAAATACTAAACTACTATGGTATAGAATAGATTAGCTTTGTACATATCTCTTAAAAGGAAAATTGTATATTTATATTTAATTTTTATATCACATTAACATTTAAGTAAACATCCAATCTGTTTTTAAATTGGGTGACACTCGCGGCACTGACTACTTCTTCGGGTAGGCTGTTCCAAATATCCACAACACGATTGCACAGGAAGTTTTTTCTGGGGTTCGTAACAAAACGATCTTTGCACAACTTATGCATATGACCTCGTAATTGACTGTTTTGACTACGCACATAAACTGACTGAAGTTGGTTTTTACATGTATAGTGATCACTTCCAAGTATTTTAAAGGTTTCTATTAAATCTCCACGCATCCTTCGAGCACTAAGTGTTGGTAGTTTAAGATGCTTAAGTCTTTGCTCGTATGATAAATATTTAAGAGCACTTGGTCAAATTCGAGGTTAGCAGGTTAGATTATGTGTCAGTTTCTGTCAAAACTGACTGAAAACCTAACCTGATCACCTCGAATTTGACATAGACGTACAGTGCCGCCAACATACTATTCATAACGAAACTCCGGCGAGTCGCCGGCGATCCGCTGGCGAACGACTATGAATACGGGTGTAAGTCTCCTCTATACTTTAGTAGCTCGGCTGGTATTTGATCTCCTGCCGCTTTATTATTTTTTATTTGGGCTATTACTTTACAGACTTCTTCGATTGTAGGGGCTTCAATGTTGGTCTGTTCTTCGAGCATACTTTCTTCTATTTCTGTTTCCAGCTGCTCGTTTACATTGAGGAGCGCCTCGAAGTATTCCGCCTATCTCTGTAGTATTTTATCCATTTCACCTATGAGATGAGGGGGGTCCCTTATCTTTACAGTATACTGTTTTCGGCTGTAGTCCCCTCTTTGTGTTGGTGATTGACTGGTAGAATGATCGCACTGCTTTGTTATTATAATGAGTTTCCATTTCTTGCATTCTCTTTTCAAGCATGGCTCTCTTCCTCCTTCTGCATAGCTGTTTGGACTTTAGTCCGTTCTCTGTTATCTTCTGTGTCTTGATTTAGAAGTTTTTGCGTAGGTCTTTTTTTTATTTCACTGCTTTTCAGCATTCTTCGTCCATCCAGTCTTTTTTGTAGGCATTTTCTGTCTTTCCTGGTAGCGTTTGTACTGTTGCATTCTTAAGGGTTTTTGTTATTTGGTTCCATCTATTTCTCGTGCGTACTGATCTATTTTAGCTAGTTGTTCTTTTGTTTTCTCAACGAATTTTTTCTGTATTTTGTCTTCTTGTATGCCCTCGTAGTTAAGTCGCTTTGTTTTCTTGTTCTTGCCTCCCAAAGTTCGACCATTTTGAATTTCTTCCTGCACCTCGATTTTTACCAGATAGTGGTCTGATGCTATCTCTGCTCCTTTGCATGACTTCACATTTTTGACTTTCCATATGTTCACTATCTACTAATACGTGGTCTACTTGGTTGGTTGCTCGTCTATTGTGCTCAATCCAAGTGACTTTGTAAATTTCTTTTTCGACTACTGACATCGAAAGTAGATTTTTCTCACTGTCATTTGACAACGGAAAGTTGACATTTGCCGCTGAGCGTGCGTTTTCATCTTTTTGCCGCTCGCTGAGCGTTTTGGGTTTCCGCGTGATCAAAATAGGTAGCCACGTCCGAATGTTTCCTTGACAACGCCCGTCATTTGTGGAAATAATCGCGTCACATGTCATATAGACTGCGCGAGTAATGTTAACTTGATTGTCAATTAATTTTTGCGATAAAACGAAATTTGATATTTTCCTTTAATATGCTCAGTCGTCGAAAAAATAGTATGTAGGTTTCGAGCTAAAAGTGCGCTTGCCGCTTTTGCATGATTGCTGGTTTCGACTTCGTCTCAACCAGCAATATTCATGCGCAAGCGGCAAGAATGCACTTTCAGCTCTTAACATACAATATACTATTACGTTGAAAATACGTGCTACCGATTTTCGTCCCTCTCCCCTGTTGCAAAGTCTATGAAAAATTGATATGAGACCCTTGCCGTGTTGCCTTTTGCTTTCATCATATCCCTTAGTTGCTTTTGCAGTTTAGCCTCGTTTTCAGTTTAAATCATCTTGAACATAGCTTTGCAATCCTTTCAGTTTGCTCTTGTTTTCATTACCATTCCCTTTTCCTCTAGGCTATCCATCCATTAGTATTGTTACCACAGCTTTACCTTGTCTGTCCTTAATTTTTTCATTACTTAGGCCCACCGCCCACGGTGCGACTGTTTTGAGACAAAGGTTGCAAATCAGTTGACCTTGCAACTCTTTTGTAACCTCGGCAACGTGTAGTAGTGTGGAACCGCACACGAGTCGATTCGAATGAAACTAGTTTGCAATCAGTCAAAATCGGTTGTACGCGACCATTGTTCCGCGGTCGCAGTTGCATTGCAGTTAGAAGTTGTCCCGTTTTCAATGGGTTTACCACGTGGTTATTTTATTTATTTCAAAATAAGTGATCAAGACATTCGATAAAAAGCTATAAACTTTCTACCTGTTTGAGACAGTTCCTGTGCTGCTACAAATAGTCTAGAATTCAGAGTTCCCCTTATGTATGGATGGACCCAGTACTCCCTTTGTGTCCTGCGTTGTCTGCGGTATCGATAATAATCAATCATGTTTCCTCATCTGATTCAGAATTTAACATTGTAAAAATTATTAATTGCACTGCTATGCCAACTGATTGAAACTGTTTCATAGTGAGTCGTATCCGTGTGCGTGCAGAAGTTTCATATTAGTTGTAAACTGGTTGCAGAGTAAACTAGTTTACAACCTTTGTCTCAAAACAGTCGCACCGTGGGCGGTGGGCCTTAATGAACCTGAATCAGTGAATAGAGGAGTACCTCAGGGTTCCATACTTGGACCCCTGTTTTACATTCCAGACAACATAAATGCCACTGCGATACAATTTGCTGATGACACAGCTTTCATTGCCAGAGCCTTATCTAACAACCAACCGGAAACTACAGAATTAATTACGAAACAAGCTGAGATGTGGTTTGAGGCTAATGATTTAGTTCTAAACAAGAAGAAGACAGCAAAGTTAAATTTTTGACATCCCCAGCACACTAATAATGAGCCCATGAAATACCTAGGAAGATTTCTTGATCCCCGCAGTGGGTATCACAAATAAACTACTTGACAGCAAAATTGTCGAAAACAATATATGCTATATGAAGAATAAGAAAAACTGTTAATGAAACAGCAGCGCTATCAACCTATTATGCGCCATTCTACAGCTTGTTACTATACGGTACAATATCGTGGTGCACTGTAACACAATCAGATCTTCAAAAACAAGCGGTAAGAACCATAGCCAATATTAACTCCAGTGTCCTGTAAACCCCTATTTAAGAAATATAGGATAATGATCAAGCTATAGATTATTGAAGACCAACAGGAAATTGAATGGCTTTCGACTGTTCAACTACCTCCCTCAGCAAATTAGATCACTACCCTAATACAGTAGATACCGCTTATACCGAACCCGTTTGTAACGATCTACCGGTTATACGGAACTAAATTAAAAGTCCCGCCAAAATTCCCATTACAATAATGCTAAATTTTTTCTATTATACCGAACCCGCATATAACGAACTTTTGCTTATAACGGTCCATTTTTTACGTGAAAAAGAAAAAAGTTTCCTTTTATAGCGAACCTGCTTGCAAGAACTGCTGTCAAGCCCAAATTTATTATGGCTAGTGAATTGTTTAGGTAAGCAGATTGTGTTGCCCTTGTCCGAGTGGTTGAATAAACAATGTAACAAAGAAAGTGATGACTCGCCTGTCTTCATTTTAGGATTGTGACCTTGAAGCTTACATACTTGTCGACGAAAATATTGCCACTACAGAATTTTTAAGCGACGAAGCTATTATTCGAGAAACCAAAAATAAGCAAGTCGAAGAAATTAACAGGGAAGATAACGACGAATCGGTTTCGGGGAAGGATCTTGCCATTCCTACAGTACATGAGGCAATTAAGAAAATAAATGATATTCGCTATTTTCTGCAATCGCGTAATATTACGGATAGTATATTAAATAGTTTTGCCAAAGTAGATGCTTACATAGACAAACTTTATTCGGCTAGTAATACTAAGCAGACAAAAATATCCGATTTTTTAAAATAAATATCTATTAAATACGTGTTTATCGTTCTTACATAAATGTTTCTATACTTATTGTACAAATGTGGCCGATTATGGTTATTAAAGTAAGTTTATAATAACTCGCACATTTTTTTTGTTGTAACTCTTGTAACGAACTTTGGCTATAACGAACCAATTTCTACAGTCCCTTGAGGTTCGTTATAACCGGACTTCACTGTACAATTCAAATATAAACAAAAACATCTAATGACCAGATATATACTCATACTATATAGTGTAATAGTATATTACATACCGAGGTGGGAAGTGTTTCATTACTGTCGAGAGATTAGGTAGTTTACCGAGACGCGTAGCGTCGAGGTTAACTTTATCTCGAGACAGGGATGAAACTTTCCACCGTGGTATGTATACTATTTTATTTGCAATCATCTAATTTTAAAAATAAATATACGGTACCCCCCACCCAAGAAAAGCGCCCTTCCGTGCTTTCCAAGAATACTTCGATACTCAGCATCACTCCGTTTCGCTAATACAATGAAATGCTATGAACCAGTTATTTATAAAAAAAAAAACAAAAAAAACAAAAAAAAAATTTTTTGCCGACGACCATAGCTCAAAAGTTGATGTTGCCTTCATTTTCGGAGGACCTATCGTATGAAAACGATCCAAGACTTCAGGAAGGTACCTGGCGACCGGAATCGTGTACACATACGAACATACATCCCCCGCACAGCACGTTTAGGCACCCCCCAATGCGGGGGATTGATCTAGTGGGCTGGGATCTTCACCAAAAGATCCGCACCGCCGAGACGGAGATTTGATATAGTGGGTTCATTAGTCGGTTGGCTCGAATTTTAAAGATATTTGACTCGGAGTGGTTTTCGATATGAGGGAATTTCAATACTTCGTACACTTCGTGTCGAAGTAACTACAATTGAATTCTAAATAATAGATATCTTGATGTAGCTAATATTTTTGTTACCATGAAAACAACCTACTCAATGTTTTGTTACCATGGAGACACCCCACTCTTCAGGTATGTAATATTTTTCGGGGTATGTAATAATTTCCTGGCTAGTTTCAAATAATCATCTAGTTCCCAGCTGTTGACATGTCATGAAATTGACACATTACAACAGCTGGGAACTAGATGATTACTTGAAACTAGCCAGGAAATTATTACATACCCCGAAAAATATTACATACCTGAAGAGTGGGGTGTTTCCATGGTAACAAAACATTGAGTGGGTTGTTTTCATGGTAACAAAAATAGTAGCTACATCAAGATATCTATTATTCAGAATTCAATTGTAGTTATTTTTAAAATTAGATGATTGCAAATAAAATATCGAGAGATCCAAAAAAAACTGTTCCTCAGCGGGCTGTGGAAATTCAACGTATGAATAATATGTTGATGACACTGTACGTCAATGTCAAATTCGAGGTTATCAGGTTAGGTTTTCCATCAGTTATGACACAAAATGACGCAAATCCTAACCTGCTAACCTCGAATTTGACATTGACGTACAGTGTCACCAACATATTATTCATACGTTGAATTTCCACAGCCTGCTGAGGTACAGTTTTTTTTGGATCTCTCGATAGTATACATACCACGGTGGAAAGTTTCATCCCTGTCTCGAGATAAAGTTAACCTCGACGCTACGCGTCTCAATAAACTACCTAATCTCTCGACAGTAATGAAACACTTCCCACCTCGGTATGTAATATACTATTTTCCATACAAAAGTTAATCATTAATAGTTCTTCCAGTACTACTCTAAATGATATTTGCTTTTGTTTTATGCTGTACTGTAACTGTAATGGATCAATAAATACTATTATTATCTTAAAAGGGAATCTTCAAGCTTTTATTTGGTACCTTTTTCAATTAACTTCCTCATGACCGACGTGATTCACTGAAAATAATAATAATAAATCGGTTGTACCACTGATTATTCGCTGATTAGTGGTTGGCACAGCGATGCATTCCGTTAGTATCAATTATCCTCTATTCAACGATTGCTCTTGCATTTGCCTTCCTTATCATGTAAAAATGTTTAAAAGAAAGACACCGGAAATGAGCGCATTTTTCATTTCTTGATAGAAAAACCCCGGAACAATTGGCATTTCGTGTTCATCTCGAAGCAACCTTTCGTTTAAGGTATGACTCATTCTCCTTCCTTATGATGGAGTTCATGTTGCAGCCGGCTCTTAGACTAATAAATCTGGCTTTTCCTAACTGCATGATTGTATGTACCTATAGATAATTGGTCAATAATCTCAAATCAATCATGCACCATCAAGCTTTTGTGGGAAAATAAATAAGAATAATAACTAGGTATTACAAGTTTTTTTCTTTCTATTTAATAACTCATATTCTGCCTCTTATCACAAGTGACATGATTTCATCTGCAAAATTGTGATTCTTAAGTTGCGATAAATTCACAGATTATGGCCTATTTTATAAAAGGATCGAGAAAGAACAAAAACAGAAAAACAACATAATTTTCACTATGGTTAGCTTTGCAAATTTATACATAAATATACAAAAAAGCAGATTTTAACGAAATATTTTCAAAATCGACAAAAACAACCATTAAACCTATCATGTAATATACAATTTATCTCTAACTACCAGCCGCCAAACTCTTTCATCTACGTATAAAAATATGCACCAAACTATAACCTCTCCCAAGCAAGACCTTGAAATAACCGAACTACTGATTTTTTTTAACCGTGTCATGTTGTGCAAAATTTTAACTCAATAGGCAGATTCAGCCAGAAAAGAATGCACCGAAAAGAACCTTACTCGGACTTTCCGAGTAGCAGACTGCCACCGATGACGCGTTGTGCTAGAGCGCACTAAGCGTCGGTTTGATAAGCGTTGCGACATCTGACGGTTAAGAGGCCCGTTAATGCTGCCTTCCAAGCGTGAAAATGCACCTTGCTTCTTCTGTGTCTGCAAGGGTTAGTAGCTATATTAATGAAAAAAGTTTAGAAGCAACAAACACTGGAGGCCGGTATCCTTACTGCTGTTACATAAAGAAATGTGGTAAAATTGAAAAACCCAGTTTCTCTCCTTAATTTAAAGGAAATGTATATTATTAATGATAATAATAAACTGGGGTAATTCATTGTACTGGAAAAGAACCTTACTTGATGTTTTTTGTGATTCTTCTATTTTCTGAATAAAATAGTGTATTTATATGGAAGTTAAAGAAACATGAAGTAAGGTTTTTGCCTGCAGCTAAAAGGATCAATATTGTTAGTCACAAACCATAATTACAACCTGTTAAAAGCTGAAAAATGTTATATTTAAAAGCACAATTCATTGCGAAGTGCTTTACAACATTAACATAAAATATACAGACGTGCTACTTTTTCATTAATGGAAAGACTAGACACTAGATTTGTAAATATTATACCTATTCGTTAAAATATGCTGAATTTATGGATTAGACATTGCATTGTTTTTAAAAATATAATTTTAATTTAGTTGTTCAATAAATGAAAAAGTGTAGCATATTTGAAGTTTGTTTTAAGTTTTCTTAAAAAGTACGTTTATAATAATGATTATCAAACAGTAAGCTCTATATTTTGTACATCCAGATTTCATAGATTTTTTAAACTAAAGTCATAAAAGCAATATAATCTAAAGACGCACTCAACAACTGTTCTTTTCTTCGCTCTCTGTGGATTTTGCTTCGATCATGCTGAATAATGTTTTAGGTCTAGAATAATTATAGAACTGACTATAGGTATAGGGTCTGCCGCAAAAAACTGGAATTTAACAATCATTTGTTTTTTAATTATAATGATGTAAGCATAAGCATAGTTACAAATTGTCAACTGTTGATCTTCATGGCAAATCCTACTCTGTATGTACAGTTGGAACCTTAATTTTATTTCAAATATTACATCACTTGATTGATAGTATTATTAAAATTATACTAATGCAAAAATATTACAACACAATATATTACGTGTCCCAATGTCTAAAGTGCCAATCGTACAGTGAACATTTTTTATCCCTGAATTATTCAGTGAACAATCAAATGTAAAATCTTATTTTCAAAACAAGCAATATTAAGATTTGGCTCAAAAAATTAATTCTGAATTGAAAAAAATTGAAAAAAAAAAAAGATTTTTAATTAAATGCTATTTTAATCTCCAGTAAAAGTTCTATGTAATCTACAAGAGCTTTACCCCCCCCCCCCACTCTTACCTTCTTCAATTGTAAATCAAAGTGGCAAAAAGAAGAATTTGTGCACAACTTAATAAAAATGTTTTTATTTGTTCCTCACTTGTAAACATCAATTTATCAAGTCACTGCATTCACCTTGAAAATGTTTCTTAACTGGCTAGCCAGTAAATTTTTTACTGGCTAGCCAGTTATATTTTACAAGCGTGCTCATAGATAAATGATAGCGTGCAAAGCCAGAGTTGTCTTCCTTAGTATGTGTCATATTGATGAATTTAGTTTCTTGTCAGTTTCACATTTTGAATAAATGGTAAATTTCTAGTTATTTACAAGTGAGGAACAAATAAAATATTCAACAATACACGCAAGGTAACCATTTTTTTGTAATACCTACTTGTTAAATATTTCTTTAAGGACTGTTTACTACTGCGTAAGCAACCTCTTTACGGCCCGGCCGTAAAAAGTGTCCGTAAAGACTACGGCCTGCTAAATTGTATGCCCAACGTCAAAGTGACGTTTGTCACACAAATCCAGCAGCAAGCTAGCCTTCAACTCCACATAGAAGAAGGCGCAAAAGACTGCTATAACTCCTGAACATACGCTAAAATCACTTGCTCATTCACAATCTTAATGTTTTTAGGAATATCTTCATCATTTTCTACAGATGTCATAAGTTACGAGCTGGTTACAACTTAAAACTGCTTATAGCCATACACGAAATTGGAAATAAATGACATTTATAAACAACGTTCTACGCACTCTCAATCATTCTAAAACGTCATTACACAAACCTAGCGTTTTGATGAAAATAAATTAGAAAAATATAGATATGACCGAATTGTATGTAGATATTACAAAAACTATTGTACAATACACGTCCGTTAGGGCCTTTACTGCCTCGCCAGTATTATTCGACTCGCTCTTCGAGCTCGTCTCACAAATTCTCTGGCTCGGCAGTAAAGGCTATCCTAACGGACTTCTACTGTAAAATACTATTACTGGCTCAAGGATATGACAGGCTCGCCTAACGGCTCGCCAGTCATCCCAATCCTATCGCCAGTAAAAACTGTTTTACCTGGCTTGTAATGTTAAATACTATTTCACGTCTGGGAGCAAAACACGGTTTCTATGATACCAAAATTGTGCGAGAAATAATGAATTACTCCCTCGAGGAGAGAAAATTCTCTAGGGAGTTTTCATTATGACTGACCAACAAGAGCTCACAATTATGTCAAATGCGAGGTTATCAGGTTAGATTTTGCGTCAGTTTTGACACAAACTGACGCCAAACCTAACCTGCTAACCTCGAATTTGAAATAATTGTGAGCTCTTGTCATAATGACTTACAGTGCCACCAACTTTAAAATTTACCATAGGCTACTAATTTTAAAATAATTGTAACTAAAATGTCAGTAAATGACGTTTAAAAAAACAAGTTTTTCGTTTTAAATCTTCCTGCACCGTGAAAAAAATAGTATATGCAACTCGGAGAGAATGCTATTTTGCTTCAGTGCAATTTCTCTCCCTCATTGCATAATCTACTATTATGTGGTTAAAATACTTCTTATAACAAACTGCTTTAACCACTTTGATCTACAAATTGGAGATTAAGCTCTACCCAAGTTCTAAGCAGCCTCCCTATAGCGTTTACTAATATTCCCAACTTGCTTAAACAAAGCTACGACAATAGTTGTGTCTCATAATTAAAAGATAAGACACTTTTGTGCTCTGCTTGAAAATTTCTTCAAGAAATGTTTGTAGAATGTGATCATCACGATGCTCATTATGTTTATTCGATTAGCCTAATATGCTGTCCATTTGTGAAAACTTTAGATTTTTGTCTTAAGCCTGTGTGACATGTTAAATCTTACAATTTTTGTATACTTTTTTCCAGCAATGCAGTTTTGAGATTTTTATCATTTATAAACAATTGCTCCCTGAACTACGACATTTCAAGGTTTCATGCACACAGTGGCATAACTACCGGTGTACAACGTGTGTGACTAAACAAGGCCACAGTAATCCATTAAAAACAAAATGAGAAAAGTAATAAAACTGTTAAAAATTTACACGAGTTATGGGCATTGCCGCATTGTGGATTTTGGAATCATAATTATAATATCTCTCTGAGTCTATTATGATAAGACGGGAATTTAAAGAGTTTAAGACATATAATCCATTCACTCCTTTTTTGCATGTAGGCTGGCCTTGGATTTTTGTTGTTAAGTTGCCCGTGAACAGAACCGTAATTTTTATTTTGTTGTATAACCTGTCAAACCCCCAACGAATTTACTGTCATTTGACATATTGTTGCCAGATGAACTCCTTATTTTGATAGTACATGTGGAGATATATTTAAAATCTAAATTATTGTAAGACCTTCCATGTACTTAATTCAAAATGTCTTAAATTACACGATTATGAAACGAGATACATTCATAAAAAATACGAAAGTTCTTTTTTCTATTCTGCCGAAATATGGCAACTTTGTATTTGAAGGTGTTTTGTCACGTTTACAAACCTAAATGCATTTGATAACCATAACCTAAATGTAAACCTCGTTTAAACACAACAAAGTAATTTTATTTTTCTACGATCGTGTCAAAATGACAACTTTTTGCACAGTTTCTAGTGTCAAAAGTGACGTTTATAGCACTCTTAATATAGCCCTCGAATTACGTCTTTTTAAAATGTTGCCGTTGGAGGCGTGTTTTAATAATTTATTAAAACACGCTTTGGCGTAATTTTGAGTGTTAACCTAACCTAGAATATCTAACACAATGTGACGGAAAAAGTGTCACCGAACTAAGTTTTTATAATTCTGTTACGATCGTAGAAATAATAGCGTAAGATACACGTGTATAAGAGCCATTAAAGCACTAGCGATGTTAAAACCACTCCGCTAGCGTGTCATGCTTTTAAACTCGTCGCACGTGCTTTAAAGGCGTAATTAGACACTAGTATCATAATATACTATTACAACCATATATGTAATAAGGTCATTACTGACTTGTAGATGACCATGACAGCAGATGGGCAGTAATACATTCCCGACTGCAGTCATGGCAACAGATTTTCACCGCATTGCTTAACGTCAGTTTTGAAGAACTGCCAAACCAATTTTTCTAATTATTGTTTAGAATAAAATGGTTGTGAATAAAATAATATACATACCACGGTAAAGTTTCGTTTCTGTCTCGAGATAAAGTCAACCTCTTGACACTAATGAAACACTTTCCACCTCGGTGTGTAATATATTATCCATTTATTTAACATCCGCACGGTCAGTGCCAAATTTTTAAAAAATGTCTTGACTATGCTTCCAAAATAATGTGTTTTTATTAGACTTTAGTTGTTAAAATGTCAACAAAAAAAGTTGGGTTATCCCGATTATCCTATGCATATCGTATGATGGTTATCGTTTGAAAATTTAAGAGAAGTCTCTTTCCCTTTTTCATGTTGCTGCTATCTGCTTCTTCTATTATTAAAATAGTTTATGATGCATTAATAAATTGGTAATGAATTATTTCAATTTCAATTTGAAATATTTGACTCCTCTTGACAGTTCTAGATTTGCTAGGTGCACCAATACGTAAAGCTCCAAATCGCTTAGTGAAAAATAGCACTGGTGCCAACATATTGTCAGTTTCACAGTGCGGATGTCAAGTAAATGGATAATACTGTTACACAGTTGAATTGGAGAAACTATCATGGCCAACCTTCAGGCAAAAACAGAGTATATGTATCACACATATCCAACCCCCACACAAAAATAAATAGCAATAAGTTTCTCATGGTTATTACAAATAAGACTGTAGCTTTAGCAGAACGTTTCTTTTCCAAATTACAGTTGATTAAAAATTATTTGCGCTCTACTATCACTCAGAAACGATTATCCGCTTCAGCATTGCTTTCAATTGAATGTAACTATACTAAAAAAAATGTAGAAAATATCATTTCTACATTTGCTCAAACAAAGACACAAACAAAAAGTTTTGTTTAAGCATTACTACTTTATTATGTATTTTAATAATTTATATGTATAAGAATAAAATAATAAAGTTTCTTAACCCTTCATTACACACGCCGCCGGCTTTTCCCCTGCCATATATGATTTTATTAAATATTTTTATAATTGTTTGATCAAATTATGCCAGATTTTCAGCACTTTCCTAAAATTGACTCTGTTAAATAATACTAAAATAATTTTGAATTAATGTATTTTCGGGAAATCCCTCGGACTATGTTGTTTTTTACTCTATTATTATTTACTTTAGTGTTTTTATAATCAATTACGATTAAAGCTACTGTATCTAATATTACTAAAGTAAATAACATGAAGGGTAAATAGGAGTTGATCCATTGCTGCTTAAAGTGGAGTTGGATTTAATAATAAATGAAGGACTTGAAGTCTTCCCCACAAATTGTCGAAACTAGTCACGTACACACATTATAATCCTTTTCAACCGTTTGTAAGCAAATAAATTCGTGGGGAAGACTTCAAGTCCTTCATTTATTATTAACATGAAGGGTGTTATATTAAAAAAAAAAATTATAAGCAAATCAGCCAGTGTGGGAATCCCCGTATTGCGTGTAACGTTTAAACTGCTGTTTGTGCGTGTAACAAGGGGTTAACGAAACAAATACGTATGTATCTGCATTGTTATGTACCTACATATAATAGATACCTTAATGTTTCTCTATAATAATGATTATTGATTTATGTTGCTGTTATTTGAATTCATATTACTTCCAAAAATTTTTTTTTGTATTTAATTTTTAACAATTAATAAAAAAATAACATCAGGAAATTGTATTGTGCTATGACCTGTGTGTAAATCAGTTAATAAAAAAGTTGGAGTCCATTTCGATGCTCGCACACAGCCGTAACTCTGGTTGTTACGCCCCTGCATGCATATGTTTATGAAACACTAACAAAAAGATTAAATTATTGTCATAATTAAAAATCACTTGTATGCAGTAATTTAGGGAGTTGTTTATCGATAAACTTAAGCCATTTTTGTGTATGCAACAGTGTTACATACTTTCACATATGTAAAATTTAACATGTCAAAAGAACTTTACTTATGAAAATAACAGTTTGTGGCATTAGTAACTACTTCTATTCGAGTTTCAAGCTAGATATTTCTAATGTTATAGAAATTTAGTAAAATTATATAAACGCATTAGTAACTTTCAATTCTAAAAATATTTTTAGAAGTACAACTGTTGATCTGTTATCGCACACAAAAAACAACATTTTAATTGGAGCTAGACAAAAATATATGTTAATTACTGCTTTAAATTAGATGATTATGCTACATCATATAACATAATCATACAAGATTACATTTGAACTCTGCTAGGGATTTTAAAAATCTATTTCTATTAAAGTAATTACGAAAATGATTAGATCTGTTAATAATCGCAGTCATAATACACACTAAATAATGATACACACAATGCATCCATACCTGTGGCATTAATAGGAGCTTCGACTGGACACCCAAAACATAATACAACCACAACAGGGCCAGCGGATTCAAATACGATGCCCACTCCACATCTGCCCACAAAAATTCACGGGGATCGTCACATTTCACAGACATCAAGGGAGTTAATCCAAAATATCTATAAAAAAATTAAAAGTGTAGCATATAATATAATTTTAAGATGTCTGAACTTTTACCTGGCATAAGTGCTGTTGCTTTCTAACAATTCCTGTGGCCATTGTGTTTGGTAAGCATAGAGTGCGCTGATATGCACAAATACTACAACCATTATGGCACGAAGAACATACGCAAAGTGTCGCTCTAACTTTCTGTAACACCCCCACCAGGTAGCTGCACTTAGGAACACCAGAAAGTACACACCTCCTGGTATAGACGGCCTTAATATTGCAGCCACGCATAGTGCTGATAACGTAATATATTTTCCTAAAAGTAAATGTCTATAAATTAAAATTCATAAAATAATACTTTTATACATGGTGTAAAGATAGAGGTATATTAGAACAAAATTTAAAATTCCAAAACTAAATTTTAGTGTACTTAAGCACTGATCGTTTTTTTTTAACGTTTTCATATGCATTACCTAAATGTTCTTACAGTGATCTTTCTTAAAATTTAAAAACATTAATTGCATTTTTAAAAATGTCGATATTATTCTTGTTATAACTTCTCTTTACAAGTTTCTAATGTTTACTCTTTAACAAAAGGAAAGTTAATTTCTGAATTATTTTAGTACACTGCATTAAGAGAGATTTATCATGTTGCATCTGGAGGTGCTTTAGTATTAAAAATACTATTTTGGTATCAAATGATAATTTTGTTGAAAAATGAAAGACTAAAACTCAAACAGAAAATACTAAGAACTGGTGAATGTTGAAAAATATATGGATTTATAAGTTTGTTAAACTTTTAAAAGGAATTGACATTTCAACTAGAACTTTTTATGCAAAAAATGGTTACCCACAGAAAACTATGCATCTAGTCCAGCTTGACAGCTCCACTTTGAAAAAGCATTGCTGCCTTAGCAAGAAAAATTCATTATACATAATAATTTTACGTAACAAAATCTATCTTTTACAATTTCAACAAGCAATAAGGCTACAGTATAAGGCTGCCAACCGCCCCGCATTGTGCGGGATGGTCCCGCAATAGCAGTACTCGTCCCGCATTCAAATAATGCATTGATATCGTCCAGCAAGTCCCGCATTTCTTAGTATATTCTTATATTCGTAATATACTGTTGCGAGAACTGTGAAGTTTCATTTCGCGTTTGACATTTGATAAATTCTAAAAACTCATTCACCATAAACTGAAATCGTACGATTGAATGAACCACTCGAATGGCGGCTGTAGTTTATGTAGCCTCTCTCTCGTATAATATCTCCTGTACATGCGCAATGCACCCACGGAGCGGGTTTTTTCTCTAATAAATGCTATGTGGACATCTAAACAAACAGCTTTAAAAGTAGAGACGAGGTGCGCAATGTTTATTTCAAAATTTAATAATCTGTGAAAATGTCTACCAAACATTAACAGAACACACAGAACTAGAAGTGTCACAGCAGTAACAAATATAATTTTTGCAATAGCTGCACAGCAACTTAATAATAATTAATTTTTTTTTAGAGTAAGTCAAACTTACTGGTTAACATGGTTACAGGGCTTTAGTATTAATTTACTTACAGTCCACCTTGAACTGTAAGTGAATATTACGTGTTACCTACATACAGGGAGATCAAAAATAAATTTGGTCGCCAGAGCCATTAAAAATAATCAAACTTGCCTAATCTGCAACATACTTTTTGTTGACATAAAATTGTCATTTTTTTGTAGCTTTCAAAAAATTCATTTTCGATGTCTTGCTTAACTTATCCACATGTTACCTATCAATTTAATCTATAAATTTGGTTTAAATAGCATATGTGTAACCGATTAGACTGTGCTAAAGTCACATGAACTAATAATATAATTAATTGTAGTTTAAATGTAGCTTTATAAAGTGCAGTGTAGACGGTGGTCATATTTTTATAATTTTCATCAATTTTATTTGTGATCGCCCTGTATTACGAATTGTTTATCTATTAATTTTTCATTTGTACAGTTTTAGGCTACCTAATTTATTAAACTATTCAATTTTAACTCATATTTATTACTTTTCTTTGCTTTTCACAGGCATTGCAAAAATTATGTACCGGGTGACTATAAATTATTGTGATTTTTTTCCTTAGGTTGGCACTATTTATGTTGGTTGCACTGTAAGTCTAACATAAACAGTGCCAACCTAAGAAAAAAATCACAATCATTTATAGTTACCCGGCAGTTTGCGGTTAGTACCGGGTGGCTATAAATGATTGTGATTTTTTTCTTAGGTTGGCACTGTTTATGTTGGTGGCACTGTAAGTCTGTGTCAAATTCAATGTTCGCAGGTTAGGTTTTGCGTCATTCTGTGTCAAAACTGACGCAAAACCTAACTTTCCAACCTCGAATTTGGCATAGACTTACAGTGCCACCAATATAAACAGTGCCAACCTAAGAAAAAAATCACAATCATTTATAGTCACCCGGTGTAAGTGACACTTACAATTCATGGGTACGTAAGGACCATACATTTTTTTATTGTATAATCTGCATATATTTTGTTAACTCTCTCCCTTTCCTGCCCCTCCCCCACAGAGTAATCATGTCCCGCATTGAAGCCTTCAATAGTTTGTTGGCAACTACGTACGTTTTACTGTCACTCATGTCAGCTGATTGCAAATAAAAGTGGGACAAATCTTGAGACTACTTTTTGCGTTTTTAATAACGTGTGAAACTTTCTCTAACTTATATTTCCGTAGGTGAATACATAATAGTTATTTACTATACAAGTGGAATAACAGCATCATTAATATACGTGTATGTAAGCACACAAGTACATTAGTGATGCATTATCACACATGTATTGTACAAAATTTTATCTACGTCTGCCTAAAATTGAGAAAAGTGCATTAAGAGAAATGTCAGATCTGTCATTTTCAAAAATATTTTAGTAGGAAAATGTCATTATGTCATTCATTTGACACTATTTCAGTTACGTAATGAAGTCATTACACAACTCAGTTGCGTAATAAAACCATTACATAAGTGAGTGGTGTAATGAGCTTCATTACCTAACTGAAATAGTGTCAAATGAGTGACGTAATGCGTTACTTATCCCACTGTAGTAGATAAAATATTATTAAAGATAGAAGCATAAGAAAAGGAACATAATTACGAGTATTTAATATGTTATTGTAATTCATATTACAATATTACATATTAGCTGTCCCAGTTTTATTTGTAATTAGCTGTACATAAAAATTAATGTCTAAAATATGTAATTTGGGTGTATCTAAAACGTTTTAAGTAAAAAAAAATGCAATTATCCACAAAATTTAAAGAAGGCAAATTTGAGGTTAGCTTTATCGATTTTTTATGCTTTTTATACCTTATTCCTTATTTTTTATAGTAGACTAACAATGGTGTGTGAAGCGTTCGTTATACAAAATGTATACCATAACCCCCAAGAACTTGCAAACAGTAGAAATACCCCTAACTTTAACATATAATCTTGCGAGACAAGGTTTTGGGAAAAAAATTAATCTATGGTTTTTCAGCTAGACATTGAGGTGAGTTTAACAGTATCTTCCATTTATGGTGTACGCACAATCAAGGTACCCCTTGCTTTTAAAAGGCACGTACACTTTCGTGTTATATGAATGATGCAGGCTGATTAGCCGACAAGCAAAAATCGTGTATTGAGCATTGGAAATGGATGTGCAGTAAACAACGGGGTGCTTCGTCACTTATTAGCTTACTTGCAGTTCTCAGATTGTGCTCTGCAGCTGAAGAAGATGTTCTTATTAAGAAGGTAAAAGTAATCAGTTCTTCAGCCTTAATTGAAAAATTGACCAAAGAAGTAAGTGAAAGTATCGCAGACCAATTCAAGGTTCAACTTGAGGTGTATAAAGATAAAGTAGTAAAACTCGAAATGAAACTGGCTACGGTAAAGAATGGGTTTCACATGTACAAAGATGAGAGGGAATAATATTCCAGACAAAACAGTTTGTGCTTTTTTGGAGTACGTAAAGAATAAAATAAAGACACCAATAAAGTTATCAGTGATTTGTGTCAAGATAAGTTAAAGCTGAATGTATCTCCTAGTGATATTGACTGCAGCCATAGGCTTCCCAGTAGAGAAGGTTCTTATAGACCCATAATCGTCAAATTCATAAACCGCAACTCCAAAAACCTAGTGTACAAAATAAAAAACTTCTTAAAGGTACAGAAACGATCATTCGAGGAGATCTGACAAAATACAGACAACTGTTAAAAGAAACCATCAAGAAATTACGAAGTAAAAATCAATTACGTAAGAAGTAATAAATTAGGCATCAAAATGTTAAAGTACAAAATCAATTAATATAACCTCAAAATTGTAATTTTTCGGCTGTAACTGCCTTAGATACACCCAAATCACATGCTTCAGACATTAACTTTTGTGGCAGTAAAGCCGCAAATAATTGAGCAGTTTCCAACATCATTTATTGGAATTCTAAAATTCTTTTTGGGAAATCTATGGAAAGTGCGTTAAAAAAAATTATCGAGAGGTCTTTGAACTTACAGAGCTCTACCCAGAATTCAGTGCGCTCAGTCACTTGACTTGTCAGTTGTCAACTGTCAAATAGCGTTTACCTTTTAGAAGAATTATTTTATTTTGTTCGTGTGCACATTATTCCGTGTAAAATAGTTCTTTTCAGAACTGAACTGCAACTTAATTGACGTAAAATGATTTTTATGTCAAGAGTGAGGTAGTGTGTACACACAATCCATAAAATAAGTTACATGACTTTCAAAAATTACTGTTTAACACAAGGCCACTTGATAACTTTTTTTTTAACGGACTTTATCTAACACAGTCATTCTTATAAATTTTTAACTGCTGCTTTTATGACAAATCACCTGTAGAAGTAACATGATAACTTTTTAAAAAGTTTCTTATTGTAACGATAAGTAAATTGAAGATAAAAAAACTACTAGAGCACAAAAAACTAAAAAATATGTTAACTTAATTGCTTTTACTTTTTTTGATTATTGGCATCAGTTTATTTTACTGCAGTTGTACAAACTAATTATTACACCGCATCTTACGGGAAAAAATTCAAAGCAAAAATATGAAAAATGTAATCACTAAATATGAACAACACAACTAATCGGCATTCTGCAAGAATTATTAATTTTAATTGTTATATCACGCAACACTCGATTGTAATTAATTTCATTTATGATAAGCAGTAATTTAATTTCAAATATGCAAATTTAAAGCTGTATTTGCAATCTCCTAATAGAAGCAAGTGCTATACTATCACATTAACTGAAAAAAGATGTAAATGCAAATGAGAAAATTATTGGTTGTCATAAGAGACTTAATAAGTCTGCGAGACAATGGAACACAATTCCCAATTTAATTAATCGAGTACACGTAAAAGCCTAGAATCCACACGAGGTTTATTTCTCAATGCCAAAGTAATCACAGTTTTAGGTTAATTTTCCTCGCATTTATCACAACTAACATTATAGTCAAACTACCTATTGCATGAGCATTTTAAACTGAATTATTTAATCATTGGAAAATATAATTTTCCTTAATCTCTTATAAATTTGTATGGAAATTAATTTTTAATATCGCAACGTACAGCATTAAAACAATCTAAGAGTTTTAGGACGTCATGTCCAAAAGTAATACAAATTTATCGAAGAAATTGCCTGTTGCAATATAAGTTTCCATAGAAGTGTGTGGAACATCTTAATGTACAACACCATACTGTGGAAAGGAGTTGCCTGTGTTTCCTTGGCAAAATAGAAGAAGAAAATCTAATATTATACGAATCAGCTTAAATGAACATGAGAAAATAATAAGAGGTGAACATCAACAAAAAATTAACTAACCAACTTGAACAGCAACCCCAGATAACCGCTGCAGCGGTTTAGTTTTTGCAGGAATGACAGCATTTTCCAACGAAGTCTCTGGTTCTTCAATGGTTAACTTGCTACACGCAATGTAAACAATGATGGATCCCACCAAGACAATAATTTCTGGAGTTAGCCACGTGGTAGCAGCTGTTGCTGATACATGATCCAGTCTTATAAAGCCTACATGTCGCAATATCTTTTCCAGCGTATCGCAGTCCTAATAAAAATATGTTGTTTAATACAAATTAAAAAATACAGACTAGATCGATACCTACCTTTAAAAAGTTGGCGTATGGGGGCATCGCCAACAAAACAATTTGAAATACAAACTGGGCTAGTGCAGTAAGCACAGAAAAAGCTATTAAAATTTTGAGGTAGATTCCTGTTTGTCCTGCCATACTGCACGTGGTTGGGACTGGCACGATTGGTAAGTAGAAAAAAAATAGGAGGTAGATCGCTGATAAGAGGCATGGCCGGAAAATGATACCTGTAACAATGTAAAACAATTTAGGCTATTGTTTTAAACACGAATCTTATTGATAGTTCCAAATTTATGTTGTTATACCGTGCTAAATACTATAGTAATAACTTATCTTTTTACTAATTTTAGATGATTATAGAGTAAATTATATTGGATACATAATAAAAATGTATTCCATACTTGACAGTTATGTCCTGTATGAAGTACAATTTTCATACTGAGTATACAATAGTAATTTACATTAAGAAACCGGAAAGTAGTGTATTGCAGGGGAGACCTGCAAAACACTTTCCGGTCATGTATCATACAATATTTTTTTTACGACATCCGAGTCCATACTTTTAAACCAGCGAATTTCCTAATGAAAACTCGAAAAAAATATGACATTAGTATATATTAGTGACTTATCCAAACAAAACACAAACTAGCTTCCATAGTAACGAAGGTATCAGGGACCGGTAAAAGCTTTTACCGGTCCCTGATGCCCATTTTCCGATCTTGACCGGCAAAACGTTACCTTCTGGCGAAAAAATTCTCCAGAAACTGCATATTTTCTGGTCGGTCGTAAAAAAATACATTTTAATATGCATAGCATCTTTATGGTTTTAATAGATTTACCAAACTATTTAGCAAATTTTCTATTGATATATGATTTGTAAGTAATTTTCACGCCATTGTATTTGCTAAATAAAGAACAATTTCATTTATGTAAATATTTTATTTAGTAAATACCATTACATAACAATTTGATTATTTCCTTCATGCATAACACAACCAACAGGATTACACATTTCGACCATTCACATAGTATGCAATAGTTTGATAAAAAAAGCCGTGCACTTATTAGCTTCGCTCCAGGAATGTCGCACACGACACATGGGATAACATTCATTTGCCAAGAACTGCTGTTTATACGTATAACTTTTCAATTAGGTTAATATTCAGAAAACATACACTTCCCACTTTCATGATATGCTCCTGGAAAATCACCGCTACTGATGCTCTGCTCCTATCAAAGTCTTCTGACCCTTTTCTGTGCAGCAAAATCGCCAACAGGACTCCAGCTCATTCAAGCAGCTTATCGTTAAAATGATTAAGTAACTTCTGTGTAGTTTTTACACACACAGAGTAAACGGTTTGCTGGAATACAAAAAACAATTTGTAAAAAAATGGTCCACTGATCCATTTTTAATGCACGTAAGATATTCATAAGTTTACATAGAACTTGACATACGTGCTTAATTGTAATAATATTTTTAATGCGACCTGATGTGAATTCAATGTGTTACATTTCATCTTCCCTAAAATCTCCTTCAGACCTATTTATAACCAAAAATAAAGACGACCTAAAACGTTCGCCTTTTGTTTTTACTACCGCCGCTAATAGGGCGAAAATGTGTCATGCCGCAAAAGGTTCGTTATAAACAAAACAAAACACTGTCGCAAAGTCGCGCCACACAGAAACTGGTAAAATCAATACAAAACAGCGAGAAAACAACAAATCAATACAAAATGGCAAAAAAATTACAAATTAATTAATTTAACACTAATTGCACATTTGTAACATTAAATTTTAATGCTTTTCAGCTGGCATATGTTGCCATGTGACTTGGTTAAATTTTTAAGCTCTTCCATCGGCTGGCTCTTCTAAAATACCACCAGAAATAATAGAAATGTTAACTACTGACTTTAATATTGAAGATGACAATTGTTTCCACATCGAAACGCGGAAGAAAAACAATGAAGACACTACAAGATCATGTTGCAACCAATCGTATTGGGGAAAGATCTGCAAGCGCTGACTTGGTACCCAATCATCATTTCAGAATGATATTTGGTCAAGCGGTTGATATTATTTTGAACGAAATGAATATAAAGTTTAGGGGTAATACCAAATTGTTGGAAGCTATTTCCACAGATAGATTTGAAAAAATAAACTATTTGTAATCCTCATTATGAACAAAGCTTCCATTAATCATCATCATCATAGCATGTGGGATCCCATTATTGGGCAAATGCCTCCTCCAGGGTTTTCCATTTTTCTCGTTCTTTTCCATATTGCATCCAGTTTTTGCCTGTTAGATGTTTTAATTCGTCAGTCCAGCGGGTTTTTGGTCTGCCTCTTGGTCTTCGTTTCATGTGGTGTCCATTTTGTAGATCTTAATGTTCATCTGTCCTTCATCCTGCAAATGTGCCCGGCCCATCTCCATTTCTGTTTATCAATTGTTTTAAATTTAAGTCTTAAGTCCACTATTTTCACCTTATCACTTAGTTTAATTTTTGATGTTACGTATCATTTTGTTTTGTGTAGTTGCTATTTTTTTTAGTTCATTTTTGGTCATAGACCATGTTTCTGCTCCGTATGTCATTGTTGGTATTACACAGCTATTGACAACCTTGCTCTTGAGAAAATTGGGTGTTTCCGTTTTTAGTATTTCTTTTAGTGACCAGAATTTTCTATAACCTTGTGTGATTCTCCTTTGTAGCTCTTTTTCTCTTTTGTCTTCAAACATTATTATTTGTCCTAAATAAATACTTTCTTCTGCATATGCTATTTTTTCTTCTTCTATTGTTACGTATAATAGAATAATAATTTCTTCTTGTATAATTTTATTAAATAGTAAATGTAGTTTGCCTAAAATTTCTTCTATTCCATCTTTAATGTTTGTTGTTATATAGTTGTTTGTAAAATTTTGTTGCTACTTGTATAATTTCATACCTATTTTGCACTAGTTTGTTGTCTTGGTTAGGGTGTTCTAGCTTGTGTACCCATTTTTTCCCTTTCTCTAGCTGTTTGTAGACTTCCTTGGTTGATCCTGAATGGTGTAGAATATTATTTATTTTCTTTTTCTGTGCTTCACGTATATCTCTTCTTATTTATCTTTTCGTTAATTTGTCTAGTTCTGCGAATTCTACTTTACTTTTCCCATCTTTTTGGTTTCAATATTTCTTTTTGCTTAATAAGTTCCTTTGTGTTTTCTGAGAATTTGTCTGTCTTCCTGTTGTGTTTAATTTTCGTATTTCTCTGGGTGTCTTTACTTGCTTTTTGTAGCGTCCTTTCTAGGTCATTATACATCTCTTGAGTGGTTTTTCCTTGTTGGTTTGTGTTCATGTTTGTTTGTTGTAGGTTTCGCTTGAAGTTATTTGTATTCCAATAGTGTGTTCGTTTTATGATATTTTCTGTAAAAAGTTTGGCCCTTCCATAATATTTTTGTATTTTTAGAATCATTCGTATTAGTCGATGGTTGGAGCTGAATTCAAATCTGTTCAGTACTTATGTGTTTTTTACAATCTGTTTATTGAATGCAATCAATTTGGTTTTTGTGCTGCCCATTTGGTGATAGCCAAGTTCATTGTTTTCCTGGTCTTTTTTTAAAGAGGGTATTTGTTATTACTAATTTGTTGCTAACTGCAAATTCTATTAGTTTGAATCTTCTTTCGTTTCTCTTTCCTCCAAAGGGGCCACATACTCGTTCTTCTCCTTCTGTGTGTTTGCCTATTTTGCAGTTAAAATCGCCCATGATTACTATGTGTTTGCCTTCACCTTTATTTGTGTATTCGTGTGTTATTTTATCTAGTAATGCATAGAACTGGTCTATCTCTTCTTCTGAGCTGTTATTTGTTGGATTTGGATTATGACTAGGCTAGAATTATTTTCTATTTTTAATGTTAAAACTGCGATTCTTTCTGAAATACCCAGAAATTTTTTGATATTGGTTGAAAGATTTTTGTTTACACAGAAACCTACTCCAGCTTGGCTTCTATTTTGACCTATCCAATATAGTATTATTCCATTTTTTCTTTGTAGTATTGCTTCACCATCTCTTCTTACCTCAGCCAGACCTAATACATCCCATTTTATTTTTGTTAGTGCCGCTTCTAGTTCTTTGACGTTTTCTTCTTTTAGCAATGTTCTTAGGGTAAGTGTGCATATATTTAATATTTTTGCTTCCATTAATAGAAGAGATAAAAGTTGTCACGAAATTTCTAGGAAATAAAAGAAAAAGTGAAGTGAAGCTTATCAACGACAAAGGGAGAATGTCAACGGCTAGTATCCAAGAACCAAACAGTCAACGATTGATCTTTGAGAATTCTTCTCTTGGCTATAGCCTGGCCTTACGCTTTCAGCGCTGCAGTATGCGAATCCACCTTCTTTACACTGACAAATAAATTGCCCTCAAAGAATGAGCAGCGAGAGAGAGAGAATGGCAAGTTTAATCCTGCTCACATTTGAGTAGAAATGCATGCAAAAGATCGATAGGGATGCTTTTTTCACAAAATTTAATAACAAACTCATAAAGCCCTTGCAATTTTATTAATTATTATTTGTGTTCCATATCTATATTTACGCAAAATATTCTTTGTTTACTTTTCATTGCTTTTGAATGTTTCTAATAAATATATACAGGGTTTGGCAGAATGAAGTATCCTCTTTCAATGTGCTCCCATTCAAAAACAATTGAAGATAGGAACAAAGGAGAAATGACAGTTGAGTTGAAGAAATAACAGTTGAGTTGGCGAAATGAAGAATTGTTCAACTATTCAACGTGCTTTCATTGTGGAAGTGTGAGTTTGACACAAAAAATACAATTGCTGTGTTTTCTTCAAGACCTGTTTCATTTTCAATTCAAAGTTCAGCCATTTATGAATAACGGTTTAAAATTCTGTTCAACAGTATACAGGGTGATTCATAAGTATGGCCATTAAACTTACGGGTAGTTAGTTAAAAAGACATCAAACAGAACAACTGTGCATAATAAACTGTACGTCAAAAATTAATAATACTCCCACACAAATTGTTGTTACGATTTAGATAAACTGCAGAATCAAAAAGCAATTGCATGAGTATTTCAATCGGATTTGCTGCATTACGTGTTAGCGGTTAACGTAGGGGATAGTGGTACATAATGAGACGTATTACACAATGAAACAAGCTAAATAAATTTGAATTTGCCTATTTACGGTGATGGCAAACAACATATTACTAGTGACTGTGAAACATGGCAGCTTAACACGTCATTTACCGTCACCGTAAAGCGGCAAATTCAAATTTATTTAGCTTGTCTCATTGTGAAATACGTCTCATTGTGTACCATCCTCCCCTACTCTTATCTGATATACAGGGGGTCCTGTTTTTTTTCCCGCAAATTTCTTTTATAGATTAACAAGCCTACGTCTAAGCTCAGCGGTAGGGTTACTTCAATGGCGTCGGTTTCGGAAGAGGAGGGTGGGCGTTACCCTCAGCTAGACACTGGATTTGATTGGAACAAAGTTTATTATATTTACACTAACTAACATACAAATAAGCTTATAACTAGGTAACATATATGTACAGAAAAAGAAAAGAAAATGGCGGATTGGCATCCGCAGTTGGAAGCTGGTGTGGTCCTTCGGAGGCGGTGCCGGCGGCTTCCTCCTGTGGTTGCAGCGGCGGCGGTGGCGACTGGCGACGGGGCGGCGGGCTGAGAGCAGCGGCGGCGGCAACGTCGGCGGCAGTGCGGATCTCCTTGGCGGAGGCGGCGGTTGGCGGCTTCCTTCGGCGGTTGCAGCGGCGGCGGTGGCGACTGGCGACGGGGCGGCGGGCTGTGAGCAGCGGCGGCGGCAACGTCGGCGGCAGTTCTGATCTCCTTTGGCGGAGGCGGCGGCTGGCGGCTTCCTTCGGCGGTTGCAGCGGCGGCGGTGGCGACTGGCGACGGGGCGGCGGGCTGTGAGCAGCGGCGGCGGCAACGTCGGCGGTAGTGCTGATCTCCTTTGGCGGAGGCGGCGGCTGGCAGCTTCCTTCGGCGGTTGCAGCGGCGGCGGTGGCGACTGGCGACGGGGCGGCGGGCTGAGAGCAGCGGCGGCGGCAACGTCGGCGGCAGTGCTGATCTCCTTTGGCGGAGGCGGCGGCTGGCGGCTTCCTTCTGCGGTTGCAGCGGCGGCGGTGGCGACTGGCGACGGGGCGGCGGGCTGAGAGCAGCGGCGGCGGCAACGTCGGCGGCAGTGCTGATCTCCTCGGCGGAGGCGGCGGTTGGCGGAAGTGGCTCGAGTTCTCAAACTTTTCCGAAGACGGCAAGCAGCAGAGTCCAATGCAGAGGATTGGCTCTAAGTCCACGTAGGTGATAGGCTCTGGAGAGGGCTGGGGCTGGTAGATCCTTGGAAGGCTGGAGCTGCTAGCTGGTCCTGGAAGGCTGGATGCTGTTGGCTGACTCTCCTGGGTTGAGTTGATGCTGGGTCGACTCTCCTGGATTGAGTCCTGGAAGGCTGGAGGTCCTGGAGAGACTGATCCTTGGAAGGCTGATGGTTCCTGGTGGACTCTCCTGGGTTGAGTGATTTCCTACTGCCAGCGTCTGACTATTTAAAGGAGCCAGTCCTTTGTCAAACGCGATCTCGCAGCTCATTGGTCGAAGTAGAAAGGATGTTTTGCCCGTTTTTGATGTATTTCGGATTATAGCGTTTAATTGAGCGGCGTGATCAATTATCGACTTGATTTGAGTCGCAATCAATAGTCGTTGAAATGTCGATTCTAACGACACCCAATTTGCTAGGTTTTGGTAAAGATTAGTTCAACTTGGAATTTTTAATTCCGTGTTCGGCGTAAAACTTAATTAAGCATTACTCTTATTGCGTATGTTAATAAGTTATTTTGCTTCGATTGGTTGCGCGCTACTTTTATAGGAATTTTGAGACTATTCACGCTTTCCTGGGGTGCTTCCTTCCGTTAATTATAATTTAATGTGTAATATTTAGCCGGATGTAAGCGGCTTTTTGTCCTGATTTAACCGTTGGAAAAATACATCTTCGCCGGGCCGCCGTGTACTTCGAAATTTCTGTAGTGTTTTCTTGCCACCATCGTCCGCATTACGAGCGGTGATATGTTTGCTGGCTGATGGAAAAGTTATTTTTAATCGACCTGTATGTGTGCTAGAGATTTGGGCGTTGTTTTATCAGGTGGCGGCTTATTCCTCCTATCGGTAGGTATCCTTATGTGGGGTTTTTTATTGAGCGCACTCTGTTTTAAGAGCGTTTTAGTGATTGGACTTGGATTAATAATTTGGTCGCACGTTCGGAGTTTCGTTTGCCGCGGCGCTGTTTTTGTCGGCTTCCGGATTTTATTGAGGTTTAAAGAGCCGTTGGCCCTTTTATTGCACTTGAGAATTGGTGCTCCTTTGAGCGAGCATGCCGCGATTTATTGTTTTATTTTGTACGGTTTTCTTTTAAATTCTTGTAGGATCGGGGCGATTTACTGGTAAACAGATGTTTTTGTAATTTGTTCGCTGCCTGCTTGGCGATGAAAAATTACTTCGTTGTCTGTTAACCGGTTCATATTAAGATAATAAATGTTATTTTGATACAAAAATTGTATATAGATTTATACTTTTGTCGACTTCCTAACAAGTTACAGTATGTTGCAAAAGAAGTACGAACATTTATTAATGTAATAAAACAAACAAAAGATTAACACAAAAGGAAGTTATAGTTCTAATGGGCATGTAAAAGAAAAACAAACACATCATACTAAATGTTTAAAATAACCTCCACTCTCGGGTGCCCACCAGTACTCTGTAAACTTCCGATTTCAGATGACCCCACATATAAAAAAACAAAAGTGCAACATATATGGCGAGCGGGGTGGCCATTGAACAAGTCCACACACCCAATCCAATGCCGATTGTAATGGATGTTTAACCTGTCATCAATCTGCTATAATTAACTTGAGCATCGTCTAACTGAAACCATCCATGTTAAAGATAATAAATGAACACATTATTTATTTATTTAGATATTATTTTAATATTTTAAAATTGCCGTAACTTGTTAAGGAGTCAAAAAACAGTATAAATATATATAAAATGTTTTAATCTGAATAAAATTTACTATCAAAAAATTTTATAGGAAAAAACCAGGACACCCTGTACAAAAAAAATGTTGGTGTTGGCCAGTGATTCTCTAAAGCTTATACCACACCCTAATGTGATTTTTTCCATGAGCGATTTGTTTTTAGTGCAATGTACCTCACCTCTACTGAGGTTAGTAAACACCTATTTATTTTAATGGCTATACTTATGAATCCCCCCGTATAAAGGCTGTATTTATGTTTTTAATAAAAAAACATCATTTGACGCCCCTGACATCCCATGAGCACCCCCTAAAATTAGTTTCTAGCTATAGGCCTGCGTGCCGAAAAAGTTATAGCTGTTCTTATTAGTAATGCTGCGAAATTCGTTTCGCTGCCATTACTAATAATGTCAGTAAAACTAAACTTATCGACATGGTTGCACAAAAATAAATATATTGTCATTTTATCATATATACAAGGGGTAACACAAACTGTCCAAGAAAATTTTGTATACAATGGTAGGTACCTTAAGTAATTGTTTTCAATTACTAAAAAGTAAAAACAGCTATTATTCAAAAGTGTAACATGTTTCTTTATACACTGCTCATAATTCTATGACAGTTGATAGTTTGTACCATCTTCGAACTTGATTGTACAAAAACAGCTGCCACTGTAAAATAAAACGTTGTATATCTATATATATAAAACTGAAAGTCCTGACTCACTCACTCACTCATCAACGCGCAGCTGAAACCCTTGGACCTAGAAAGCTGAAATTTTGCACAGAGGTTCCCTTTATGATGTATACAAGGAATAAGGAAGGATATTTCGAAATTCAATCCCTAAAGGAGTAAAATGGGGGTTCCAATTTTGTATGGAGAAATAATATTAAATAGACATTTCGACTTGAAACATCGTAAGAGTACTTCTAAAAACAAATAAGCACACACGTATTTCGTGATTTTCCGAAAATCAACCCCTTAGGGGGTGAAATGCGGTAAATAAGCCTAAAATACGATATGAGTGTCGTTATTGAGGTTTTTAGGGACGTTGATCGCGAAAATGGCGTTTATTTTTAAGTCCAAGACGGTGGGCATGACATAAGGGAAAGAACAGGACAGGATGGGACTGGACTGGATGGGGCGGGACGGGACGGAACGAGACGGAAAGGGAAGGGAAGGGATGGAAGGGAGGGGGGGCGGGATGGGACGGTACGGAGACGTGGACGGGGAAAGGGACGGGGACGGGGATAGGATGGGATGGGATGGATGACAGAAAATAATTGGGCATTATTTAATACACAAATACGAACCTCGCGCGAACGAAGTCGCGGGTAACAGCTAGTCACACATAAATGAAGTGCCATTCTATGCATGTCAGAATTACCACACTCGCGTGTTATGCCTTATTTCACTCACTTATAATATAATGTAATATAGTAATATAGTTTTCTTTCGCGAAATAATATTCAAATACATAGTACATTGTGTATCTAGGACGAAAAGCGTACCATTCTCAGACGACTGTGACACAGGAGTCTGGGAATGTTGTGTTTTGTCCAAGAAAAACATAATATTTTTCCGCCGAACGATACGCGTAATTAAAAAAAATTAGGGAATAGTACGCGAATATCCCCTGCCTACGCCGGAAATATTATTCCTGTACAGTTTTATTGCAATAATTACCTAGCAACTGCTGATGTAATGGAATGTTTGACTTTACTCAACAAAATTTTGTCATTAATGTGTCAGTTTTAGTACGATTGGTGGAAAATATTATTTGTAATATGTTATTGCAACCTGTATAATAAACAAATAAATAAATCACTTCTATTGAAAAGCGGTGACATTACTTTCTTTTTAAACGCCATGGATTTTTTTCTTTTATTCTATAATATTATAGAACACACAATTTATTTAAAGGTGTTGTTTTCGACATTTTTTATTATTCATATGTCTATTGTGATTAATTAACATCTGTTCATTCGTTTTAAAAATAATAAATTTTTGGAGTAATCTAATATAAACACAAAAATTACAATTCCTGAGAAAGTTTAAACAATTTTTACACCTTTACAATCAATCGCGTAACCTAAAATTATATAAAAGATCTAATGAAAATACATATGTGAAGACAGAACCCCTTTGGCCATAAAATAAAGTTTAGTTCCCATCTTATTTGTGCATGTTCCGTTAGCCGAAGTCATCGCACACGTGGTGCCATCAATTGTACAATATAATATGATAGCGGACATACCACATTAATAACACCGATTTATTAGATAACAGCGACTGAATGTGTCTGAAGTATTGATAACAGGCTTGCACCGTCTCATATTTTTTTTGTAAATCCTTTTATTAAGCATTCCCGAATTCAAGGTTTGCAAAAACACACGCAAATTTATGTATTCCGTTTATTACATTTAATCATAATCAGGTCGACGTGTAGGTGGGTAATAATGGAAAAGGCGTTTCAAAGCATTAATACGTTTAGTGTGCAATATGCGCAATTTATTTCTCTCAAGTAGCTGTCAATCATTTACAGGAAACTATTCGGGAAATAGTTACGTTTCAGTTCAAATGCATGAAAATCGTATAATTCGTTATACGTATTAAAACCACCGCGGTAGAACTAATTTTCGTAAGAAGTTTTACCATGCAATAGCTAATACACATACCAACATACACCGTCAAAAGTGTAAGTGGTAGTTACGTACACAGCTTCTAATTTTCCGAAAATTGTAACTTATCTTATACAGTGTCCGCCAAAAAGTCGGCATATGGGAAAAATTTTAACTTTTCATTTTTTTAAAATTTTTTTACGTCAATAGTTTGTGCTTGTCTAAAAACCTATTTAGCCCCTATCATATATACTGAGTAATTTTTACTTGTTTAGGAAATGAAGTTTTTCGAAAATGCTATTTTTCGGAAATTAAAGAAGATTTCAATGATATTTTTTTAGAGTGTGTTATTTTTAGCTAACTGAACAATCTCAAGGCCAGCAAACCCCTATTTTTTTTAAATTTAGCTCAAAATTTATTTTTCAATTTTTTATATATTTTTCAAAATTTCACATATTAAGACTTAATATTAAAATTCAAATGTTTTTATGTGAACACTTCAAAGATTTATAATGCGGAAAAATTATATAAAATGTTAATAACTTTATTAGATTTTTTACTATTTACCGAAAAGTAGTATGTTTGCATAATTTTTACGTTTTTTATGCAAGGCGTGTTTTAGGAGAAACATTTTTCAATTCTAATCAATATCTATTTAAATGGCTTCTAGAAACCCTAATCTAGCCCTGTTAATTAATTACTGTTACAAAAATCCTGTAAATGTTCTTTTATAGGTGTCTAAATTAGTGATGCAACCTAAAAAAAAACCGTTCGTTTTTTTTAAAAAAAACCTGTTTTTTTTGTAAAAAAAACCAAGCGGTCTGGTTTTTTATTTAAATACGTTTTTTTTTCAGAATTAAAGTGTAGTGAATAACAACAAGTAATTTGTTTGGAAAAACAAAAAACAGATATTTTTAAATAAAAATAATACATTTCGTAGGTAAAGTGAATTATAGAATTTATAATAACCAAAAAAAGCAAATATTTCTAAAGAAAAATAGAAACATAGCCAAAGTGGATATACAGGGTGTTAGGGAAGTCGACTGAAAAATTTCTAGGGGTGAATCCTTGGCCCAAAATATGATGATTTAACTCAACTTACCTATATACAAAGTTGCTTAGTTTAGCCGCTAGAGGGCTTTAAAGATGATTAGCTTTTTTAAATTTTTTCAAATAAGTCGAAACATCGTTGATGAATTTTATTCATTTTTTGGCCATGCGTTTTTACCAGTAAACTTAAGCATTTTGTGGCATAAACCCTAATTTCAAAAATTACAGGGTGTTTAAAAACTTTGTCACAATTAATTATCCATCTAATGTTTTTTTATGGATAGCTACTTTGATTTATAAGCTATTTCCTCTCTTAAAAAAAATTAGTTGGGTAAACGGTTTAGCCACAAAAAATATTTTATAAATCCCTACAAGGCTGAATCAGTAATTTTAACTTAGCACTAGGCTTTTGTAGAGATTTAGAAAATATTTTTTTGTGGCTAAACCGTTTACCCAACTAAAATTTTTTTAAGAGAGTGAATAGCTTCTAAATTAAAGTAACTGTCCAGAAAAAAAATTGGTAGTGATTATACAGGGGGTTAAAACATTTAAAAAAGCTAGTCGCTTTAAATAATTGGGGACCTGCGTTTGAAGGAATAATGGGTAATAATGCGGTTGTCTAATGCGTGATGCTCACCACATCACCACGTGTCATGAATTTGACACGCGACAGCCGGGTGTGAGAGCGAGAATATGGAAGCTCTGACCTTCCGCCTTGCAGGCCAAGCTCCTTCATGGGGTGTTAGTGCCTCACCATTATTATTATTAATAATTTTTAAAGCCCTCTAGCGGCTAAAGTAAGCAACTTTGTATATAGGTGAGTTGAGTTAAATCATTATATTTTGGGACAAGGATTCACCCCTAGAAATTTTTCCGTCGACTTCCGTAACGCCCTGTAAAAATTATAATAATGCAGAAATTACTCTCTAACAGACATGGCTGACTCCTCAACTGACTCGGAGTCAGTATCCATGCAGTTTACGTCGCCCACGTCATTGTCTGATGAATCGCTAACGTAACTTGATTCGTCGACCAGGTCGACAGTTTCAGAGCTGGGTCCAGCTTAAAGCAACTTCCAATAGGGGTGGGTACCTACCAAAACATGCCGCCAATTACAAAAATGAATAAAAAACAAAAAAAAACAAATAAAACCGTTTTTTTCTGTTTTTTTTCTAGGTTTTTTATTCGATTTAAAAAAAACGCGTTTTTTTACATCACTAGTCTAAATAAGGGAATTTTTCTTTATCCAATTACATGTTCTAAAAATGTCCTCATTTAGATAACTGTAAAAGAACATTTACAGGATTTTTGTAACAGCGCTAGATTAGAATTTCTCGAAGCCATTTAAATAGATATTGATTAGAATTGAAAAATGTTTCTCCTAAAAAGCGCCTTGCATAAAAAACGTAAAAATTATGCAAACATACTACTTTTCGGTAAATAGTAAAAAATCTAATGAAGTAATTAACATTATATATGATTTTTCCGAATTATAAATCTTTAAATTTTCACATAAAAAATGCATTTTAATATTAAGTCCTGGTATGTGAAATTTTGAAAAATATTTAAAAAATTGAAAAATTTATTTTTAACTAAAGTTAAAAAAAATTAGGGGTTTGCTGGCCTTGAGATTGTTCAGTTAGCTAAAAATAACACACTCTAAAAAAATCTCATTAAAATCTTACTTAATTTCCGAAAAATAGCACTTTTTGGATTTTGACAATTTCGAAAAACTCCATATTCTAAATAAGCAAAAATCACTCGGTATATAAACAGTTTTTTTGAGAATCAAAAATTTTCCCCATATCCAACAACATTAATAACTGTCGTGGTCTAAACGAATATACGAGGAGCGTTCAAATATAAACGATAATTTGAATTGCGCGCCAAAAGACAAAGACATGCAGAGAAGTTTTATACATTAATTAATGCTCTGAAATATGACCTACCTTCATTCAGTCGTTATGTCGTCATAATGCATTTTCGTTCAATTGGCAAGCATAAGTGAGGTGGGAGTGCATGCAAGCGTGGAACAACGCATTAGTAGTAAATTTCTTATCAACGAAGATATCAAACGATAAGAAATTTGTGTAAGAGTTAAAAGACAGTTTGATGCGCAACTACTATCAGGCATAAGCGTTTACAAAAGGAGTAAAGCGCTTAAAGATGGCTGCAAAGGTGCGGAGAATAACCGCAATCTCGCCGTCAAAAAACGTTGACAACAGAAGAGAATGCTGACAGAGTAAAATGCACTTATTTGAAATGATTGTCGATTTACAGCGAAGGATATTACTTCTGCATTAAATATCAGCAGGAATAACTTGAAAAAAAAGTTCTCTGTCTGCGTCTTACAGGATAATGCTCGGCCCCATTTCGGTATTCACACACTGACTACGATCCAAAAATTTAATTGGACCATGCAGTCCTATTTACCATGCATTTCGGACCTTGTTCTATCAGTTTCTTATTTGTTTGGACCCTTAAAAGAGTTTCTAGGAGAAAAATACCTCATCGTAATGAAGAAGTCATCAAAATTGTTCCGAAATGGGTGCGATAGCACTCAAAACAATTTTTTTCTCGTGGAATACATAAACTTCCGAAAAGATGGCACCAGTTTATTAAAAGAGAGGAAGGCTGAGTAGAATAATGACATGATATACTTAGACTCCTTGTGTTTGTTTTTGAATAAATATTAAATTATCGTTTAAATTTGAACGCTCCTCGTACGTACGTTGGGAATAAACTATCACACATTTTACATTCTGGTGTCAACCCAACTTTGACATCACTTAAGGAAGTCAGTCAACGGAATCAGAGGTTTCTTTGATATTTATCAATAAGAATGACCTTTTTCCAATTGTTCAACTCAGACATTAGTAAAACCCATGGTGTTTACGCCACAAAAAGACAACCAGATATTTAGTTATTGAGCAAAATCTACATTACGTTGAGAAGCCTGCTATTTGCAATGCCAACAGTTGGCTAAAGCAAACAATGTTAAATATTTAGAAACACACTTGAAGAAGTGCTTTCTGTATCGAATTTTCATATTTTTCAAACTAAAGGTGTTAATTAGCTATAAAGCTGTAAGAAGATAATTTTCAACTTATATGAAATAGTATATTACGCAACAAGTTTAGAAAGGGGAAGTTTAACTTAACAAGTATGGCTTGTTTGAGTACGAGCGCTAGCGAGTACTTAAAATAGCCGTACGAGTTCAGTTAAAACCGCATTTCTAAGGCGTTTCGTATACTATTTTATCGCATTTCATAATTATAGAAACTCTTTTTTATGTACTAAAGCACAATAAGCAGCTCCAGTAAATGTTATACATTAGGCAGTACTGAAGTGTATTGTTGATGGCACTGTTAGTCTATGTCATATTCGAGGTTAGCAGGTTAGATTTTACGTCAGTCTGTCTCAAAACTGACCTAACCTGCTAACCATCGAATTTGATATAGACTTACAGTATCACCAACAATACGTTTCAGTATTGCCAAACGTAAAACGATTTGTCGTTGCTATGCTCTAATGGTTGCTGTGGTGCAAAGTACCACATTACTAAACGATTTTGCATGTAGAAATGTAGTACAGTCGCGGAATTCAAAATTCGGACACTTAAAATGATTCAGTGTATATCTTACTTTACCTTACTTATCACGTTACCTGGTGAAATTAGTCAAAGTCAAAATAACTACTCGTATATGACAGCACGCCTCATTGTTTAACTGTCAATAATTCTAACCTAGAAACGCAAAGCCCAATTTACATTACCCAAAAATTGCAAAAATCCTCTATAAGACGTCCGGATTTTTAATTCCGCGACTGTACATTACCATATGAAATGCAATAATAGTATATTATGTTATTAGGAGCAAAAGTTATATTTTATGTGGCGAGGCTGGACGGGTTATCTGCCGAGCTTGCGAGGCAGATAAGTACAGCCGAGCCACATAAAGATATTTTTGCTCCGAATAACATATAGTATTTTTTCTTCAAACGTTTTTATAACAAATTATTTACAACTTTGTGAACAAAATTCGAAGAAAATTACTTGATCTCGTCAGCGGCAGATAATATTATCTGCCGCTGACGAGCGGCAGATAAAGTTGTCAGCGGCAGATAATAACTTTATCTGCCGCTGACGAGCGGCAGATAAAGTCGTCAGCGGCAGATAATAACTTTATCTGCCGCTCGTCAGCGGCAGATTATATTATCCGCCGCTTGGCAATAAATAAAGTGACAGTTTAACATCATCAATCCAGCAGTATAATGCCATATTTTACTGCCGTTTGAAGAAAAAATACTTTTTTCTTCAAACGGCAGTAAAATATGGCATTATACTGCTCGATTGATGATGCTAAACTGTCACTTTATTACCAAGCGGCGGATAATATTATCTGCCGCTAACGAGCGGCAGATAAAGTTATTATCTGCCGCTGACGACTTTATCTGCCGCTCGTCAGCGGCAGATAAAGTTATTATCTGCCGCTGACAACTTTATCTGCCGCTCGTCAGCGGCAGATAATATTATCTGCCGCTGAAGAGATCAAGTAATTTTCTTCGAATTTTGTTCACAAAGTTGTAAATAATTTGTTATAAAAACGTTTGAAGAAAAAATACTATATGTTATTCGGAGCAAAAGTATCTTTATGTGGCTCGGCTGTACTTATCTGCCTCGCAAGCTCGGCAGATAACCCGTCCAGCCTTGCCACATAAAATATAACTTTTGCTCCTAATAATATAATATACTATTTTCTTCAAACGGCAGTAAAATGTGCCATTATACTGCTGGATTGATAATGCTAAACGGTCACTTCATTGCCATGGCATCTAAAACACTTTAGAACACTTTCTTAGAAATATTTATAGAATGTCCAGGAGACCTATTTAAGAGTGTCCTTCAATGGCTCCAGGAGTGTTTAAGGAACTTCAAATTTACATTTTTCAGAATCGAATAGATAGAATTAAACTTTTTATGTACTACTGAAGAATTGAACGACCTTTCAAAATATATACATATAACTTCTCTTTAATTTTGAAAATCTTCAAGTTTGAATATGGAAACTGGTATAAACAATGAGAAGATACCCTTAATGAACAAGACGGAAGCCTATTCAATACTTTAATAAGCGAAATAGCAGTAAAAGATAACGTATCTAATGATTTCTGTGTTTAATTTGATAATTATGAACACAATATAATGGTTACTGCATTTACTCAGTAATAATGAGAAGAACCTTGACGATGATAAAATCTGCAACATGCTTGAAGCCAGCCCTGCGTCCAACTAATCAATGGAAGGCCTATCTCATTCAAAGATGGGATACACCTCGTGCCATAGTAAGAACTGCCAATAACCTTTTATCGGCAGAAAAGGCGGGCACACCTTCTGTCGTCATCCGCGATATCAAACAAAAACACAGAAGCACAGAAAGTCCCTTTGTGGGTCAATCAGTCATTCGGGAAAATCAGGAGTAATTAATGGGCAGCGTTCCAATTAACACTTATGGTAGACAGACAAAAATTATTTCGCTAAATCTAATTACTCTATGTTGCATTAACGTAATTTGATAAGGCACGAGAGCCTAAATAATGCGACACGAATGAGCTTTAACGTCGCTGGCATTTGTGGTAAGAGTGCGTGTTTCGTCCCCAATGTTGAGGCGACCGACATTATGTAAATCTGACTAGTTCTGCCCCTATGCACCTTCTGAAATGTCACCACCCTGCCTTGCTTAAAAAGTCGGTCAGACATGTAACATTGTGGTAAATAGGAAGCCCGTGCCCTTACATGGCCGAGGACATAAAACACGACACATATTCAGAGAAGTCCCGATAAAATCACCCGTTGCTAAGTACTAATCTTGTATCATTTTAATAAAGAAGATGTTAAATGTTAACCCAATCAATGAAAATCGCACCTAATTTTCTTTAAAAAATAATTTGGCAAAAGTATGTATTTTGCGTATAACTAAAAGATCTATTTCTGGTTTCTCTAGAACATCTTTTGAAATGAGTGATGACTGAGATGATATGGAAGAGATGAATTCAAATATCAATGAAGTTTCAAAAGAAAGAAATATAAAATATTTTATCTACTCCAGTGGGATAAGTAACGCATTACGTCACTCATTTGACACTATTTCAGTTAGGTAATGAAACTCATTACACCACTCAGTTATGTAATGGTTTCATTACGCAACTGAGTTGTGTAATGACTTCATTACGTAACTGAAATAGTGTCAAATGAATGACATAATGACATTTGCCTACTAAAATTGTGAAAATGACAGATCTGACATTTCTCTTAAGGAACTTTTTTCAATTTTAGGCAGTTGTAGATAAAATTTTGTACAATACATGTGTGATAATGCTTCATTAATATACTTTTGTGCTTACACACACGTATATTAATGATGCTGTTATCCCACTTGTATAGTAAATAACTATTTTCTAATTTGCTGTCTTAACAAAGCCCTTACCGCATCCATTTTGAGTGCGGTCATGAACCATTACCAAACCCGAAATCAACTTTCTTTCGGTTGGTGACATTGCACGAAATGACAGTGTGAGTTTAAAGTTATAGCCAATGACACTAATGACAGTAAATTAACCGTAGCATTTTCGGCAATTTGCCGTATTTCTGGCGGAGCGCAGGAAATTTCTGAATTCATTGTGAAACACTAATCCACACTAATTTTACAATTTCACGTGCGAACGCTTGCGAAAAATGACATTTATGGTGAGTCTACTTGATTCAAATTTAAAATTTTGTTTTAAATGTCGAGGTATGAATGGTCCTCGACACCGAAAGGTAAAAGAGGCTATAGATTATGAATGAATGAATGTATGCTTTGCAATAAAACTGTTACCAACTGTTACAAAATTCCCTAAATTACCAAAATTGATTTTATTTGTAGTAAAACGGTATTTAACTTGCAAATTAGAAAAAATTACATAAAAAACTCGTTTTATAAAACTTCCGAGCACTCGTCCTTCACAGCACTCCTGCCTTCGGCAGTCGTGCTACAAACTGGACTCATGTCGAAATACAAGTTTTATAAAACACGTGTTTTAATATACTATTCTAAACTTATAGAAAATAGATAATATCACAAGTAACCTAATTCAGGTGGAAAGAAGGTGATTGTGATTACTGGAGGGCCATAATGAGAACCTAACAAATAAAAGTATAACTTCACCGGATCCAGCATGTTTTGGACCGAGAAGAGTTATTGAATAAATCAAATATGTACTTCTAATGACAATACTACAGGGACATCAAAAATAAACTTGATCGCGAGGGCCCATGAAAGATTCTGTCTACATTGCGCTTTATAAGAATAAGTTTATTTGAACTATAATTGGTGCATAGGACCTTTTATTTTCCACTTTTAATAGGCAAATAACTTGAAAAGCTTGCAAAACAGTCCATAACGCCCTAGGGTAATATGAGCGGGCGTAATGATAGCGTCTCTCGAGAGGGAATGAGGGCATAATGAGCGGGCGTTATCATTACGCCTGCCCATAACGTCCTAGGGCGTTATGGACTGCTTTATATAGCTCGTATCACAGATATAAACAACAAATATTAGACCAGTGAAAAATAAATTCATTTTTGTTTGAAAGTTTTAGAATATTTTTTGTTTTTCCGGAAGAAAATTCCATTCGAGTTCTTTCCATTAGAGCTAATACTATCTACAAAATGGACAACATTCGCTATAATGTAAATTAACCTTTAGTCGGGGTAGGATCCAATCCTTACATATAAACTATGCTGTGCCTGCGTGTGTATATACTTTTCCAGGCCCATCTAACGACAGTGGCATAAACTTTACCTACTGATAGGATTTTCTGCGCGTTTTTACATTTTGGATCATTGAAAATAAACAAGGAAGATACAGTCAGTCGAGTTTCGTCTCTGACGTGGTTCACACGTTGAGTTACCGTGCTCTTCAACCCCTTACGAAAGTGGGCGAAACGTTGAGTTCTTCGATCGAAATCATGACACGGTCCAATCCCGGAAGTCGTTTGTTACTTAATGACAATGGCCGTGAAAGCCTCAGAAATCATCCAAGATACAAGAGCGTGAAGATCAGTAAGGAAATGCACGGTAGGTGACCTCACTCTAATTAAAATAGTTTTGCATTTTTAAAAATTAATTGTAAATAAAAACGTTACAGAGGAAAATGTTTTAACGTTTTTAACATAGATAGTGTTCAAAATGATGTACACAATACGTAAAAATATCTTAATGTTGCTATTAATACTGAAACAGCAAAGAGAAACGCTTAGGAATTACATTAATTCGCAACGAAAAAAACAATGCAGTCACTGAGATTCGAACATGCGGAATCCGACTGTTAGTAAGACGCTTTAATCGCTTGCCTATACTAAATTTCAAATAAGAATGCAGTCGGTGGAGCTCTAACCTCAAATTGAGTTTTACACTAGGAAAATATAGTTTGACTGACTGCTCGTGTTTTACAATAATTGTTTCCTAAATAATTCAAATAAACATTGTAAGCCAACCTTTTTTGTCCACTATTTATCGGTTTTCTTTTATATTTTTAGAATTTATACCGAATTTCTAACTGACAATTTTTCACTGACGATGAAAAAGTGACGCAGAGACGCACGCAGAAACGCACGTTTATATATGAGGAAGTTTTAAAATGTAACAAATAATTTTAAACAAGGAATCATATTATCACGTTGTGTATTAGTTACCAATATACACATCCATTCTGTTAGCTGCTATGGTTTATGGATTATTTTATCCACAAGTGAATAAAGAAACATTTTATGCATCCTCATCATTAAAAATAAAATGTTACGTTATGATGGAGATTTTAATAGATAAATCACAGATTTACAAGTAGTCGTTCGGAAAACAACATTTTCATTTACAGATTCACATCCCATCTCTGAAAGCAATCTTCTGGCATTCAAAAATATATAAATTCTTTGAAGATCATTTGTCGTTCGATAGCCCTTAACCACAGCATATGCTGTGCCTTAACGAAGCACTTTTGGATAGTTGTAAGTTTACGCTATATATAGTCAGTTTAGTTTAATATTTCATAATGCAGAGGTTTAGATTGAATTGGTTTCTTCGAAGTAGTGAAATAACAAAATACAGAAAAATTTTCAGTGCATAGAACTCAATAATAAACAGTGCTGGCAAATTGGTAATATGCACTTTAAAAAGCAGGAATATGCACATAAAATCTGTTTGGATTACAATAGTTGCAGCAGTCGCCACAATGTCGCCCTCCCATGCAGATGCAGAAGTAAACATATTTGCTCTATGATGATATATTATTTATCTTTTATCAGTTATCAGTCGCTTTTTATGAAATTCTACAGATCACTCCCTAAACAGATAACAAAATTGGCAATTTTTTACATTTTGTTTATAAATATTTGTATAGAGCTACGACATATCTAAAAATAAAAACATAGTGTTTTGATCGGAATATGCAGGGTGTTCCTTAATGATATTTGAATATTTAAAGGTGCGAATCTACATGAAAAATTAATGATAGTTTGTTTTATAAACTATGGTCCAAAAATGTTCAGTTACACAGAAAAACAACTCAAGAGAGCTCTTATGTTTCAAATTAAAGGGCGAATTCATAAATATTTTTTATTTTAGAAAAAAACATTGGCGCAGCATTTTTTTCTTCAAAAATATCGAAGTTCCTGCTCGTAGGCAGGCCACTGTTAAAGCTGAAAGATTATTTTTGTATTGAAAAATATGCACCTTTATTAACTGTCGCTACGTACTAAATATCACTGAAATATCTCAAGCGGTTTCGAAAATATTAATTAATTTCCATTTTTTCCCTAAAACTTTAACACCCCGTACTTTCGTAACGGAACATTTTTGGACCATAGTTTATCAAGCAAATTATCATTAATTTTTCATGTAGATTCACACCCTTAAATATTCGCATATCATTAAGGAACATCCTGTATAATTCGATTTTGTATTTCCATCAGAGTACAATACATGCTCAATAATTGTGGATGTGATAATACTCCTTCTGCCACGTAGTTTAGCAGCAATTTAAATAATAGCCGACAATCCTTTAATCTTAATATATTGTTTTCCTGATAGAACAGTTTCGTTTTACAATTTAGTATTGCGGATGTATCGCTTTATTTTGTTCCGTCTGTCACTATTGTGAGTTGGATCATAGCCAACACGCTTAAGTCCGACTGAAAGTTTCAGACAGTCTAAACTTCAAGTTTACTCAGATTAGACAAATTTATTTGTTTGGAATTTCTAACATTTTTCGTAGGGGCTCGGCTAATTCTGTAGAAGCGGCTTGACATAGTAATCAGCATGTGGAAAGCTAACATTTGGAAAATTCTACTATACAAGTGCTCGAAATAGCGTCTATTAGTTACTTTTGTTTATCTGCTTAAGAAAAACAATGTCCTATAAAAATATAACTCGTTTATTATGGGTATGAAATAAGTCTTGTTTGAAAATAAAAAAATACTTGCTAAAGCAGGAATACCATGATATGTAAGTAGCCAGCCTACTTGAAGTACCTATCTGAATTTGAGGAACCAATGCATATTTATTCAGTTGTTTTGAATGTAGGTCATGACAATTACCAAGGAAACGCCTTTTTAAACTTAAAAGTATGAAGTTGAAAACAGTTTTCATGAAGAATAGAAGATAAAATCCTCGATGCATTATGTCACATCCTTCTTATATCAATAAAAATGTTTTATGTGCTCGTATAAAAAATCCAATTTAACATGATAATGGCCTGGGTTTGCGGATTTTATTATAATAATAGGAGTAATTAATGAATAAGTGGGTTGATCAGTACGTAGAATTAAGGAAACGAATTACAGCATAATCGTATATACCAATTCTAAAGGCTATTAAGTAAGCAAAGGGAAAATGAAAGAGTTATTGAAGAACCAAAGTAACTCGACGACCGGAACAAACACGCAGTCCTTAACTGTAAGGCCTAAAATATTCAAAGTACGAATTCGGGATGCGTTCAAAAGCAAGGCGAAGTACGAGACCTGAGTATAGATCTAAGTCCTAACATAAAACTAATTAAGATTGCAAAAGTAATTCGTTCGAACCATTTTCAAATAACTAACACAATATAAGTCATGCAATTAATGGTGCGTATTTGCAGAAACATTTGAATTTACTTACAATCGTTAGCAAGAAATATTCAGTATCTACTGGTTTATTAACAATCCTTTTTTAAATAATATAAAAGTAAGAAACTTTTATTACATAAAACTGATGAACTTATGCCAGGTTTCAGGGCTATTCGACTAAGTTCGAGATTTCAAGGAATTATTATAATTATTTTCTACCTTATAGCACGAACATTTGTGTAAAATAAAATTATACTAAAACAACCACGTATTCTTTTAATTTTGACAATCACTTTACAAGAACTTGTATCCAATCCAATAACTAATCAATAAAATATCCAGAATTCTAGGAGGGCGATATGGCACAATTTTAGAATTTGTAAGCTCTTCTTCTTCTTCCTCTTATTTTAGGTTAGTGGCCTGTTTGTAACCACAAATTCGTGGTTCTAGAATTTTTAAGAAATTTAGTTGAATATATCAAAAGTAAATGAATCATTCAAAAGATTTTATAAATTCTTTACCAATATTTCAAACCATTATCCCCCCACGGTTTTCTGGGAAATTAATAATCAATTTACGACAAATCTTTCCCTATAATTAACATTTTACAGCACGTTCGCCAATCACGGTACTAATGAACATTAATAATGCAAGGGGATGTTAAAGCACACTATCACTTACAAATTAAAAAACAAGGGTAGGACGACAGGAAATTACTAATGGTATGATGTCACATTTCCCTTGAACCGAAGCATGTCGTGTTTTATGTTTTATGTAGAAATGTGGAATGAAATGCTTTCTCACCCCGAAATGCCACGTGAGGATACGAACAGGGTAAATCAGATTTCATAAACGATTGCATGATTAGCAGAAAAATTAACGAATATGACAACTAGCTATTGCACAAATAGCAACAATACGTTTCTTGATAAAATAGAGAAAGAATGCATTTTTTACATTATGGTCATTTAAAAGTCTGTATTTATATGTTTCTCTAGTAAGTGGCTTAGCGCACTTCCAGGCAACCGCTTAGATTTATTACAAAGAGAAATAATAAAAACTGAAAAAACTCAAGATCCGATCGTTTTATGGTAGCCCTTTATAACTACACTGCCTAAAAATTAGGGATATATTGTTATAATTGACTATGTTATAATGGTCTTTATGTATGTAAATGGTTTTATGTTATAACAATATTTATTATGCTTTAGCTATTACATCTGACTTTTATTATACTTTAGTTTATTTTCAACCAATTCTCTTTTAAAATGAATTTAAGTAACTCATTTACCCTTTAATAAATTATGAATTATCAATATTATTAAATATCTCTAGCTCCGGTAGAACACATTTACTCTTAACTTATTCCTGAAAATTCATTTTTTAATTCCGTGACAAATTGTACGTCTGTCAATGTCACTTCAAATGATGTAAGTGCAAAATCAATTACAAATACCTTTTCGTTACATTACTTGTCATTCAAGAAATATTAAATAGTAAGTACTCCCTTTTTATAATTACCTCATTTCAGTCTTTCTATATATTTTTTTCAGTTTTGTCATAAATACCTGTAGCCTGTCACCTGTCTATGGACCTCGATATTTTCCTTTACCACGCCAAATGCATCCAGTAGTCTCACAGAAATCTCCCAACTTCCAGAAAAATCCCAGTACGGACTCAACAAACACCAGAAACCGCAAAGACTTCCCAGCCAAACACGACAAGGCACCTACCACTTTTCTCCAACGGAACTACCGAGAACTGATCAGCAAGAAATGCCTTCCAGGTCTTCCTTCCAAAATTCTTCCAAGTCACCGACAACCTAATATCACGAACCTCGACTAGATGCAAGTTACAAGATGTCACTTCCTCAACCTCCATAACAACTCCAGCAGATGAAAAACCGTCTATCCACACCACAAGACGCTCACTCTGCTAACAAACTCGACGTAAACCACTTCCAGTAAATCTAATCCCTACTGTCCAATTCATATGATGTAATTGATTGACAATGATCTTAGTTCTGCATCCAATTCCAGAAATTGCTGTTGTAAATTATAACTGTATTACATATGGCACTCTCACCACATCCTTTCTTCTCTTTACCATTTCCACATCTTCACATTTTTTAACATTTTATTTTAATACTCTTCTAGAAAATTTTATTTTAATTCACAACCCTTTACATTCCAAACAGATTAAAATCCTTTTATAAAGGGTTATTTTAGAAAATTTAGCCGCTTACAAAGGTATTACATTTTTTTAGTCCAAAATTATTTTACATACTAATAATAATTAAAAATCTCCTTAGTGATATTGTTTTGCATATTTTTTAGAAGTCTAACACTATATAATCTGTATCATATTTATTTAACACCCACTATTTTGAATGATATTTTTCGAATAGGTATTTGATGTTAATCCTTCACTTTATTTCAGATAATAATGAAATTATATTAGGACCTTTCTGTTTCTTATATGGCATCATTCAATTGAATTTTAATTCTATTTCATTTCTTTATCAAATACATATTAATAATATTTGTTACGGTATTAAAAGAACTTTACGACACCCACCCAAGGTGAGCATCGCACCACGGAATCAGTCCTGAAAAACTGGCACACTTGCCCTGAGATCGGTTCGAAATAGGCTAATAGGCCACGGCTGGAACGCTCAGGGAGTCGGGCGTGAGTCACACGATACGTTCTGGGCAAGCGTGTTGTGGCATATATATATATAGGGTATGTCAGAATTATGAGGGCGCCACCAAGCCTGTCTTAACCCGACTAACCGGGCCTGGACGGTTAGACGGGAGCGAAGCACGCAAAATACTCCGACGATAGGATTACTCAAGAGTTGCAAGGTCAAATAACAATTTCGAGATTGCCTTATGCAAAGATTGTAATTAGGTGCCAATCCGACCGCGACTACGCAGCTGTCTCACCCACCTGTACGCTCAAAGCTCCCTCGTCCCGTCGCACAATAATCAGTACACTGAAGGGGGCGCTTATCTGAAACAGAACATGCACAAGTCGAAACAAAACAATAGTTCCCTTAACTAACAAATCATGTATTGAATCACGGGTTACAGTGGGGCAGCGGAGTGCGTCGCCCTATATCTATAAATAGATTATATCTAAGAAAACACCAGCTGGCGCGCGCTCTAAACCTAGCGACAGATGTTGAACAGTAATGAACAAAGTAGCACTTGTAACAGAGACAGTCTGTAATTTGGTATGAATGTACAAATATGCGGGCGCGACGCCTTATGCAGCAAACAGTAATGCAAGCCCTTGGAAAATAGACAGTCTGTAATTCGGAATGAACGCACAAATATGACGACAGTGCCTGTAGGCACAAGAGATGTGACGGGCTCGCTCGCGGAGTCCCAATACAGCTCGTACGCGGGGCTTAATGCTCTCCGCGGGACAGGTACACTCGCGTTCACAGCGGTAATCAGTTCAAAGACACATACCTTAATATGTAGGCGGTTGGGAAGCCTGGTACAGTTGAGTTGCGACAGGCTGCAGTCTTAGGTGGCAGGTACATTCGATGTTCGACGGCTATAGGGATGAGTGGACATCCGCCATACTGGCGACGTGAGACGCGTCAGGACGCGTACAACTGGACGACAAAAAATGGGCCACTTTCGTTCTGCGGGACCGATCCTCGAAGGTCGAGATGAAGGGGCACGATCCTTTACTTACGGGAGCAGGAACTGGGCTCAAGATGCACCCACGCTACGCCGAAAACAATTCGAAACTCCCACACACAACCACCACACGAACGCTCTCTGCAACGGGCTGCGATCAACTGCGCAGAGGGAAGCGCTGCCACAGGTCACATCGGTCGCGTCCCCACGTGACTAAACCTCGGCAGCCAATCGCGAGGCGATACGATGAAACAAATTAATGCCGGCGACAATGGTAGCACGCCCCAACGGCGTGTTTTCTATAAGATTCGGAATTCTTGCGAGCGATAACGCTCGGCTGCCAAAGCGCCATCAGAGGGGCGCTCCAACCGACGAGAAATACTGCGTTTGGGGCCAAATATGTGCAAAATCATGATTCTGGAATTAGGCGATGGAGCCAAATAAGGAACTAAAAGAGTTTAGCATACGGGCACGCTGCCCTAAAGCCTAGGTGGCTATTTAAAATACCAAAATGACCTGACACTCCCCTTACTTGAAAGAGAGTTCCCCGAAGTCTCTTAAAATCAACGGGGCATTTTGGCTGCGGCGCCACGAGCACTCAAACGACCGGAAACGCTGATACGATAGCTGTACCCCCAAAGGAATTACGCACACTGGCCACCAGATAGGGTACGACAGGAGGGAACAGAGAAGAGGAAGAAGAAAGACTGGATACGCCAGTGGAAATACGAAAATTGGGTAGGACCTGGCGGTTCGCTGATGGCTAGCACTCACTCCCCGGACCACGGAAGACGGGCGACAAGAAAACTAGCTGTCCCAAAGGAGTGGCGCTCCGCCAGGGGTCCACAAAACGATTTGTGTCTGGCTCCCTCGGGGAACCAAACGGGCAAAGACTAGGCAGACTGAGGACAGTCTTGCCGATCCGGCTCGACTGCCCCTCCCAAAATAGGAGTGCCACAACAACGGTTAGCAAAACCACGTCGATAATCGACCACCAAAACGACCAAAAACAAAAAAAAAAGGTAACCGACCAGACCCGAAACGGGTGTGGCACGCACTGCGGCGACGGCCACGAAACGCCGACTGGACCTTAACACCGGGTCCATGACGGTCGCCTAACAGTGCGGTTTTGGAAAGTGGAAAGAGAAAGAGAACAACGGGGTTGGGTAGTTGTCGCCGGGACACGGTAGATAGTAGTGACAAGGGGAAAAGAAAGGTAAAGATAGAGCATAGAGAAGGAGGGTTTGGGGTTCCAAATTGAAACCGCAGCAATAAAAAAAAAACGCGCGGTTAGCGCTCGTCAAGATCGGGTCAATAGAACGTCTTACTCCCATGCACACTTCCGACCAACCGTTCCAAACGAACATGGGGAGGGGGGTAAGGGATAAGTCCCTCGCAACCTGTCCCACAAGCCTCCTGAAGAGGGCACGTTGCGCGTCACGGGATCGGCGCATTGTGGGGTTCCCACAACAAGGAAGCTCGGGGAAAGGCAGGTACTACTGAAGATACGGCTCTAAGCCGGCGGTATGGCCGTCAAGGCCTACAAAAAAAAAAGGAAAGGGGGTTAAGGAAAACGGGCGCTAGTAGCCTAAACGTCCGTGGGATTGGGTTTTAGGTCTTTCGCGTGCCAAGTGCCTTTCGGGGCACCGGTCTCGTCGGACAGCTCGTAAGTGGCAAGCGAAACTTGCCGATTGATATAAAACGGCCCTATAGATTTCGGAGCCAACTTGGCGATAAAATATTTCGCCGCATCGGAAAGTACGTAATTTCGTCGCCAGACGGTATCGCCAACGGAAAACTGAGCCGGGCGCCTTCGCAAATCGTATGTCGCCGTGGAGGCTTTGTACGCCACGTCTAGTCGTTTGACTATGTCTTCATATACCGACCTTAACGTGGGAGTCCGTCGTAACAAGTCTTCGCGACTCTCTACTCGTATTTGTTCCGAAACATCTACCTCCTCGGGGTTATTGGCGCGCGTCCCCTCTAACTGTATCTCTCTGCCGAAATTGGCGAAATATGGGGTCATGCCGGTGACTTCGTGTACTGCGGTACGCACTGCGCAAGCGACTTTTGACAAATATTTATCCCACTCCCGGTGGTTGTCTTTCACGTACGACGCTAGCATAGTTTTTAATACTCGATTAACGCGTTCTACGGGGTTGGCCTGGGCATGGTAATGCGCGTTAAAGATAATTCGTGATTTATACGTATCGGTAAGTTGTCGGAATTCTCTACTGCGAAACTGTACGCCGTTGTCAACCAAGGCGTACTGAGGTGCTCCAAAGAGCAAGAAAACTTCGTTCTCAATTTTCTGAGTCACCGCGGTCGCGGTGGCGGTACGCAACGGGAAGAAAAGGGTAAATTTGGTAAAGTAGTCAGCCACGGACAGAATATATACGTAGCCTTTCTTTGAACGGGGCAACGGCCCTACAATGTCGATAGATATCATTTGCCACGGCTTATCCACCACGGGGTGACGACACATCAAGCCGGCCGGGCGTTTTTGTTCGGGTTTCTGCGCTAGGCACGTCGCGCAACGGTTAACGTAACGGGTCACATCCGCCTTAAGTTTAGGCCAGTAATACTGCTGAGCGATACGGCCGTAGGTCTTATAAATGCCTAAATGGCCTGCGGTAGGTTCATCATGGTTTTTGCGAAGAATCTCGGCACGTTGAGGCTTCGGAACCACCTCTTTCCAACTCGTGCCTTCGTCCAATTCGGGGTATTTTACGTTAACATGTTTAAACAATTTCCCTCGCGATAGTTTCCACGCCGAATACTTGAATGGTTTTTCTACGACGCGCGTACACATGCGCCTATACCAACGGTCAGTTCGACTGTCGTTCGGCGCCTGAACGCCGGCCTCGGGTTCTCCAGAATCGACGACTGAGACTACATCTATTTCGGGTATAGCACGGGATAGCGCATCCGGGACAACGTGGTCTTTTCCCTTCCGGTGTTTGATCGTAAAGTCGTATTGTTGGATACGAACAGCCCAACGGGCGAGTCTCCCGGTGGGTTCCTTAAGGTTATTTAGCCAGATAAGTGAATGATGGTCAGTAATGACTGTGAAGTGAGTGCCTTCTAAATACGGACGTAACTTCTCTATGGCCCACAGGACGGCCAAACATTCGCGTTCCGTAACCGAAAAATTACGCTCAGGCTTCGTAAGAGTCCGA
>OW679198.1:16677424-16777353 GCA_940337035.1 Agriotes lineatus | reverse complement strand
TCGCAACGTACAGCATTAAAACAATCTAAAGGTACGTATCCATTTGTTGCGTATCCACGTATCGTATTATCGTTGCGTATCAGTGGAGACGAGAAAACGTTGCATCGTTGCGTAGCAAATTGTGATACAAAGAAACGCAACGGACCCGATCGGCCATTTGGCAGTTTTTCGCCGTGACATCAAAGAAATGCAACGCCACGGAGTGAAATCAGTATAGACGGCATGTTGTTATCATCCCGTTGCATGTTCATTCTTGTCGCAGATTTGCATCAAGCTGGTAATCAAATTTGTAGGGGCAGCTAGTTGTTCGTTTATTACGGCCATATTTTTGCACAAATGGACTGGAGTAACGAGGAAACCTTACGGTTTATAGATATTTACCATAAAAAGGACCTCATTTGGAACCCAAAACACCCAGATCGTTATAACAAATTACGAAAGGAGGATGCGTGGGCGGATATTTCAAAAGAAATGGAACAGTCCGTAAACATATGCAAGAAGATGGAATATTTCTTTTTTCTTTCTTTTTATAAAGAATGAATATAAATATACGGGGCAGCTATTATTTGCAAAGACGTCATTGGGTCGCTGCATGAACAGTACTGACCACTACTCGGTATCGTAATATCGTATCCTCCGTTTTTAACATAAACGCAACGATGATACAAAGAAAAAATTCAGTACGTTGCACGTATCGTATCTTGATACGCGACGGTGATACGTTACGTGGATACGCAACAAATGGATACGCGCCTTAAGAGTTTTAGGACATCATGTCCAAAAGTAATACAAATTTATCGAAGAAATTGCCTGTTGCAATATAAGTTTCCATAGAAGTGTGTGGAACATCTTAATGTACAACACCATACTGTGGAAAAAAGTTGCCTGTGTTTTCTTGGCGAAATAGAAGAAGAAAATCTAATATTATACGAATCAGCTTAAATGAACATGAGAAAATAATAAGGGGTGAACATCAACAAAAAATTAACTAACCAACTTGAACAGCAACCCCAGATAACCGTTGTAGCGGTTTAGTTTTTACAGGAATGACAGCATTTTCCAACGAAGTCTCTGGTTCTTCAATGGTTAACTTGCTACACGCAATGTAAACAATGATGGATCCCACCAAGACAATAATTTCTGGAGTCAGCCACGTGGTAGCAGCTGTTGCTGATACATGATCCAGTCTTATAAAGCCTACATGTCGCAATATCTTTTCCAGCGTATCGCAGTCCTAATAAAAATATGTTGTTTAATACAAATTAAAAAATACAGACTAGATCGCTACCTACCTTTAAAAAGTTGGCGTATGGGGGCATCGCCAACAAAACAATTTGAAATACAAACTGGGCTAGTGCAGTAAGCACAGAAAAAGCTATTAAAATTTTGAGGTAGATTCCTGTTTGTCCTGCCATACTGCACGTGGATGGGACTGGCACGATTGGTAAGTAGAAAAAAAATAGGAGGTAGATCGCTGATAAGAGGCATGGCCGGAAAATGATACCTGTAACAATGTAAAACAATTTAGGCTATTGTTTTAAACACGAATCTTATTGGTAGTTCCAATTTATGTTGTTTATACCGTGCTAAATGCTATAGTAATAACTTATCTTTTTACTAATTTTAGATGATTATAGAGTAAATTATATTGGATACATAATAAAAATGTATTCCATACTTGACAGTTATGTCCTGTATGAAGTACAATTTTCATAGTGAGTATACAATAGTAATTTACATTAAGAGACCGGAAAGTAGTGTATTGCAGGGGAGACCTGCAAAACACTTTCCGGTGATATATCATACAATATTTTTTTACGACATCCGAGTCCATACTTTTAAACCAGCGAATTTCCTTTTGAAAACTCAAAAAAAATATGACATTAGTATCTATTATTGACTTATCCAAACAAAACACAAACTAGCTTCCATAGTAACGAAGGTATCAGGGACCGGTAAAAGCTTTTACCGGTCCCTGATGCCCATTTTCCGATCTTGACCGGCAAAACGTTATCTTCTGGCGAAAAAATTCTCCAGAAACTGCATATTTTCTGGTCGGTCGTAAAAAAATACATTTTAATATGCATAGCATCTTTATGGTTTTAATAGATTTACCAAACCATTTAGCAAATTTTCTATTGATATATGATTTGTAAGTAATTTTCACGCCATTGTATTTTCTAAATAAAGAACAATTTCATTTATGTAAATATTTTATTTAGTAAATACCATTACATAACAATTTGATGATTTCCTTCATACATAACACAACCAATAGGATTACACATTTCGACCATTCACATAGTATGCAATAGTTTGATAGAAAAAGCTGTGCACTTATTAGCTTCCCTCCAAGAATGTCGCACACGGCACATGGGAAAACATTCATTGCCAAGAACTTCTGTTTATACGTATAACTTTTCAATAAGGTTAATATTTAGAAAACATACACTTCTCACTTTCATGATATGCCCCTGGAAAATCACCGCTACTGATGCTCTGCTCCTATCAAAGTCTTCTGACCCTTTTCTGTGCAGCAAAATCGCCAACAGGATTCCAGCAGCTTATCGTTGAAATGATTAAATAACTTTTGTGTAGTTTTTACACACACAGAGTAAACAGTTTTCCGGAATACAAAAAATAATTTGTAAAAAAATGGTCCACTGATCCATTTTTAATGCACGTAAGATATTCATAAGTTTACATAGAACTTGACATACGTGCTTAATTGTAATAATATTTTTAATGCGACCCGATGTGAATTCAATGTGTTACATTTCAGCAACAGAATCAGCTTCCCTAAAATCTCCTTCAGACCTATTTACAGCCAAAAATAAAAACGACCTAAAACGTTCGCCTTTTGTTTTTACTACCGCCGCTAATAGGGCGAAAATGTGTCATGCCGCAAAAAGTTCGTTATAAACAAAAAAAACACTGTCGCAAAGTCGCGCCACACGGAAACTGGTAAAATCAATACAAAACAGTGAGAAAACAACAAATCAATACAAAATGGCGAAAAAATTAATTAATTTAACACTAATTGCACATTTGTAACATTAAATTTTAATGCTTTTCATCTGGCATATGTTGCTACGTGACTTGGTTAAATTTTTAAGCTCTTCCAACGGCTGGCTCTTCTAAAATACCACCAGCAGGAGTTTGCTCTGCAAACCGGCCCCACAGAGATGTTTGCCAAAATCCAGCTTCCTTGACGTAGTTTTCATCAATTGGAAAAGATATCAGCTTGTCAAACTGACCCAGTTACGCAGAAATTGCTTCCAATCTCGCCTTCAAATGTACTTGCATTTCATGCTTAAATTCTTGTTTATCAAGTCTCATACTGTTTGTAGAACACCAAATGGACTTCGTCAAAGGCTGACACCAGCTACTTATCCAACTATCCATGCCTTGAATTCAGCCTGCCTCCAAAACGGAGCTGTCGGACATTCCGCCTGGCTTGTATTCCCTTCGCAGTTGTCTTGAAGACTTCAACTGTGTTTGGCTGATTTTTGATCCCTTCAGAACATTGCCACAGCTTGAAAACGTATCGTTGCACTTATAGATCTTCCACACTTCGGCGTAGCTGTCCAATTTTCACTTGCCATCTGACGCAATACAAATTTACCTATTTCGTATGTTTGTTGTTTTGTCTTTTTAAAATTTCAGCCTACGTAGCTGTCTATTCTAAACATATTCTGTAATGACTTCAAATAAAATGTATGTATTTAAGCCCTTAAAACGTTAATTCAAGTCTTATTGTTGCGCACATTCTACAACAATTGTGCTGTTTATAATGACAAAAACTTTTGTATTATTAAAATTTTTAATACCAATTTTCGTGTTTCTGCTTATTATTGCACATGAATGTAAAAGGAATCTTTCCTGTATTGCATGTTCATATGTTATAAATACAAGATCGTCCTTGCCAATGTGACATTTGTAAGTTCAAATTGATAAGCTATGTATTACATGGTATCCTGTTTAAATTACAGTAACAGATTTTCAAGAATTACCAAAAAATTCTGGAGATTTTACAAAATGCATCAATCAATACTGAAATTGATGGAGATCATTTGGTACAGGCCACTGGATTGTTGGCTGTTATTAAATCCAGACACTCCAAATTTGCATAATTTTTATGAAAACGATTTTAAATATTCTAGAGTCTGGAACCAAGCCCTCGAGGTACGTTACTGCATTTTGAGATTGAAATATTCATTTGAGATTAAGCATTCTGCTATGAAATCTCTTAAAGAAATGAGAACTAGCACTAAGTTTGGCGAAATAATAGAAATGTTAACTACTGACTTTAATATGGAAGATGACAATTGTTTCCACATCGAATCGCGGAAGAAAAACAATGAAGACACTACAAGATCATATTGCAACCAATCGTATTGGGGAAAGATCTGCAAGCGTTGACTTGGTACCCAATCACCATTTCAGAATGATATTTGGTCAAGTGGTTGACATTATTTTGAACGAAATGAATATAAAGTTTAGGGGTAATACCAAATTGTTGGAAGCTATTTCCACAGATAGATTTGAATAAAATAAAGTATTTGTAATCCTCATTACCAACAAAGCTTCCATTAATCATCATCATCATCATAGCCTGTGGGATCCCATTATTAGGCAAAGGCCTCCTCCAGGGCTTTCCATTTTTGTCGTTCTTTACCATATTGCCAGTTTTTGCCTGTTATATGTTTTAATTCGTCAGTCCAGCGAGTTTTTGGTCTGCCTCTTGGTCTTCGTTTCATGTGGTGTCCATTTTGTAGTTCTTAATGTCCATCTGTCCTTCATTCTGCAAATGTGCCCGGCCCATCTCCATTTTTGTTTCTTACACTCGCGCCCTATATCAATTGTTTTAAATTTACGTCTTAAGTCCACTATTTTCACTTTATCACTTAGTTTTATTTTTAAGATGTTACGTATCATTTTGTTTTGTGTAGTTTCTATTTTTTTTAGTTCATTTTTGGTCATAGACCATGTTTCTGCTCCATATGTCATTGTTGGTATTACACAGCTATTGAAAACCTTGCTCTTGAGAAAATTAGGTGTTTCTGTTTTTAATATTTTTTTAGTGACCAGAATTTTCTCCAACCTTGTGTGTTTCCATTTTTAATATTTTTTTTAGTGACCAGAATTTTCTCCAACCTTGTGTGATTCTCCTTTGTAGCTCTTTTTCTCTTTTGTCTTCAAACATTATTATTTGTCCTAAATAAATACTTTCTTCTGCATATGCTATTTTTTCTTCTTCTATTGTTACTTATAATAGAATAATGATTTCTTCTTGTATGACTTTATTAAATAGTAAATGTAGTTTGCCTAAAATTTCTTCTATTCCATCTTTTAGCATTTCATAAGCTATCCCGTCATATCCTGGTGCTTTCCCGCATTTTGAATTTGCTATAGCTTTTCTTATTTCTGTTTTTTGGATTGGTGGGGCTTTGCTTGTAACTTCTATGAGGATTAATTCATCGATGTTTCTGTTTTGTTTGTTGTTATATAGTTGTTTGTAAAATTTTGTTGCTACTTGTATAATTTCATACCTATTTTGCACTAGTTTGTTGTCTTGGTTAGGGTCTTCTAGCGTGTGTTCGTTTTATGATATTTTCTGTAAAAAGTTTGGCCCTTCCATAATATTTTTGTATTTTTAGAATCATTCGTATTAGTCGATGGTTGGAGCTGAATTCAAATCTGTTCAGTACAGTGTTTTTTACAATCTGTTTATTGAATGCAATCAATTTGGTTTTTGTGCTGCCCATTTGGTGATAGCCAAGTTCATTGTTTTCCTGGTCTTTTTTAAAGAGGGTATTTGTTATTACTAATTTGTTGCTAACTGCAAATTCTATTAGTTTGAATCTTCTTTCGTTTCTCTTTCCTCCAAAGGGGCCACATACTCGTTCTTCTCCTTCTGTGTGTTTGCCTATTTTGCAGTTAAAATCGCCCATGATTACTATGTGTTTGCCTTCACCTTTATTTGTGTATTCATGTGTTATTTTATCTAGTAATGCATAAAACTGGTCTATCTCTTATTCTGAGCTGTTATTTGTTGGATTTGGATTATGACTAGGCTTGAATTATTTTCTATTTTTAATGTTAAAACTGCGATTCTTTCTGAAATACCCAGAAATTCTTTGACATTGGTTGAAAGATTTTTGTTTACACAGAAACCTACTCCGGCTTGGCTTTTATTTTGACCTATCCAATATAGTATTATTCCATTTTTTCTTTGTAGTATTGCTTCACCATCTCTTCTTACCTCAGCCAGACCTAATACGTCCCATTTTATTTTTGTTAGTGCCGCTTCTAGTTCTTTGATGTTTTCTTCTTTTAGCAATGTTCTTACGGTAAGTGTGCATATATTTAATATTTTTGCTACCATTAATAGAAGAGATAAAAGTTGCCACGAATTCCTCCCGATGTGCTCCCATTCAAAAACAATTGAAGATAGGAAACAAATAAGCGTTCAGGAGAAATGACAGTTGAGTTGGCAAAATGAAGAATTGTTCGAATATTCAATGTGCTTTCATTGTGGAAGTGTGAATTTGACACAAAAAATACAATTGCTGTGATTTCTCCAAGACCTGTTTCATTTTCAATTCAAAGTTCAGCCATTTATGAATAACGTTGGTTTAAAATTCTGTTCAACAGTATACAGGATGATTCATAAGTATGGCCACTAAACTTAAGGGTAGTTAGTTAAAAGACATCAAACAGAACAACTTTGCATAATAAACTGTACGTCAAAAATTAATAATACTCCCACAAAAATTGTTGTTACGATTTAGATAAACTGCAGAATCAAAAAGCACTTGCATGAGTATTTCAATCGCATTTGCTGCATTACATGTTAGCGGTTAACGTAGGGGACAGTGGTACATAATGAGACGTATTTCACAATGAGACAAGCTAAATAAATTTGAATTTGCCTATTTACGGTTAAGGCAAACAACATATTACTAGTGACTGTAAAACATGGCAGCTTAAAACGTCATTTACCGTCACCGTAAAGCGGCAAATTCATATTTATTTAGCTTGTCTCATTGTGAAATATGTCTCATTGTGTACCATCCTCCCCTACTCTTATCTGATATACAGGGGGTCCTGTTTTTTTCCCGCAAACTTCTTTTATAGATAATAAATGTTATTTTGATAAAAAAATTGTATATAGACTTATACTTTTTCGACTTCCTAACAAGTTACAGTATGTTGCAAAAGAAGTACCAACATTTATTAATGTAATAAAACAAACAAAAGATTAACACAAAAGGAAGTTATAGTTCTAATGGGCATGTAAAAGAAAAACAAACACATCATACTAAATGTTTAAAATAACCTCCACTCTCGGATGCCCACCAGTACTCTGTACACTTCCGATTTCAGATAACTCCACATATAAAAAACAAAAGTGCAATATATGGCGAGCGGGGGTGGCCATTGAACAAGTCCACCACACCCAATCCAATGCCGATTGTAATGGATGTTTAACCTGTCATCAATCTGCTATAATTAACTTGAGCATCGTCTAACTGAAACCATTCATGTTAAAGATAATAAATGAACACATTATTTATTTATTTAGATATTATTTTAATATTTTAAAATTGCCGTAACTTGTTAAGGAGTCAAAAAACAGTATAAATATATATAAAATGTTTTAATCTGAATAACATTTACTATCAAAAAATTTTATAGGAAAAAGCAGGACACCCTGTACAAAAAAAATGTTGGTGTTGGCCAGTGATTCTCTAAAGCTTATACCACACCCTAATGTGAATTTTTCCATGAGCGATTTATTTTTAGTGCAATGTACCTCACCTCTACTGAGGTTAGTAAACACCTATTTATTTTAATGGCTATACTTATGAATCCCCCCGTATAAAGGCTGTATTTATGTTTTTAATAAAAGAACATTATTTGACGCCCCTGACATCCCATGAGCACCCCCTAAAATTAGTTTCTAGCTATAGGCCTGCGTGCCGAAAAAGTTATAGCTGTTCTTATTAGTAATGCTGCGAAATTCGTTTCGCTGCCATTACTAATAATGTTAGTAAAACTAAACTTATCGACATGGTTGCACAAAAATAAATATATTGTCATTTTGTCATATATACAAGGGGTAACACAAACTGTCCAAGAAAATTTTGTATACAATGGTAGGTACCTTAAGTAATTGTTTTCACTTAGGTACTAAAAAGTAAAAACAGCTATTATTCAAAAGTGTAACATGTTTCTTTATACACTGCTCATAATTCTATGACAGTTGATAGTTTGTACCATCTTCGAACTTGATTGTACAAAAACAGCTGCCACTGTAAAATAAAACGTCGTATATCTATATAATAAAACTGAAAGTCCTGACTCACTCACTCACTCACTCACTCATCAACGCGCAGCTCAAACCCTTGGACCTAGAAAGCTTAAATTTTGCACAGAGGTTCCCTTTATGATGTATACAAAAAATAAGGAAGGATATTTCGAAATACAACCCCTAAAGGGGTAAAATGGGGGTTCCAATTTTGTATGGAGAAATAATATTAAATAGACATTTCGACTTGAAACTTCGTAGGAGTACTTCTAAAAACAAAGAAGCACACAGGTATTTCGTGATTTTCCGAAAATCAACCCTTAGGGGGTGAAATGCGGTAAATAAGCCTAAAATACTATATGAGTGTCGTTATTGAGGTTTTTAGGAACGTTGATCGCGAAAATGGCATTTATTTTTAAGTCCAAGACGGTGGGCATGACATAAGGGAAGGGACAGGACGGGATGGGACTGGACTGAATGGGACGGGACGGGACGGGACGGAACGAGACGGAAAGGGAAGGGAAGGGATGGAAGGGGGGAGGGCGGGATGGGACGGTACGGAGACGTGGACGGAGAAAGGGACGGGGGCGGGGATAAGATGGGATGGGATGGATGACAGAAAATAATTGGGCATTATTTAATACACGAATACGAACCTCGCGCGAACGAAGTCGCGGGTAACAGCTAGTCACACATAAATGAAGTTCCATTCTATGCATGTCAGAATTACCACACTCGCGTGTTATGCCTTATTTCACTCACTTATAATATAATGTAATATAGTTTTCTTTCGCGAAATAATATTCAAATAGTACATTGTGTATCTAGGACGAAAAGCGTACCATTCCCAGACGACTGTGACACAGGAGTCTGGGAATGTTGCTTTTTGTCCAAGAAAAACATAATATTTTTCCGCCGATCGATACGCGTAATTAAAAAAAAATAGGGAATAGTACTCGAATATCCCCTGCCTACGCCGGAAATATTATTCCTGTACAGTTTTATTGCAAATTACCTAGCAACTGCTGATGTAATGGAATGTTTGACTTTGCTCAACAAAATTTTGTCATTAATGTGTCAGTTTTAGTACGATTGGCGGAAAATATTATTTGTAATATGTTATTGCAACCTGTATAATAAACAAATAAATAAATAAATCACTTCTATTGAAAAGCAGTGACATTACTTTTCTTTTTAAACGCCATGGATTTTTCTCTTTTTTCTATAATATTATAGAACACACAATTTATTTAAAGGTGTTGTTTTCGACATTTTTTATTATTCATATGTCTATTGTAATTAATTAACATCTGTTCATTCGTTTAAAAAATAATAAATTTTTGGCGTAATCTAATATAAACACAAAAATTACAATTCCTGAGAAAGTAGAAACAATTTTTACACCTTTACAATCAATCGCGTAACCCAAAATTATATAAAAGATCTAATGAAAATACATATGTGAAGACAGAACCGCTTTGGCCTTAAAATAAAGTGGAGTATGGTACACCCGATAACTCGTGAACGATATGAAAAAGATGAAGATCGATCGCTTTTCTTTGTATGTGTTTGTCAATTTATATACGGGCTACCAGTATCTGACGTTAAGCGATCGCCTAATTACTCCCTCATGATGCCAAAGTGGCATAACGCCGGACTGCCGATCCTGAGGATGCGAGTTCGAATCTCGGTTTTGGCGATTTTTTTTAAAGTTATCGAAATATACCGATACAAATTTCTATCCCTTGTTACCTTTCATTTAAAATGTCGCATTATCCGCCTTCTCCGCTAACGGTCTTTTTGAATCTCGACTCGTTTTAAAATCGATTTCCTTCATCTAGGCTTAGCAATAATTAGTTCCCATCTCATTGTGCATGTTCCGTTAGCCGAAGTCATCGCACATGTGATGCCATCAATTGTACAACATAATATGATAGCGGACATACCACATTAATAACACCGATTTATTAGATAACAGCGACTGAATGTGTCTGAAGTATTGATAACAGGCTTGCACCGTCTCATATTGTTTTTTGTAAATCCTTTTAATAAGCATTCCCGAATTCAAGTTTGCAAAAACACACGCAAATTTATTTATTCCGTTTATTACATTTAATCATAAACAGGTCGACGTGTAGGTGGGTAATAACGGAAAAGGCGTTTCAAAGCATTAATACGTTTAGTGTGCAACATGGGCAATTTATTTCTCTCAAGTAGCTGTCAATCATTTACAGGAAACTATTCGGGAAATAGTTACGTTTCAGTTCAAATGCATGAAAATCGTATAATTCGTTATACGTATTAAAACCACCACGGTAGAACTAATTTTCGTAAGAAGTTTTACCATGCAATAGCTAATACACATACCAACATACACCGTCAAAAGTGTAAGTGGTAGCTGCGTACACAGCTTCTAATTTTCCGAAAATTGTAACTTATCTTATATCCGCCAAAAAGTCGGCATAATATGGGAAAAAATTTTATTTTTGATTTTTTTTTTAACTTTTTAGGGCAATAGTTTGTGGTTGTCTAAAAACCTATTTAGCCCCTATCATATATACTTGTTTAGAAAATGGAGTTTTTCGAAATTGTCAAAATCCGAAAAGTGCTATTTTTCGGAAATTAAGTAAGATTTCAATGAGATTTTTTTACTGTGTTATTTTTAGATAACTGAACAATCTCAAGGCCAGCAAACCCTTATTGTTCTTAACTTTAGTTAAAAATGTATTTTTCAAATTTTTAAATATTTTTCAAAATTTCACATATTAAGACTTAATATTAAAATTCAAATGTTTTTATGTGAACACTTAAAAGATTTATAGCACAGTAAAATTAGGTCCAAACCAGGGAATTAAAAAAAAAACTAAAGTCTGACTGTCACAAGTTGTTCATTACCCTTTGCTCTAAATGTGGTAAAAAGTCTCCGCCGTGAGAGCGTCGGGTTTGGGAGGGGGGTGGGAGGAAGTGTCAAAACAGTGTTTTCTAAGTTTTTTACAAATATACCGGAAATCCTTCAGTTTAAAGCTTATTGTACCCTATACACTTTTAAAGTATGCTAAATTTCCAACAAAATTTGTCCTATACACTTTTTTGCTGCGCCCAATAGTTTCGGTGATATTTGCAAAAAACGTAGAAAACATACTATTTTGACATCCCCCCCCCCCACAACCCGATGCTCTAGAGGCGGAAACTTTTTACCGCATTTACAGAAAACGGTAATAAACAACAGCCATTATGTGACCTACTGATCCTATAAAATAAAGGAGAAAGTGGAACCATCCAATCCGGATGAACAGTAATTTCAAGAAACTATCGGTAGGGGCACTGGCTACCATTCCGTGGACCAAAGAGTGGTTGGTCACACATGGGCGAGTCTGCCCATTCATAAAACCCTCTTCAGCATCATAAAGAATGGAATAACTGAATAACTAAATTTTACCCCCTCCATATCACCGAAACAAATGTGCGCAGCAAAAAAGTGTATAGGACAAATTTTGTTGGAAATTTAACGTAATTTAAAAGTATATAGGGTACAATAAGCTCTAAACTGAAGGCTTTCCGAGATATTTGTATAAAACTAAGAAAACATACTGTTTTGACACTTTCACCCCACCCCCTCCCAAACCCGAAGCTCTGGCGGCGGAGACTTTTTACTACATTTAGAGCAAAAGGCAATGAACAACTTGTGACAGTCAGACCGTAGTTTTTTTGGATTCCCGGGTTTGGGCATTTTTTTTGTCTAATTTTACTGTACTATTATAATTGAGAAAAATGATATAAAATGTTAATTACTTCTTTTGATTTTTTACTATTTACTGAAAAGTAGTATGTTTGCATAATGTTTACGTTTTTTATGCAAGGCGCTTTTTTAGGAGAAACATTTTTCAATTCTAATCAATATCTATTTAAATGGCTTCTAGAAACCCTAATCTAGCCCTGTTAATGAATTACTGTTACAAAAATCCTGTAAATGTTCTTTTATAGTTGTCTAAATGAGGGGATTTTTCTTTATCCAAATACATGTTCTAAAAAATGTCCTCATCTAGATAACTGTAAAAGAACATTTACAGGATTTTTGTAACATAATTCATTAACAGGGCTAGATTACGGTTTCTAGAAGCCATTTAAATAGATATTCATTAGAATTGAAAAATGTTTCTCCTAAAAAGCACCTTGCATAAAAAACGTAAAAATTATGCAAACTTACCACTTTTCGGTAAATAATAATAAAAAATCTAAAGAAGTAATTAACATTTTATATTATTTTTCCCAATTATAAATCTTTAAATTGTTCACATAAAAACATTTGAATTTTAATATTAAGTCTTTATATGTGAAATTTTGAAAAATATTTAAAAAACTGAAAAAATAATTTTTAGCTAAAGTTAAAAAAAATAGGGGTTTGCTGGCCTTGAGAGTGTTCAGTTAGCGAAAAATAACACACTCTAAAAAAATCTCATTAAAATCTTACTTAATTTCCGAAAAATAGCGCTTTTTGGATTTTGACAATTTCGAAAAACTCCATATTCTAAATAAGTAAAAATCACTCGGTATATATGATAGGGGCTAAATAGGTTTTTAGCCAAGCTCAAATTATTGACCTAAAAAGTGTTTTGAAAAATCAAAAATAATTTTTTTTCCCATATTATGCCGACTTTTTGGCGGACACTGTATAATACACGTAAATACACAAAATACTTTTAATAAAAAGCCAAAATTGCTGATTATCTATACATATATAAAGGAAAGTCACAAGCCTGACTAATCAACGCAGAGCCGAAACCACTGGCACTAAAAACTTGAAATTTGGGTGGCAGGTTTAATTTGTTACGTATGGTAGTGCTAAGAAGGGATTTTTTGAAATTCGACCCCTAAGAGGGTGAAAAGAGGTAAAATGTGTTTTCACGACTTCCTCAATATCTCTTACACCCGATAAGATATCGATTTGGTCTTTGCTTGCAAAGATTATCAATGTAAATACCTAGAAACGTATTTTAGGATTTTGCTCTACTCAACCCCTAAAGATGCAAATCTGGATTGGGGTGAATTAACGAACCCTTCGTATCTCCTATGTTTATTGAGTTAGAACATTCTTTTTTGGCACATAGATGTATTTTTAAAATACTTAGAAAGGGGTTTAACGAAATTTGAAAATGTTAACCCTAAGGGGGTGAAAGGCATAAACTCTGTTTTCACTAATTCCTGAATATTTCTTAGACTCGATAAGATAGCGACTTGGTGTTTGCTTGCATAGGTGTTCAACAAAAGTATCTAAAAACATATTTCAAGATTTTGCCCTAATCGACCCCTAAAAGTGCAAATCTGGATTAGGGGTGAATTAAAGAACCTTTTGTAACACCTAGGTTTATTGAGTTAGAACATTACTTTTTTTGGCATATAGAGGTATTCTTAAAATACTTAGAAAATGGTTTAAGTGATTTTACAATTTTACCCATAAGGGGGTGAAAAGGGGTAAACTGTATTTTCACGAATTCCTCAATATCTCTTAGACCTGATTTTATATCGACTTGGTGTTGGCTTGCATAGTTATCCAATACAAGTGCCGAAAAACGCATTTCACGATTTTGCCCCAATCAACCCCTAAAAGTGCAAATCTGGATTCGGGGTGAATTAAAGAACACTTAGCATCTCCTACGTTTATTGAGCTAGAGCATTCTTTTTTTGGCATATAAATGTATTCTTAAAATATTTAGAAAGCGGTTTAAGGAATTTTAAAGTGTTGCCCTTAAGAGGGCGAAAAGTAGTAAACTATGTTTTCACGAATTCCTCAATATCTCTTAAGCCGATAAGATATCGGCTTGGTTTTTTGCTTGCATACGTATCCAATACAAATGTCTACAAACACGTTTCAGGGTTTTCCGAAATCAACCTCTAAAGGCGCAAATCTGGATTCGGGATGAATTAAAGAACCGTTCGTATCTCCTATGTTTATTGAGCTAGAACGTTGTTTTTTTGGCATACAGATGTATTCTTAAAATATTTAGAAAGAGGTTTAACGGATTTTAATGTTGCCCCTAAAGCGGTAAAAAGGGAAAACTGAAAAGGGGTAGGGTGTTAAATTAATTATTTTTTTTGCTGTGGTTTTATTTCAGAATATGGGCTAAAAGAATTTTTCAAAATTCCACCCATAAGGGGTGGAAATGGGTATCTTGCTATAATTTATGAATACAACATTTAGTTTGTACATATATATTTTAATTTTATCTCATTGATATACTAAAACTGTAGTTTTATCAATATATACAAGGAGAACGACAATTAGTGAAGCATAAATAGGTTGTAGGGGAAATTTTTTGGAAGAATTTTGTTTCCATTTTCCTACAATATTGTTTTGCGTATTGAGTGAGCGGGAGGAGGGCGCCCTAGAATTAATTTGAGATTTAGAAGAAACAACATCTGTTGCCCGTACGAAGAACGGGCATCTTGCTAGTTACATTATAATCGAAGTAATATGAGAGCATTTTTTTGCATTTCGGGATCAAAGCCCATCACCGACATTAATAACCGTCGTGGCCTAAACGAATATACGTTGGGAATAAACTATCACACATTTTACGTTCTGGTGCTTATCAACCCAACTTTGACATCACAGACAGTCATGCAACAGAATCAGAGGTTTCTTTGATATTTATTAATAAGAATGACCTTTTTCCAATTGTCTAACTCAGACATTAATAAAACCCATGGTGTTTGTGTTTACGCCACAAAAAGACTACCAGATATTTAGTTATTGAGCAAAATCTACATTACGCTTTCTTTGAGAAGCCTGCTACTTGCAATGCCAACAGTTGGCTAAAGCAAACAATGTTAAATATTTAGAAACACACTTGAAGAAGTGCTTTCTGTATCGAATTTTCATATTTTTCAAACTAAATGTGTTAATTAGATAGAAAGCTGTAAGAAGATAATTTTCAACTTATATGGAATAGCATAGTACGCAACAAGTTTAGAAAAGGGAAGTTTTACTTACCAAGTACGGCTGGTTTGAGTACGAGCGCTAGCGAGTACTTAAATAGCCGTACGAGTTCAGTAAAACCACATTTCTAAGGCGTTTAGTATACTATTTTATCGCATTTCATAATTATAGAAACTCTTTTTTATGTACTAAAGCACAATAAGCAGCCCCAGTAAATGTTATACATTTGGCAGTACTGAAGTGTATTGTTGATGGCACATATTCGAGGTTAGCGTCAGTCTGTGTCAAAACTGACGCAAAACCTAACCTGCTAACCATCGAATTTGACATAGACTTACAGTATCAGCAACAATACGTTTCAGTATTGCCGAGTATTGCCAAACGTAAAACGATTCGTCGTTGCTATGCTGTAAACTTCGGGCACTTAAAATGATTCAGTATATCTTACTTTACTTTACTTATCACGTTACCTGGTGAAATTAGTCAAAGTCAAAATAATTACTCGTATATGACAGCATGCCTCATTGTTTAACTGTCAATAATTCTAACCTAGAAACGCAAAGCCCAATTTACATTACCCAAAAATTGCAAAAATCCTCTATAAGACTCGCCCGGATTTTTAATTCCGCGACTGTACATTACCATATATGAAATGCAATATAATACTTTTTAGTTGACACTGCTTACCTTACGATTAGTGAAATGCTTGATGGTGACAATAGTATATTTCAAACCAAGGTAAGAAAGTGCAGTCTTGCATACCGAGCGCAAAGTTTATAAACCGAGCCGAAGGCGAGGTTTGTAATTGCGCAAGGTATGCAAGAGCACTTTCTTAACGAAGTTTGAATACTATTTTTTTCCCAGCCGGCCTCAGTGGAGCAAAATTTGACACTATAAAAATAATTCAACAGGCTATTAAATTGTATTTATTTATTTTATTTTATTTTATTTAATTCGCACTCAGCCAACAGCCGTAAGGCCAATTATAGGCGTCGCTGTGCAGTTATGAGGACTTACAACCCCACTAACGACTGTAATGATGTTTTATGACCGCCGGGACCAACTTTTTTCCGTGATAGCCGTACCACGAGGCGCCGAAAGATGCAGCCGTGGAACTCCCATCCAAGTTCTGACCAGAGAGAGCGTTGCTTAACTCTGCTGATCGAACGTGGACGCTTGTTCAAGCTACACCACCCAGGACCCTAAAGTTGTTAAAGGTGACAATATCCTGCAAAATATGCAGCATGTTTTCCGATTTTATGCTGTTCTCAAAATGTTTCTAAACAGTTTTATTCATAAGTAACACTGAAAACTTAAAAATTTGGTCGTTAAAAAATCGCTTTACTATTTATACTTTTTGAGGTTATGTCCACTGAGGTCAAACTGTCAAAGCAGTTTTGGTTGGATTAAAAAATAAAGCGCGGGCGCGCACAGTGATTTTTAGCCTCTCCTGTCGTGAGTACGTATGCGCGAGATGTTAATTTAATTCCTTCGAATAAAGAGCCACTCACGGGGCCACTTAAGGTTTCGTACTTACCTGCATCAAAAGGATGTGAACACTCACAGAATGCATTCCTAATTCCTCGTATAAACAGACTGTAACACAAGTCATAAAGTCAATTATCCGTCAACTATCAATATGTCAGCTGTCAGAATCAGCACGCGTCAGCAGTCAGCTAACGTGCTGTGCAGTTTCTTCATAAAAATTGCATGATTTACTTTCTTACCTAGGTGAGAAAAACGAACTTTCTTACCCCAGATGAAGTGAGCAATGCCTACTATTCTAACCGGCTGGGAAAAAAAAACCTTTTGCAACCGCTTTCATTTTTTCTCGGTAGAAAGGGGTTCTCCATTATGTTGCTGGTCCTCAAATTTCTTCATAACAGATCCCATAAACCTCTGGTTTTTTCTTAGAAATATTTATAGATTGTCCGGGAGACCTATTTAAGAGTGTCCTTCAATGGCTCCAGGAGTGTTTAATGAACTTCAAATTTACATTTTTCAGAATCGAATAGATAGAATTAAACTTTTTTATGTAATACTGAAGAATTGAACGACCTTTCAAAATATATACATATAACTTCTCTTTAATTTTGAAAATCTTCAAGTTTGAATATGGAAACTGGTATAAACATTGAGAAGATATCCTTAATGAACAAGCCTATTCAATACTTTAATAAGCGAAATAGCAGTAAAAGGTAACGTATCTAATGATTTCTGTGTTTAATTTGATAATTATGAACACAATATAATGATTACTGCATTTACTCAGTAATAATGAGAAGAACCTTGACGATGATAAAATCTGCAACATGCTTGAAGCCAGCCCTGCGTCCAACTAATCAATGGAAGGCCTATCTCATTCAAAGATGGGATACACCTCGTGCCATAGTAAGAACTGCCAATAACCTTTTATCGGCAGAAAAGGCGGGCACACCTTCTGTCGTCATCCGCGATATCAAACAAAAACACAGAAGCACAGAAAGTCCCTTTGTGGGTCAATCAGTCATTCGGGAAAATCAGGAGTAATTAATGGGCAACGTTCCAATTAACACTTATGGGAGACAGACAAAAATTATTTCGCTAAATCTAATTACTCTATGTTGCATTAACGTAATTTGATAAGGCACGAGAGCCTAAATAATGCGACACGAATGAGCTTTAACGTCGCTGGCATTTGTGGTAAGAGTGCGTGTTTCGTCCCCAATGTTGAGGCGACCGACATTATGTAAATCTGACTAGTTCTGCCCCTATGCACCTCCTGAAATGTCACCACCCTGCCTTGCTTAAAAAGTCGGTCAGACATGTAACATTGTGGTAAATGGGAAACCCGTGCTTTTACATGGCCGAGGACATAAAAACGACACATATTCAGAGAAGTCCCGATAAAATCACCCGTTGCTAAGTACTAATCTTGTATCATTTTAATAAAGAAAATGTTAAATGTTTACCCAATCAATGAAAATCGCACCTAATTTTCTTTAAAAAATAATTTGGCAAAAGTATGTATGTTGCGTATAACTAAAAAATCGATTTCTGATTTCTCTAGAACATCTTTTGAAATGAGTGATGACTGAGATGATATGGAAGAGATGAATTCAAATATGAATGAAGTTTCAAACGAAGAAAAAAAAATGCTATAAAATATTTTCTAAACTTATTAGAAAATAGATACTATCACGAGTAACCGAATTCAGGTGGAAAGAAGGTGATTGTGATTACTGGTGGGCCATAATGAGAACCTAACAAATAAAAGTATAACTTCACCGGATTCAGCATGTTTTGGACAGAGAAGAGTTATTGGATACATCAAATATGTACTTCTAATGACAATTCTACAGGGAGATCAAAAATAAACTTGATCGCGAGGGCCCATGAAAGATTCTGTCTAGATTGCGCTTTATAAGACTAAGTACATCTGAACTACAATTGGTGCATACAACCTTTTATTTTCCACCTCAAATAACTTGAAAAGCTTGCAGACCAGTCCATAACGTCCTAGGGTAATATGAGCGGGCGTAATGATAACATCTCTCAAGAGGGAATGAGGGCATAATGAGCGGGCGTTATCATTACGCCTGCTCATAACGTCCTAGGGCGTTATGGACTGCTTTATATAGCCAGTGGAAAATAAATTCATTTTTGTTTGAAAGTTTTAGAATATTTTTTGTTTTTCCGGAAGAAAAGTCCATTCGAGTTCTTTCCATTAGAGCAAAATATCTACAAAATGTACAACTTTCGCTATAATGTAAATTAACCTTTTGTCGGGGTAGGATCCCATCCTTACATATAAACTATGCTGTGCCTGCGTGTGTATATACTTTTCGAGGCCCATCTAACGACAGTGGCATAAACTTTACTGATAGGATGCTGTAACTGTTTTGCTCTGTAATTTCGTTATTTACAATTCAATTTTAAAATGCAAAAACTATTTTAATTAGAATAAAGCTAGCAAAGTATACTTCTAGAAATGGTGGTACTAATGAAATGCTTCTTCGTATCGAGAGATCCAAAAAAAAAAACTGTTCCTCAGAGGGCTGTGGAAATTCAACGTATGAATAATATGTTGGTGACACTGTACGTCAATGTCAAATTCGAGGTTAGCAGGTTAGAATTTGCGTCATTTTCTGTCAAAACTCACGGAAAACCTAACCTGATAACCTCGAATTTGACATTGACGTACAGTGTCACCAACATATTATTCATACGTTGAATTTCCACAGCCCTCTGAGGAACAGTTTTTTTTTGGATCTCTCGATACAAGTACAATTTTCAAATTCTAGCAATTAATTTGAAGCACATTAAAAAACATTTTCTTTAAAAGAAATATTAAATATAGTGGAAGACGTGTAGCACATCAAGGTTTTTCGGCAGATAGCAAAATATAATAAGAGAAAAAAAAATAATATACAGGGTGGTTCAGGAGGAATCTGCCAAACTTTAACAGTATGTTCCTCCAACGATTTTAAACAAAAAAAGGTATGTCAACATACGACCGATTCGAAAGAATAAAGAAGTTCTAGCCTACTAAAGAAAAATTCATGGATGTAGAAAATTACCGTTTTTACTTAAAACATAATAACAATTCTAGTGAGATAACTTTATTAAAACTACATTAACTGTTCAAAATGGCCACCTTCGTTTTCAATGCACCGTTGAGCTCGTCGTACTAGAGAATTAGTCGAATTTCGCAGTACTTGAGGTCTATCCCGGATGTAAGTGGCAGCATTAAAAACATTTTTGAATCGGCCCTATGTTCATATACCTTTTTTTGTTTAAAATCGTTGGAGAAACATACTGTTAAAGTTTGGCAGATTCCTCCTGAATCACCCTGTATAAGAATGCTCGCCTAGAAAAAGTTTTAAATGCTTTGACTAAGCTGTTACAAAATATGAACTTGTTTACATGCGGATAATATAGTATTTAACGGTATTAGGCCGATATTGAGCATATACCGGACGAGAATAAATTTTGTGGCCGAAGCCGATCAGGCCGAGGCTAATAAATTATCCGAGTTTATATGCTGTTTAACAGTTTTCGTAATCTACCAAAAGTCGCTAATTTAAAGATATGTTAATTGAATATTAATAAAGCTTACTAATAACCTGAGCCACGTACATAATTTGGCAGTGTAGCAACGGATGTTTACAAATTCATTTTCAAATAAATTAAAACAATTCACATAATTTGGTAGTGTAACAACAGTTATAACGGCCTTGGCTATTATGGGTGACATACTGATATCGTACAATAACATGTAGGTATAGGTACTATGAAAAACGTTAACCACCTACGTAATAACAATGAGCAAAAATATATCACAAATAGTTATACATTGTAAAAGTGAACCATGAGGAGAAAACTAATTTCCCCGAATGGATAAAATCTCTTTATTAAAGTGTGACATATTTACTTTTTTCCAATACCAACATTCAATTATATCGTGTGTTAAAAAAAACTCATTCGCAGCATGCCACGATCAAATTGAAGTTTGCCGTAACTTGAGATATACCCATTGATGCAAAGAGAGAACTAAATTACATCTTGACCTTGAATTATTTTCCTAAAAATATACAAAACACTTAACAAAATAGTATATTATGTTATTAGGAGCAAAAGTTATATTTTATGTGGCAAGGCTCGACGGGTTATCTGCCGAGCTTGCGAGGCAGATAAGTACAGCCGAGCCACATAATAGTATATTATGTTATTAGGAGCAAAAGTTACTTTTGCTCGGAATAACATATAGTATTTTTTCTTCAAACGTTTTTATAACAAATTATTTACAATTTTGTGAACAAAATTCGAAGAAAATTACTTGATCTCGTCAGCGGCAGATAAAGTTGTCAGAGGCAGATAATAACTTTATCTGCCGCTGCCGAGCGGCAGATAAAGTTGTCAGCGGCAGATAATAACTTTATCTGCCGCTCGTCAGCGTCAGATAATATTATCTGCCGCTTGGCAATAAAGTGACAGTTTAGTATAGCATCATCAATCCAGCAGTATAATGCCATATTTTACTGCCGTTTGAAGAAAAAGACACTTTTGTTCCGAATAACATATAGTATTTTTTTTCAAACGTTTTTATAACAAATTATTTACAACTTTGTGAACAAAATTCGAAGAAAATTACTTGATCGCGTCAGCGGCAGATAATAACTTTATCTGCCGCTGACGAGCGGCAGATAAAGTCGTCAGCGGCAGATAATAACTTTATCTGCCGCTCGTCAGCGGCATATAATATTATCTGCCGCTTGGCAATAAAGTGACAGTTTAGCATCATCAATCCAGCAGTATAATGCCATATTTTACTGCCGTTTGAAGAAAAACAATTTTTATTGACCGTTATGATTATTACACTTGTTGTTGATGTGTACATGCCATCTTATTTTCCTTTTTGCTTGATACAATTAAACTTAATGCAGTGTAAACTTTTACCTGTCACAGTGACAGATGTGTTCATAAACAAATTGCAATCTGACATTCACCTACAGACTTAAGTTAAGACATGACTAGATTTTCCATCTTTTTGTCCAAGGCCTAATGAGTTGTTTTTTAACACACGATATAAATATTAGCTTTTCAGCCCACCACATACAGTGTGTTTCACTTCTCACCTTTACATCCTTGTATCTTATCTTTCTGATCGATTTCCAATTTCGGTCAGTGATACTACCCTTTAAAAGAGTTATTTTCACAATGTTTAAACAATTTTATTGCAAATCACTAGCCTACTGCGATCAAACACACCCCTATCTTTCGTATTTATTTTCTGCGCGATTTTACATTTTGGATCAATGAAAATAAACAAGGAAGATACAGTCAGTCGAGTTTCGCCTCTGACGTGGTTCACACGTTGAGTTACCGTGCTCTTTTGTCCCTTCCCGTGCAAAGAGTTTCGTCTCTGGCGTGGTTAACACGTTGAGTTACCGTGCTCTTTTGCTTTTTTTCCTCCTGATGAAGCCCCTTACGAAAGTGGGCGAAACGTTGAGTTCTTCGATCTCAATCATGACACGGTCCAATCCCGGAAGTCGTTTGTTACTTAATGACAATGGCCGGGAAAGCCTCAGAAATCATCCAAGATACAAGAGTGTGAAGATCAGTAGGGAAATGCACGGTAGGTGACCTCACTCTAATTAAAATAGTTTTGCATTTTTAAAATTGAATTGTAAATAAAAACGTTACAGAGGAAAATGTTTTAACGTTTTTAACATAGAAAGTGTTCAAAATGATGTACAAAATACGTAAATATATCTTAATGTTGCTATTAATACTGAAACAGCAAAAAGAAACGCTTAGGAATTACATTAATTCGCAACGAAAAAAACAATGCAGTCAGTGAGATTCGAACATGCGGAATCCGACTGTTAGTAAGACGCTTTAATCGCTTGTCTATACTAAATTTCAAATAAGAATGCAGTCGGTGGAGCTCTAAACTCAAATTGAGTTTTACACTAGAAAAATATAGTTTGTCTGACTGCTCGTGTTTTACAATAATTGTTTCCTAAATAATTCAAATAAACATTGTACGCCAACCTTTTTTGTCCACTATTTATCGGTTTTCTTTTATATTTTTAGAATTTATACCGAATTTCTAACTGACGATGAAAAGTGACGCAGAGACGCACGCAGAAACGCACGTTTATATATGAGGAAGTTTTAAAATGTAACAAATCGTTTTAAACAAGGAATCGTATTATCACGTTGTGTATTATAGTTACCAATATACACATCCATTCTGTTAGCTGCTATGGTTTATGGACTATTTTATCCACAAGTGAATAAAGAAACATTTTATGCATCCTCATCATTAAAAATAAAATTTTACGTTATGATGGAGATTTTAATAGATAAATCACAGATTTACAAGTAGTCGTTCGGAAAACAACATTTTCATTTACAGATTCACATCCCATCTCTGAAAGCAATCTTCTGGCATTCAAAAATATATAAATTCTTTGAAGATCATTTGTCGTTCGATAGCCCTTAACCACAGCATATGCTGTGCCTTAACGAAGCACTTTTGGATAGTTGTAAGTTTGGTTAAATAGTCCTATTTATACGCTATATATAGTCAGTTTAGTTTAATATTTCATAATGCAGAGGTTTAGATTGAATTGGTTTCTTCGAAGTAGTGAAATAACAAAATACAGAAAAATTTTCAGTGCATAGAACTCAATAATAAACAGTGCTGGCAAATTGGTAATATGCACTTTAAAAAGCAGGAATATGCACATAAAATCTGTTTGGATTACAATAGTTGCAGCAGTCGCCACAATGTCGCCCTCCCATGCAGATGCAGAAGTAAACATATTTGCTCTATGATGATATATTATTTATCTTTTATCAGTTATCAGTCGCTTTTTATGAAATTCTACAGATCACTCCCTAAACAGATAACAAAATTGGCAATTTTTTACATTTTGTTTATAAATATTTGTATAGAGCTACGACATATCTAAAAATAAAAACATAGTGTTTTGATCGGAATATGCAGGGTGTTCCTTAATGATATTTGAATATTTAAAGGTGCGAATCTACATGAAAAATTAATGATAGTTTGTTTTATAAACTATGGTCCAAAAATGTTCAGTTACACAGAAAAACATCTCAAGAGAGCTCTTATGTTTCAAATTAAAGGGCGAATTCATAAATATTTTTTATATTAGAAAAAAACATTGGCGTAGCATTTTTTTCTTCAAAAATATCGAAGTCCCTGCTCGTAGGCAGGCCACTGTTAAAGCTGAAAGATTATTTTTGTATTGAAAAATATGCACCTTTATTAACTGTCCCTACGTACTAAATATCACTGAAATATCTCAAGCGGTTTCGAAAATATTAATTAATTTCCATTTTTTCCCTAAAACTTTAACACCCCGTACTTTCGTAACGGAACATTTTTGGACCATAGTTTATAAAGCAAATTATCATTAATTTTTCATGTAGATTCACACCCTTAAATATTCGCATATCATTAAGGAACATCCTGTATAATTCGATTTTGTATTTCCATCAGAGTACAATACATGCTCAATAATTGTGGATGTGATAATACTCCTTCTGCCACGTAGTTTAGCAGCAATTTAAATAATAGCCGACAATCCTTTAATCTTAATATATTGTTTTCCTGATAGAACAGTTTCGTTTTACAATTTAGTATTGCGGATGTATCGCTTTATTTTGTTCCGTCTGTCACTATTGTGAGTTGGATCATAGCCAACACGCTTAAGTCCGACTGAAAGTTTCAGACAGTCTAAACTTCAAGTTTACTCAGATTAGACAAATTTATTTGTTTGGAATTTCTAACATTTTTCGTAGGGGCTCGGCTAATTCTGTAGAAGCGGCTTGACATAGTAATCAGCATGTGGAAAGCTAACATTTGGAAAATTCTACTATACAAGTGCTCGAAATAGCGTCTATTAGTTACTTTTGTTTATCTGCTTAAGAAAAACAATGTCCTATAAAAATATAACTCGTTTATTATGGGTATGAAATAAGTCTTGTTTGAAAATAAAAAAATACTTGCTAAAGCAGGAATACCATGATATGTAAGTAGCCAGCCTACTTGAAGTACCTATCTGAATTTGAGGAACCAATGCATATTTATTCAGTTGTTTTGAATGTAGGTCATGACAATTACCAAGGAAACGCCTTTTTAAACTTAAAAGTATGAAGTTGAAAACAGTTTTCATGAAGAATAGAAGATAAAATCCTCGATGCATTATGTCACATCCTTCTTATATCAATAAAAATGTTTTTTCTTCAAACGGCAGTAAAATATGGCATTATACTGCTGGATTGATGATGCTAAACTGTCACTTTATTGCCAAGCGGCAGATAATATTATCTGCCGCTGACGAGCGGCAGATAAAGTTATTATCTGCCGCTGACGACTTTATCTGCCGCTCGTCAGAGGCAGATAAAGTTATTATCTGCCGCTGACAACTTTATCTGCCGCTCGTCAGCGGCAGATAATATTATCTGCCGCTGACGAGATCAAGTAATTTTCTTCGAATTTTGTTCACAAAGTTGTAAATAATTTGTTATAAAATCGTTTGAAGAAAAAATACTATATGTTATTCGGAGCAAAAGTATCTTTATGTGGCTCGGCTGTACTTATCTGCCTCGCAAGCTCGGCAGATAACCCGTCCAGCCTCGCCACATAAAATATAACTTTTGCTCCTAATAACATAATATACTATTATGTGCTCGTATAAAAATCCAATTTAACATGATAATGGCCCGGGTTTGCGGATTTTTATTATAATAATAGGAGTAATTAATGAATAAGTGGGTTGATCAGTACGTGGAATTAAGGAAACGAATTACACCATAATCGTATATACCAGTTCTAAAGGCTATTAAGTAAGCAAAGGGAAAATGAAAGAGTTATTGAAGAACCAAAGTAACTCGACGACCGGAACAAACACGCAGTCCTTAACTGTAGGGCCTAAAATATTCAAAGTACGAATTCGGGATGCGCAAGGCGAAGTACGAGACCTGAGTATAGATCTAAGTCCTAATATAAAACAAATTAAGATTGCAAGAGTAATTCGTTCGAACCATTTTCAAATAACTAACACCATTTAAGTCATGCAATTAATGGTGCGTATTTGCAGAAACATTTGAATTTACTTACAATCGTTAGCAAGAAATATTCAGTATCTACTGGTTTATCAACAATCCTTTTTTAGAAAATATAAAAGTAAGAAACTTTTATTACATAAAACTGATGAACTTATGCCAGGTTTCAGGGCAATTCGACTAAGTTCGAGATTTCAAGAAATTATTATAATTATTTTCTATCTTATAGCACGAACATTTGTGTAAAATAAAATTATACTAAAACAACCACGTATTCTTTTAATTTTGACAGTCACTTCACAAGAACTTGTATCCAATCCAATAACTAATCAATAAAAGATCCAGAATTCTAGGAGGGCGATATGGCAGAATTTTAGAATTTGTAAGCTCTTCTTCTTCTTCCTCTTATCTTAGGTTAGTGGCCTGTTTGTAACCACAAATTCGAATTTTTAAGAAATTTAGTTATAGAATATATCAAAAGTAAATGAATCATTCAAAAGATTTTATAAATTCTTTACCAATATTTCAAACCATTATCCCCCCACGGTTTTCTGGGAAATTAATAATCAATTTACGACAAATCTTTCCCTATAATTAACATTTTACAGCACGTTCGCCAATCACGGTACTAATGAACATTAATAATGCAAGGGGATGTTAAAGCACACTATCACTTACAAATTAAAAACAAGGGTAGGACGACAGGAAATTACTAATGGTATGATGTCACATTTCCCTTGAACCGAAGCATGTCGTGTTTTATGTTTTATGTAGAAATGTGGAATGAAATGCTTTCTCACCCCGAAATGCCACGTGAGGATACGAACAGGGTAAATCATATTTCATAAGCGATTGCATGATTAGCAGAAAAATTAACGAATATGACAACTAGCTATTGCACAAATAGCAACAATACGTTTCTTGATAAAATAGAGAAAGAATGCATTTTTTACATTATGGTCATTTAAAAGTCTGTATTTGTATGTTTCTCTAGTAAGTGGCTTAGCGCACTTCCAGGTAACCGCTTAGATTTATTACAAAGAGAAATAATAAAAACTGAAAAAACTCAAGATCCGATCGTTTTATGGTAGCCCTTTATAACTACACTGCCTAAAAATTAGGGATATATTGTTATAATTGACTATGTTATAATGGTCTTTATGTATGTAACTGGTTTTATGTTATAACAATATTTATTATGCTTTAGCTATTACATCTGACTTTTATTATACTTGAGTTTATTTTCAACCAATTCTCTTTTAAAATGAATTTAAGTAACTCATTTACCCTTTAATAAATTATGAATTATCAATATTATTAAATATCTCTAACTCCGGTAGAACACATTTACTCTTAACTTATTCCTGAAAATTCATTTTTTAATTCCGTGACAAATTGTACGTCTGTCAAAGTCACTTCAAATGATGTGAGTGCAAAATTAATTACAAATACCTTTTCGTTACATTACTTGTCATTCAAGAAATATTAAATAGTAAGTACTCTCTTTTTATAATTACCTCATTTCAGTCTTTCTATGTTTTTCTTTCAGTTTTGTCATAAATACCTGTAGCCTGTCACCTGTCTATGGACCTCGATATCTTCCTTTAATAAGCCAAATGCTTCCGGTAGTCTCACAGAAATCTCCCAACTTCCAGACAAATCCCAGTACGAACTCAACCAAACACCAGAAACCGCAAAGACTTCCCAGCCAAACACAAGGCACCCACCACTTTTCTCCGACGGAACTGCCAAGAACTGATCAGCAGCAAACGCCTTCCACGTCTTCCTTCCAAATTCATAAGTCACCAACAACCTAGTATCACGAACCTCGACTAGATGCAAGTTACAAGATATCACTTCAATAACAACCTCCATAACAACTCCAGCAGATGAAAAAACTCCTATCCACACCACAAGACGCTCACTCTGCTAACAAACTCGATGTAAACCACTTCCAGTAAAACTAATCCCTACTATCCAATTCATATGATGTAATTGATTGACAATAAACTTAGTTGTGCATCCAATTCCAGAAATTGCTGTTGTAAATTATAACTGTATTACATATGGCACTCTCACCACATCCTTTCTTCTCTTTACGATCTCCACATCTTCAAATTTTTTAAAATTTTATTTTGATACTCTTCTAGCAAATTTTATTTTAATTCACAACCCTTTACATTCCAAACGGATTAAAAGCTTTTTATAAAGGGTTATTTTAGAAAATTTAGCCGCTTACAAAGGTATTACATTTTTTTAGTCCAAAATTATTTTACATACTAATAATAATTAAAAATCTCCTTAGTGATATTGTTTTGCATATTTTTTAGAAGTCTAACACTCTATATAATCTGTATCATATTTATTTAACACCCACTAATTAGAATGATATTTCTTGAATAAGTATTTGATATTAATCCTTCACTTTATTTCAGATAATAATGAAATTATATTAGAACCTTTCTGTTTCTTATATGGCATCATTCAATTGAATTTTAATTCTATTTGATTTCTTTATCAAATACATATTAATAATATTGATATTCTTCTAATACTTAAATTCATCTTTGTAATTTGATACTGTATTCTTTTAACCTTTGAAACAATTTTTGGCTTAGCCTAATTGTTTCGCCATTTATCCAATTATTTCAGTTTTAACCTGTATATTTTTAGTTAAATTATAAATCCTTTTGCATTTCGAATTCGTAAATTTTCCAAACCAACGCATTTCGTACCTGCATCAAGTTCTTATCGTTTGCGCAATGCCCTCTCGACCTCCGTTATCTCTTATCAGAGTGCGAGCCTTCCTCGAGGAAACAAATTTTCGTCCGAGGCATTTATTCTTCTCGCCTCGCGCGGCGCATTTCGCGCGGCCGAGATTTTATGTTAATTATGTCAAATTACGTGCGCTCAACCAATTTCATTGAGCTGTGTGTTTCCTAAGGGCTGATTTTGATCAGGTACGATGGCGCTTTGCTGTTTTATTATTCGCATAGTAATTATATTTTTCTCAGCTCTTAATTACATGAGTTTTTCTCGGAGGCCAAGCCTTATCGCACTTTCGACAACTGCTGGGTTCGGCGTTGCGGTCTTTTTGGGGATGCTTCTGCAGCAGTTTTCGGCGCATCCACGTCGATTTCAACGATATGGTCGCAGTTCACGACTAACTTATTTGAACCGAAGGGTGCAGCTACCCCGGGCTGGGTTTGCTGTTAGCCATTTGTGCGCGCTGGAGAAGCGAGGTTAGTTCCGAGATTTATCGTGTTTTTTTAATACCTGGATTTTACATTTATTTAAAATTTAAATGCCTACGTTTTGCAATTATTAAAATGTAATGTTCAATTTGATACATGCTCTTGCTTTTTACATTAAATTTTCATGCTTATATCTAATTATGCCCAGTATTTAAATTTGCTATTTTTATGTATTTCGACCCTCTGTAAAAGGTACAGTCACGCTTTTTTTATTGTCAATAGCCTAACAGAAGGTTTAATTAAATGACTGAGGTATGCATATCCCACGAATGTTTTTGGTAAATTATTAAAATAACCCGAAAGGGGTTCTTAATTTTATGCGTGTCGCAACCTTCAGTTAAGATACACAATTTTGTTATTACATTATTTACATTTTAATTATCCTGATCATTGATTACTGACATTTCAAAACTTTTATTAATGATTAATTAAATGCTAGTCACTTGCAATTTATTTTTCTTCTTATTATTTGAAATCTTTTGATTTCTGGCGCCCATTTCCATTTCCTTTTCCTTTTTTTGAAGACATTCCAGGGTGCATAGCTGATGATTTGAACCTAAGGCCGCCGATATTTGAGCTAGTTTGGCCATCGCGGTGAGTAAAGAAAACATTTTCAGAGCTGCCGTGGTGTATAAATGGTAGGGGGGTTGATCTGCGATTTTTACTACCATTGCTTATTTTATTAATTAATCGCAGGTCGGCTTCCTTATTGTTTCACCTTTTTAATCTGATATCAAACCCTTACACTAAAAACCATTACAATATATGTATTTTTACAGTACTGTTACAAGTACTTTTTGCAAATAAAGCTAACATTTCGATTTCTTAAATATTTTGGCCGTTTGAATTTAAAAGAATTGTTTTGATAGTATTAGATATACTTCAGCTATCCTACGCGATGTAAAATAACAACAAACATCTAAGTCAAAAGGTGGTAAAAAACAAATGACGAACAGTTGCTTTTCTTGCGAGCTTAGAAATAATTGAACTTCTTAACGAAATTCAAGTTGCTCAACCAGTTGCCCTTATTCAGAATGGTCAAATTTTCAGAAACTCCCAAGTTAGTTATTCCTTGATTCAACGGTTGTGAAATCGATTTAGAGAAACTGACCAATACACACTAAGCATGGGGTAAGATCAAGTGCGGAAAAACACTCTAAACCAGTGTAGATTTCTTGTTCTTTATGTCGTCTGAGGACTTATAGCTATAGCTACAGACCTTCTCACAATTTTGGAGCAGTTCATAACTTGGTTATTTCTGAAAAAACTATAGAAACAGATTGAGAGAAGCTAACTTAATACATGAAGACCGTCTAGAGAAAGTACACTGACAAAGAATCATAGATCAGCCCAAATTGAGCTTTGCTTGTAACCACTTCAACCGACAGTTTCACCAGTGGAGATATATACCCTTCACACAGAGTCAAGGTTCCATTAAACCACTGTGATAGTAGAATATGTGCATATAGTGACTAGTATTACATCACTGTTACACAGAAAGTTGTTCGATTTGATGGAAGGTCTTTTATTGTGGAATTACTGCAGACAACCAAAACAAAATAGTATTCAACGTTGTACCCCTTCGTATGTTGTTTTTTATGCGTTGTGTCGTTGCGGGACCAACGCCTTCGATTACCACCCTTAAGACCTCATCGGAGCTTTACTTGCGATTTATTGTAATTTCCATCTATGTGATATTAGCGTGTATGTAAATAAGATACAGTAGATATCTTATTGTGGATGCACCCCGATGTTTTTAAATTTTAATATTTGAATTGGTTATCGCTAACTCTATTTAATGATATATTGTAGACCATTATACATTTTATTGTGTATATGTGTGTTTTCGTTACTGCAAACTGTTTTATAACCTGTCATCATTTATATTGCATTTCAGATTATTATGATTTTGGCTAAGCTTTGAGTTACGAGTTCTCGTTTCTATCTGGGTATATTTGTAGTATTAAAGAGCCACTGAGGCTCCGTTCGTAATGATTATTGAACTTAAGCTTTTGTAACAAACCCATTCAGTCTTCACTGTAGCTGGTTGGCCCTCAAATGAGCTCCTGTAGTCACAATAGTTTGAATTTGGCAAAAATCACTCAAAGCACCAATTTTAGAGACCAGGCGAAAATCACTTTGCCACGATTTCAATGAGATGACAAATATGAATATACTGCATAATTATAAAATGTTTAATAAAATATGGTGGTTTTGAACACAAGTGAAATTTTGATTTAAAAGTTTCGAAATTATCGCGACCGATTCAATTGATTAACAAAAATGTAGAGCATTTAAAATTGCATTTTCGTAGTCTTCGTTTAAAATTATGCTACAACATCGAAAAAATTGTGACATCTACGGAAATGCACTAAGTAAAATGATTAAGTTTCACAGAATATCCCAAATGTTTGTACAACCGATAAATAGTATATATTATAATAAGTTTGCGAAATAGACACTTTAATTAATATACTTATAAAACGATAGGAATACATCAGGATAACACACTAAAACTATACTTTTACAAGATTTATTATCAGAATTGTTATTTACTAGCATTAACTCGTACTAATGTACGGGATATTTCACTACAGAATCCATAAGAACTGGTCATGGATAATTATTATTTTCCAATGTAATGACTTGACGGTACCATAGCGATGTCAGCTAATAAATTCTATAGAATAAAATCATTCGTACATTATTACTCATATATATTTTTTCTGAATACATTGTACAAAAAATTATACAATAAAATATTTAGCCCGAAGTACAATTTGGGGCGGAGACATTAATGTAACCTTTCACAAGAGGTTGCAAAAGTAAGAACTCAGATCATGCATACCCTTGACCACATTTTTCTTTAATTAATTTGAAAGCTTCGCTATGTATCTTAATTCCATAGAAGTAATATTCATACCTTCCTAGCAGAATTTGCTTGCTTAATCGTTCTATTATTTCTTCTAAACCTACTATACAGAGTGAGTTAGCTATGCCTTTAAATTTTAAAAAGTACTTACAAATAACGCCAGGAAAATAATTTGTTTTTTTTAATTTCAGTATTTGTTCTTATTTTTAGAAAACGTTCTACATTTTAGCTATGACGTCATCGTTTTTATGGCATGATTAGTCAGATCTTAACATTTTTTACATAAAGTTGATACATAAGGGCAAGGAATCAATGAGTCCTTATTTTCTATTCTTCTCCATATTTAAAGTTTGGGCTTTGAACTAAATAAATTCATGACCTACGCTTTCAAGTTGTAGAAAGTAAATTACAGAGAATCTGCTGTTAAGCCACTCCTACGATCATGAGAGTACGAACAGATTGTTGGAAGTTGTAATACCAGAAAAGGACTGGCTGTTACTGACTGGAACTAAGCAACCTCTAATTTACAGCGATTATCCAACTCAAATTGTAATTTTAAGAAAATCATCTTATATTGATTTTAATTTACATTTAGAAGAAATAAAACGTTCAACTTCCGATAACAAATGAAAAAAAAAACATTTAACATAATATGTATTTCAATGTTGTAAATGTCAATTAGTTGGAAAAAATTATACCTAAAATTACAAATTATCTGAATATATCACAAAATAACAAAATATTGCTAAATTTAAAGTATACACGAAATTCTATACAATGTTTTCATTTTCTTCAGTATTTAAATTATCTTTGTCAATTTTATGTTGCCGTAATGTCAACATATTAACATTAAAGTATTCTTTGTAAAAAAAAAAAAAATTTGTGTTTTTCTATAAAAATATTTTTTCCTATTTCTAGGATTTTTTTTTGAATCTGCAGTATTAAGTCCTCACAATTGAACTAATATCAAGTTTTCAAAATGTTGGTACTTTTTTCGTGTCGAAGCAGTCGAACACCATTGTTAAAATATAAGCGTGCTCACTGATTTGAAACAGATTCCCTATTTGACCGGTGACGTCATACTCAACTCCAAGTTAGCTGTAAATTCATTCAGCAACAGCCTAATTTCAAGGTTGATATTTTTGTATCACAGTCATTGTTGCTATAAACTTTTAGATTTTATTTGAATTTTGGGCATGACCACGACCAATAATGGCGGCTATCTTACACTTTAAAATCGAATAAATTGAAAATGTCTGCTTCCTGTTTGCAAGCAAATGTTGGCGTATTTTATTCAAAAAGGGAAAAAATGCAAAAAACATGGACATTGTATTTTCGTTACTAAGTTTTATCAATCAGAAAATACGCATTATTTGATCATTTAAAATTATAGAATTCACTGTAACATATATTCATTGAAAAGAATAATAGTCATTTGCACTGTTGGCAGTTGATATATAGCTACAATTGATTACAGTAAATTACACATAGGTATATGTAAGTAATATATATATATATATGAAATTACACGATGAGTACGTACGAAAATATTCGCTTGGATAATGTAAAAAGAGAAGAATAAATTTGCATCTCTTTGCTTGTCAAGGAGATCCTGCCATTACTCTTTGTACGTAGAGATATCGACAAATCTCATTCATCAATTTGTCGTAAGAAATGATTTTACTTTTCGTCCACAAAGTTCATTTAATAAAAATCCAAAATGTTTGCGCAACTTCGTGAAATGGTGATAATCGAATTTTCAAACAATTTTTGTGTATAAATAGCAAAATACTATTTCATAAAATACAAATTTGCGACATAATTTGGTGAGTTGAGTTAGCAAGTCCACCTCTGCGTAGTGCTACAATACGTCTCGTAAACCTAAACCTTCTGTAAGAATGTGCGATTACTACATCTAATTCATAATTATATAGTAAGTTTGCAATTTGCTAAACAAAGAAAACAGGGAAAAATCGGCATCTTTAATGTCATTCATTAACTATTCGTGTTCCCAGAACCTCTTAGTAAAGACAAGGATATTACACGACCTGTTTCGTCGTACAGTGTGATTCAAGGATTGATAATGAAGTATCACGAAATAGCGTAAAATTCTTAAATTAAACAATTACGTCACCCACAAGAAATCTCTGCATATATTAATACTAAAACAGAGCGAGATAATCCATAGCGGTGCTATCGGGTTTATTACAGAAATAAATTCTCAATCGTTTGCTTCTTTAGTGCGGATTACAGTTACGTATAAACACAGCAGTCTACATGAATACGCTATTTACATTAATGTACTAGGTTGACCTCAAATAAAATCGTTAAAATGACGACCTTGTATTTAAAATTATTTTCGACAATTTATGAGAAATATGAGTTCAGTGGATGCTTAATGCATTTTTTAAACCTAAGAATGTGTCTAATAAAAATAAGTTAAAGCAATAAATGAAAACATAATAACGCACACGAAACAATCATTTATAAAACAATTACACAAAAACAGAATTTATAAATACATACCGCAAGTATATGTAAATGTATTAGAACCTGCCAAAATTAGCGCTAGAAAGTAATTACACATCTGGGGGATTTATTAAAACTACATGAAAGTATAGTCTGTCATTACTCAACCGAAATGAACATGCTATAATTAGCTAATTAAGAATACACTTTCACTCCCTGTTTTCAAAAAGTATAACACAAACCTTTTTAAAATTATTTCTTTCTATTCTTGTTAACATAGAATTTCGACTTAGACCGCGTGAATAAACACCCAGCATTCTCTGGCTTAATGTGCCTTACACCTTGTGAACTCGAGCAAGGATCCAGGCGATGGCCATGCTCTTTGGTGGCTCGTGTTGTTTAAGTACCTTGAGAACTTAGGCAGAATTGACTATTTTGCTGTTTGTGCACCCATAGCGACTAACATTTCGCAAGCCCTTGCAGCTTGCATCATCACAGTGAAAGTTCCACTAAGAACTGAAGGTCGGTATAGAGCTATTTATAGACCTCTGTGCCAGCCACTCGTAGAAACATAACGCTGATTGGTCGTTCAACTACAGCGTCATCCGTGGGGCGTGGCCGTATGGCGCACAGTGGTTGTAATGCTTTAAATCACGTATCACAGGAGTCCACGTTTTATTAAGCTTAAAACCATCTTCCCTGTTTATATTATTTGGATGTTTTTCTATTCCTATGGCTTCTATGGCATGTAAGTAACCGCGAAAGCCTCAAACAGTTTATTTGGTTCTAATTTGTTACGAAAAGTGCGACATTTTCGTATCAATTTACATAATTGTAGTTAGGAAATTCATTTCCTAACTGTTTTCAAAAACAGTAAAAAATAATACTAAGCGTTTATATGTACAAAAATGACTCTTTAGAAAAAATACTGTGTCTGCCAGGTGTGGAAAGTCGGTTATTCTACACATGGTAGACAAATAACTATTTCCTACTCAGGAAGTGTAGTCAATCCGCCATTTCTAGTACTCTGTAATAATGCTTCTAGTCACATTTATCACAGTCTCTAAACTCATAGTCTTAATAATCACGAAATACAAACGTTTCTATCACCCTAGATCAAAGAAGTGTTCATTATTGATGAGTTTTGTTTAAAAAAGTACAATGCATCAAAAGACCCATTTTATTTCCAAATAGGTAATACCTGGAGAACGGATTTTAGACAAATTGCATATTCTATAATTTATTCATAGGCTATCCTAAGATACGATTAAAAATGTGCACGAATTTAATATTTGCAGTTAATTGACACTAATTAAGTAATGCATATTTAAGAATTTTTTGCATATTTTAGCACTGGGCTCTATATTATTGCATTAATCTACATTTTTTGGCAAAAATTTCCTAGGACTGCTTTAGGATAATGCGAATCTAAAAAAATAATGTGAAAATGATATTTGCTGACAATCTTCGAAGAAGAAAAATAAACAATTATTTTCTTAGAACAAGTGACCAAAATGTGCCTAATATAATTTTAAATTACATACATACGACAAATGACAACTTTTTGCTTTCGAAACGGGTTACGCTAACGCTAGTTGAAACACAAGTAATGACTATGCATATTTGACATTAATTAACAGTTTTGAGAATTCATATAAAAGTGTAAAGGGAAAAGTAAGTAGGAAGTATTTATATTTTAGAAAATGTTTATTCAGTAATGAAGAAAAGTCCTGGTTATACTGTTTTAAATAATATAAGCCACGTTTTGAATGACGAATTTGTTGAAGACCTTGATGTAACTTCTAATGTTATTGAAAGATTAAATGCTCTTTATACATCTGTAAACAATGAAATATCGTTTTCAATATTTTGAATTATTAAAATGAGTAAAACAAAACATTAAATATGTATGTTCCCGTATTTTAAATGGTGTTATAGGTTTATGATTAATTGACCGTTAATTAAAACTTTTTTATATTCTGCGTAAAATAACTGAGACAGCATATGCATTCGCACATTTACAAAATTTTCTGCATATTTTTACGCATAGGCGCATATTTTAGTAATAACGGGCTGCATATATTCCGTTCTCTAGTAATAGCATATTCAAAAATACTGCTACAATTATGAACTACGAACTACCGTAAAATGCAAATGAACGTTTTATTTATTAATTAAAGAAGTTTATAATTTTCACAGATCTTTAGAAAAGTTAGTGATGTCTTTACATTAAACGCACATTTGTTCCCATTTTTAGTTTTTCATAAAGGCGAAATAAAAGGCTGAATAGTGATTTTCAGAAGATGGAGAAACGCCAATTTTGAATTTTAAATATCAGCCTGAAAACATTTATTAATGGATGAAGCTCACACTTAATTAGTGTGTTTTGAAAAACACAATGTTCTAAGGAGATTCTGTGCCTAACAATATGACAAAAACTATAACAGAGGTAAACAACAACTTGGTTATTAAATGTATGTTAAACTTTATGTATTTTAACAATTATTTTGAAATTAAGTTGTAGCGGATACATGGATACGTGCAGCGTCCATAAATCACAGTACGAAACGAGTACAAAAGCAGTGCAAAGATGAAAGAATCATAAAAAGTTAAATCTTCCGACCGACACGCTGTGCGGCCTAAATCAGCGGCTAACTAATTTTGAAAGTTACGCTAGGCGCAAATAAGTGATTAGTGTCGTAAACTGCCAGTAAGAAATTGCATCTTCAGTTCGAGCGTAAAAAGCACCAAATTTAAAACTCAGATCTCGGCAACCTTATGCCAACTGTGAACTGCAGGGGATCCAGGCACAAACAGCAGGTACTCGTTCAACCCTTTTGAAGAAAAAGACCGTCTGCACAAGAATGTGGAGTCGAGCAATAAAACTCTCGGGTAACGCAAGCTGTTCGGACAAAAGTAACCGAACACTTTAGCCAAAAAGCAATTTCAAATCTCCGGCACCATAAACGGAGTACAATGGCTAATTGTACTTTCGAGAAAACTCAGGGTCCATCCAGCCACCGATAAGCAGTGAACAACCCTCCACTTACGCAACTGCAGAAGCTATATAAAAACGGGCACGGAAGTGCCAAGATGTATCTATTCGGTCGACTTATTCAAGTCAACTTAATCCGAGCAATTCATTCCAGTGCATTCGGTTTACAACCTTTGGCACTCTGTGTTGACCAGTCGCCTGGCACGTGTCGAACCCGCGCCACATTCAATCTATTCGTTAACTTATTCCGGCCCAGGGCGCATTAACTATTAGCGCATAGTTGTTTCAATCTCGCACTTTATATGTATATTTTTGTATCTTGCGACATGTATGTATACTATATGTATGATCATTAGAAAATTTTGCATAATTAATAAATGGTTGTTGTTTTCCATAAAGAGTATCATTTCGGAATACTGAGGGTATGATCATCAACACCCGTGAACCAGCAGTAGTAAAAAAATATGGACATTTTAGAAAACAAACATGCTACTGATTTTTAATTTTCAACTTTTTTAAATCTTGCTTCAATCTGTGTAAAATTATTTGTACATTTATGTAGCTACACGTTCCTTAATTCAGCGTTATGACGATATCTCCTTCGGCCAGAATGTACACTTGCTTTCAAAACTTTCGCGTACACATTCAAAATCAAGTAACAACGATTTTGCAAAATTTTAGCTGTGTGAACGGGTAATTTTGACATTAGGTTAAAGATGACATTGACAGCATTTAAAAAATCTGGATCTGTCAATCGACGGATTTTAACTTTTCAAAAGTTTAAATGTCAGAGTTGATTAATTACAACCCTGATTTAAACAGCCAAAAATAGGTGTACCCGAAAGTTTTGAAAGCAAGTGTACTTTATGAGTTAAAAATATGGTATCAAACAAAGAAATAATATCGAAAACAGTAGCGAATTTCAAAACTGGCAACGAATAAGTAAAGTTCACAGCGCTGCACTCCATGTAGGAGCATAGCTTGAAACTCAGTGGATCAGAGCCGGCAATTATTTCTTCCGAAAACCCAGTCGTCTAGCTCTAGCTATCTAGCACACCTTTAACAGCGGACTGGGTGATGTGATTGGCACCACGCCTTCGACGATTGCATTACTTTCAGACTTTTACAATCGTGGTTTCGGTACCCAAATTTTAAAGCGAATGAGTGAGCCGTTCGGCAGTTGCCATGTGTGAGGATCGAACCCCGTATCTTCAGTACTGCAGCCGAGTTTCCTAACCACTTGACTACGCTGGTTATAAAAATATAAAAAGTTGTTCGTACAAAAAACAGAAACTTTTCGTTACACTTTACACTCCTTGTCTAGAAAAATAAACTGTAACAGAATTTCCTCTGAATGAGGGCACATGTTTTTCAAAACACTCTTAATTCTAAGAAGTAATTTTTAAATTCTACACTTCTGACATGGCATTTAACACATGTCCAGTTATTTGGACCATGTGAAGAGAGTTTTAAGATTTATGTAAAATAATGTACCGACTAGTAGAATATGTATGTGTTACTAATTTTAACAATGAACTGGCTGCAATGAGAATTAACTTTAAATATACAGGGTGTTGTGGACATGAGTGCAAATATTTTAACCAGTGATAGAACTCACCAAAATGAACAACTTTTCTATAAATCGTTTTTCATTTAATCTTATATTTTCTCAATTATTTATCTCCCCTAAATTTGACGAGCCGCTTGGTAAGTAATTCTAAGTTATAGGTGAACGACATACGGTCAATAACTTACCTACCTCAATTGATTAAGTACATTGGTGACCAGATGTGAAGTAAACGCTTTATAAGTACCTATGCAGTTTTTGTTGGTTTGAAAGTCAAAGAAATGTTTGTGTCCTGTGCCATTAAATTAAAATGTTATTCCATAGGCGGGTATGCATTTTTAGAGTAAAATTGTTTTGAATTTTAACTCTGTTTTGAGTGCATTTTCGAAAAATGATAAATAGAGAAGTGGTTCGGTTTAGCGAGTTCTATTACGGGTTAAAATATTTGCACTCATTTCCATAACACCCTGTATATCAATACAAAGCAATTATGTAGCAAACGACATTATTTTCGTCATTCAAGGTATATGTAATTATCATTAAAGTAATTAGAATTATTGATTAACCACTTCAACTCGACGTCCATGTACAAAAGGGATTAGTGAAGAAGATGTACAAATTTATATTTAACCAGAAACAATCCAATACGCGGTGATGGTTCATATCTACACGTGGCCTACGATTAGAATGCAATTAATTCTGTTAGAATTTGGATTAGTCAGAAATAGAAACATAACTCCAAGCTGATGTCATACTCGCAACAAGGTTATCAATTAATTAAACCGGAAAATGTATTACACTTCTAAGGCAGTTTTTTTTTATTGCAAATGTGTTACCGGCACACACTGATGTAGTTCTTAAAATGCGCTCTAGACCCGTTTGCTGAAAATACATTTGAGGTGGCCAAGTTTGCTTGGTCATTTTATTTTTACAATTAACATACCTTTTCTAAATTAACGAAATAAATAATTCCAGACTTTATATGGACGGCGATCCTTTTATAACAAGCAAAACCAAATAAACTAAACTCGCTCCTCAAATGCCGTATATCCATTCAGAATAGTTTCATGCATGCATATGTCCAAACTCTATTTTAATCGACAAAGACTTTGTGTTATCCGAGTTTTCCAACATACAACTTTAACATGACAGAAACTGCAATATATTGCAGTCCTACTACGTTATTCTGCCAGTTTATATTTCTTGATTTTGGCACATATCCCAACTGAAATGACAAACAATAACAGCACATACTATTCGTTTATATACAAATACAACTCTATTATGACCTAAGCTTGTGAATTAGTTCGGGTTGGATAACTACACAATTAGTTCAGAGTTCCCAAAGTCTTTCATTATTTTTGCTTATAGCTTAAATGCAGAGATTCTCGAACAAAATTTTTATTCTTGTAGTGTTTACTTTTGCAACCCTTTATTTTGCATTTTTAAAGGTATCAGTGTCTCATTTATTATTATTTTCATGATTATAAGTCTTTGAATAAATCAACAGCTTAAATATTGCTAAAGTCCACGTTGTGGCGCCTTATATATGCTATGTACTTTCAGGTATAGTGATATTAATATGTCTTTGAATTATATTTTTATATTGTCAAATTAAAATTGCCCTATTTATGTTCAGAATATCAATAATTATTATTTGTGCTACCTCCTGAAAAATCAGGGGTAGATTCCTTTATCTAGATTGCTTATTTCTGAAAGTTGATGTTCTAAATTTTTAAATAACTTATATCAACTATATGTCAAACAGATTTGAAATTCAAATGATAAATACCAGATTGTGTCTCTAGTATACAATAATATTAAAGACAGTAGGTAATTCTTTAATAACTAATTCACTTTTATAGTCTTTATTTCCTTTTCTAGTAATTACCTTGCTATTCAAATCACGCACCTTTCAATTGATCTCAACAATGTTCAGGATGTCAACTAACCTGCTCATCTTCGCCTACTGATTCAACCTGTCACACACCTTCCTGCAATGAAGGGCCCCACTGACAGACAAGACGTTCCAACTGTCCAGAATCAGCCACTCAAACCTTCCCTACAGCATACAGCCAACAGACCAAATCTGCAGACACCTACTTCCAATACTGCCTCTGTCAACTTCCTGGAACGTGCCTTCTTAACTTATGATCCTCCTCTGGAACTCTCTCTTATCACCAAACAGCTTGACGTAATCCAATTCGATTAATGTATTATGTCATATGTACTTTTCCAATAAACTTGACTTATTATTCTTCTCCAGTTATTCACTTTTGTAGATTAATTCTACTAGCCATTAGTTTTACCACATACTTGTAATCTTCCTTAGTTTTATGTATTTAATTATTCTTCTTGGTTTATATTTCCTTTTAACTTCCCCACGCAATTTATTATTACCCTTTTTATTATTCAAACAGTTTCTCAACAAAATAGGGTTTATTTTTAATATTTTAATCACACCAAATTATTTCTGCCACATTTTTCAAAATTTGTTATTTCTTAATAATCGAAACAAAGCCCTTAACGATCTCAATTTTTCTACTTTAACACTCTATCTCATAAAAATATTTGATATTCCCTTCAAACCTTAATTTTTAAAATATTTTATATTTTCGAATTCATCTGATTTTCAAATAGCCATTTTCCACTCAGTTATAAATTCTCTTTTACTTTGTAATTGCATAATAATTCGTAACATTCCCAATTTATATTTAAATAGATCTAGTTTATTTTCAACCATTGTATTTACTCCCTTAATCCTTTCTAAAATTGATTCTAACACCCCTGTGTATATCATTACAATATATTATGTTCTAAATATTTCTAAAAGTGAAACCAAGCCGAAAGTTTCTTAGGGGTCGGGGGTTGATTTAAGTTTCGGGGCTGAGCAGTTAATTATTGACCTAACGTGTGTGCGGGTGAATATGAAAATTGATACCACAGACGGTGGCATTCCAATACGATACTCTTATGATATTTCAAATGCTACTTGTGATAATAATTTATGTAGATTACTAAAAATGATGAAAGAATAAGATCTCAGAATTTAATGATTGATATTGTTGATATTCCTGCATTGCTTTGTAGAGCTTTGTTGTTGGATCGTTGCCCATTGTTATTATTGGGTTGGTGCCCAATTGGTGCCGCGATATAGTATACTATGTACCTGGAAATAGTGAACATTTGGCGACATGGTCACAAACCCTTGACTTGATAAGCCATTACCAGTGATCCAGTAAGTGCACCTGGATAGCCTGGGATGCTCATTTCCCACAAATGTCTTGCCATTCGCACTGACATGAGTTGGTGGCCACACAATTTTATAATAATTATTATCTGTATCAAATTCTTATGAGAACTGTCGAAGGGCCACACCACAAATCGATGTAAGCTTTACAAAGTGAGAATATAAAATCTACACGTCGACATCGTGTTTCTGTAACATTAATAATTTCAAATTCTTAACAGAACCAAGATAAACTTATCACTCATACATTATATACGACAAACCGATAAATTGCATTTTAATTCTGTAAATGGTACATATTTCACTGCATTGAAATTTAAAGCAAGGTCACCATTCAGCAACTGAACTTCAGCGTCTTCGTGCTTAACACTGTATCTGAGAAAGGCAACGTTCTGTTACGATAATTGTATATGTTTCATCAGAACACATTGGGTGCAATCATCGAGTTGGGTGCTGAATAAATCAAGACATCTCTACTGCAGCCACTTTCGAATTATTCGAGCTGCAAATTATGAGTAACGGCATCAAGGCCTTTGCTGAATCAAGAAATACAGCAACGGAACCAAGAGTGCGATTGAATTATCTATTACTAAATTATTCTCAAATTCAATTTGGTTATTGCTCAGAAGATTGCAAAATTTGAAACAACAATTTAACTTTACATTTATAATTTTCTCGTGCCTTCAATTTCTTTTTGTCACCTGACAGGTGCTTAAAAGTAGAATTAAAGGCTGCAAAGGTTTCAAAATATTGATTTTTCGCTTACTAAAAATAATCATTAAAGCCAAGTTAATTAGAAACACATAAAAAGAGCAAAGGTTAAAATAATCGTATTATTACAGTTCGGCGAGTAATTGAAGATTCAAACGTATAATAATTCTACGAACTATAAATTATTTCTGCACTTTCTTGAACAAATAAGAGTGACTATCTCTCCTTCTTGCACATAAAGCCCGGTCTTAAATATATTGTCCCCAGCACAATCACTGAGATTAATTAATTTCAGCCGTTGAACTACTACGTACTTTTTTACAAGATTATGTCCTTTACTAATTGAGACCTGTAAAAGCTAGGTCTCTATGGATTCTGAAAAGCCGTCTTTACATACCTATTGCTGTAGTAATAGTGAGGTAGAGTGAGAAACAAATATTAGGCCAATGATCGGTAAAATAAACGAAATTCGTAAGACTCAAATTAACATTTTTATCGTCACGAGGGATAGCTACACAAGTGTTGAAGAATTCTGAACTACCGACAGTATGTTCCTACGCTTAAGCGATAAACTATCCATGCGAATACAGCAGGACTTTTGCCACAGGCTTGGAATATCTTAGTAACATCTTCACTTATCTTTGACTAAAAATAACAATAGACTTCCTAGACGAACGCTTAAATAGAACTATGTATGTAGTTATTTTCTACTTATAGCGCTCTTATAAATAGACAAATTTAGGAAGATGCAACCCATTAAAATAAAATGTGTGCCAGTCGTACTTTTCTCAAAGTGAATTTTTTACAACACTCACAACGGGCGTACTGTATAAATATTTGGAATTGCAGAAACAAAAAAATATACGCTGTTCGCCAACTTCAAAGTTTTTCTGAAATGTATAAGCACAGCTATTCCTTGATTTATGCGCAGTTGCTTTCACTCGTGTTTCCCTTATAATTACTAATTTATGAGAAGCTCTTTGCAATTTTTTGTAAAGTTTTGTGATTCATTGTTTAGATATTTCGTCATGTGTTACAGTGGCGGCTCGCTATAAGAAGCCAAGGAACCATGAGTCTATACATTACAACAAACCGGTAATTTAAGAATTTTTGTATTCTGAAAGGAATTTTTTTTGTACTTACTTTCGATTATTCTCATTTTAAAGGTTAAAGAAAGCACGAATAATTTTTAATTAACAACGTACGAAAGCACTGCTTGCTTTCACGGAGACATTGGTGCAATATTGAAGCGGCTCCTCAGCTTTTCGGCAGTTCATGGACTGCGGCGGGTGCAGAACGACAAGACGTAGGTCAAAAGAAAAGTATATTTTAAGATACATTGGGAGCCATCACAGCGAAGGTTCAATCAGCCTCAGGCTACGTTTAATTCGTGTATCATATCCTGGAGCTCATTTTTATTGTTACTGGTAAGAATTATATCATCGGCATATTTACGTTGATTTAAATACGCACCATTAATATTTATTGGGATCAAATATAATGTACACCAAATTAAACCATACATCCCTAGCGCTGTCCACCAAAAAATTTAAGGAACATCAAAAAATCTTAATGCAACCCAAATTATTATACTTCGGAAAATGAGAACAGCACCACTAAAATAGCTATGTTGCGCGTTGTTTTACCATTGCTTACATTTTAAATTCTATATGTCTATCAATTTTACTAAATGTTCACCAAATTTAGAACGCTAAAGTTAAGCGCCCGTGCTGTACATAATAAATATTCGCGCTATCCATTTATATTTAGTCTTTCTCGAAAAACTACTTGTGCGTCAAATAATTATTCTGTTACTCCAAAAATTAAATAAGCTCGCGCATCTCTCCTTGTCGCTTCCACACTTCTTGCAGGCTTCATCTTCCAGCCGCACATTGTGCTTGGTAGCTTTTACAGCGAGTGTAACCAGTGTATTGCTGTACGAAAAGACTTAATAAGTTTCATTTTCATTTTTGTTTTGTGAATTTTATGGTAGATTTATATATATATATATATTGATTTATATGCAAGAATTCTTCAGACTTATTTCTATATCCCCATTTATAAACCAGACCTAATAAAGCATGATACATTTTTTGTTATAAGTGATATTTAGGCTTGGCGAGAATTATAAATCTGGGTATACTTTTGAAATTGAATGTGCTATAAAATATAGTAAACATTGTGTATTTCTGCTAAACAAATAGTTTTTTTAACTGCTAAATAATATAAGACACTGACGAAAATTAAATATCTGGCTATCATGTTAGAATGAAATGCGGAATAAAATTTGGTGAACATTTAGCATTTTTAGTCAACGAAAGTTATTTTTAGGAACAAATAATATAAGAGACTAGCATGATGTCAATATTTGGTTGTCGCTCTCAGATTATGTATTTTCTTAATTTTGGTGAGCATTTGGTATTTTTGGGAAACAAAAGTATTTTTTTGTACGAGAAGATTGGGTAGATTTGGTAGACTGTTAAATACCACCCATATTTATTTATTTTGTTCCTAATTTGGGTCCCTAAAGATGTCTTCCAAGGCGGTAGTAAACAGTTGAGCGATAACGTATCCCCCTGTCTGACACCCCTCTTGGCTGGTATAGAATTTGTCTCTTCTTGCATCTGTACTGTAACTGGTTTTGGTATATATTATGCAGTAGCGTCATATATCTGTGATCTATCCTGCTGTTGCACAAAGCTTCTTCAACTGCCCAAGTTTAAATAGTGTCAAAGGCCTTTTCATAGTGAACAAACACAGTGGCGTTACTTCAGATTTCGGGCCCCTCCGCGAAAATTTACTGTGGCCCCTTATAGTTACTTAATACAATTTTTTAATTAAGACTGTGCTTATGCCTAGCCGGCCTTAATGATTGCCAAATGCTTAGTAACCTCTTGCAATTTTATCAGCTATCTCCGATTCAGTGACAATAAAGAAAGGTTTTCCAATCTTTCCTAGTACATGCTGTTTCAGACATAACTTTTAATTCATAGAATCTTCTTTCAGCTGAAGCGACCGAAACAGGTAATGTTAAAAACGATAACAGTGCGGTCACAATATCAGAAAATATTGATGATAAATTCCGATTATCAACTAATAAAAACTTGGCAAATTATTTTTTCTAGATTTTTTTGCAAATTCAAATATCTATAAGAAATCGTATTGTTAAATTATAGACTTTTTACAATTACATCAACCCAAATCAGCCTTATGAATGCAGGAAATTTACAACTTTCGTTAACCTATGCCCGATATTACAAAACAATCTATGTCAGCATAAATTTAAAGGCCGGCAATTCAAAACTACATTTGCCTTTTGCGTGGACATCCCTTATTATAAAAATTAAAATAGGATTATTTTTTCCTGCTTGCGTTTATTGAATGAAAGAAAAAGAAAATAAGAAGGCCCTTCGGGCCCCCTCGTATTTAAGCCCCCCGCGGCCGCGGGGTTTACGGGTACCAAGTTACGCCACTGAGTAAACACCATAAATAGTGGTATATGGTATTCCGTTGCCTTTTCTAACAACAGCTTCACTGTCAGCAAAACATCGCTGGTGCTATAGCCCCTTCTGAAACCGGCATGATCGTGTGATTGATACATTTCTAGTGTATTAGCAATTCGCTTCAGGATTATTCTGGTCAGCAGCTTGTATATCTGCGAAAGCAGCGTGATAGGTCGATAGTTATTTAGATACGATTTTTCGCCTTCCTTGTACAGCAATATTGTTGTAGCATCTCTTCACGATTCAGGTAGTTTTCCTTCTTCTAAACAACTGTTAAGTAGAATTTTTAAGACGTTTACTACACTGGCACCTCCTTCAGTAAGCATTTTTTTGTAACGTTGTTCTTTCCCGGTGCTTTATTGTTCTCCACCTCTGTTAAAGTGTTTATTTCCTATTTCGTTATTTTTGGAATATCTTCCGAGTTTATGTTTATTATCTTTTTTGCTTGCTTTACTTCTGTTGCTTTGGATACTTCAGTTTTTGAGTAATATAGCTCATTGTAGAATTATTCTACTCTTTTACGTATTTCCTTTTTTTCTCTAATTGCCTTTCAGTTTTTACCATTTATAGCTATTATTTCAGTTTTACCCATCGTTGACCGTAGAACCTTCATATTTTGGTTTTTATCTATAACTTCCTGTGCATTCTTCTCTCTATTTTTTCTTATATTTTTTCTTAATAGATTTTCTAATCACTTTATTTAGTTTTGTATATTCGATTGATTTTTGTTTACCTTCCTGTATTAGTTTTCGCCTCTTTTTAAGCATTTCTTTAACGTCTTGTGTAAATGTTTCGTTATTGTTTTGATTTTTTCTTTAAATATTTTTTGAGGCCATATTAGCAACTGTTGTGGGATTTTTATTTTTATAATCATTATTGAGTTGTAATTTCTTTTCTATTTCTCTCTAGTATTTCACTTTACGTTCTTGTAATGTTTCTAGATCCAGATTTAGTCTTGCACATTTCTTCGGTTCGTAGATTTTCATTTTCTTCGTTAAATCTATTCACTTCATACCGAAAAGTTATTTATAACACTTACATCTTTGATAATGTCTCTTTGCGCTGATAAAATATAATATATTTCAATTTTAACTCGTCCATTCGGAATAAAAAATCCACGTCCATTTTTTCTGAGGCTTCTTTTTTAAGAACGTGTTCATGGCATATACGTGTTGTTGCTCTAAAAAGTTATATATCATGTTTCCTCTATTGTTTCATGTACCATATCAGAAATTCGACAGATCTTTCTGAAATTTTGTATAGGGCCATAATTTATCATTATGAACAACTTTCCTTAATATAATTTTGCCGTATCATGAACAAAAAGGCTAGTTTACCTGAAAATAAAATAGTTTTCGCTTCCCTGTCAAGACCTACTTGTTTTTCAAAAAATGAAAATATTCTTAAAATTCTTTTCAAACCAAGCAGGACCGAATCCCAGAACCTTAAAATAAAATTCAAAAATCTTTAGTACATCTCACCTCTTGTAACATCAATTCTTGGGACACACTGTCTATAAAGATAAGAGAAAATTTAAGGTCGTAGAAAAAATATTGTATGCAAACTCGTGCTAGAAGTGTTATTGCACTCGACATGTTATGAAACTCAGCCTTCGGCTTCGTTTCATAATTTTCATGTCTCGTGCATAAACAATAACTTTTAGCACTTGTTGCATAAATAGCTATTATTATACTCATAATTTATTGGTAAATTGTTTCATGGCTGATAACTTTTGCAAGTCCACATGCGAAATATTTAAATCTCGGGATATCATAACCTGTTTGGGTGCAAGAGAGTGGAAAATGCAATTTACGTTCGGTGGTTGGATCTACCATCAAAAGTCTCTACAAGCCGTCATGCGTTATTTGTATCAGATACTTCCTGAAGCAACAATGACATGAAGTTAATTCAAAGCTTATAAAACTAAATATCCATATATCGCCTTGATACGTATTTTATTGGCGAATATTTGAAGAGTACTCAACGCTAATTGTACTGCTGAAATACACAAACTAGTTGATTAAGCCGACCAAACGGGAAAAAGAAGAAGATATGCAATGAACAACCTATGAAATTCGACCATGTCATTGTTGAGGTAGAACTTAACGGTTCGTAAGGGACGTGATTGTGTAATGTGGTAACAGATACGGAAACAAAAGGACAAGGTAATTCAACGTGTTAATAAAGTGAGAGGTGAAGCACTTTGACCGATCGGAAAGAAGGACAATTATTTAGTGAAAAAATTACATAAGATTTTTCGTATGAAAAGAGGGTACTCTTCGTCTCGATTGAGGTTGTTACGGTGTTTGCAAATTTCGACTGTTTCGAGAATCTCTCGAATTTTCAGATAATAGAAGTTTAAAAAAGGAAGGAAGAATCTGTGAGGATATAGGAAAAGAAAACTATCGGGATAGGAGAATCGGTTTGCATAGCTATGGATGGAAATGGCAGTCTATATATCTCTAACATGGTAACCGTTGTCTCTAAGAGCTTTCCGAATATGAATCAATTCAGCTTAGAAGTAATCGGGTTGATATTTGATATAGGAAACGACGCACAAGTTTGAATGCAGGCTTCACGGCCGTTGTCCATAATGGTAGTTTCTTCCGGGCTTCTTCAACTTGACGTTTCTCTAACCATGTTGTCAACTTCGTCAGAAGTTTTCTAAAGACTGATGTTGGAATCTCATTCTCCTGGTTATATACCGAGGAGTCGTTACGGCTGCCTGTTCGTGTAAATAGTGTATGCTTGGTTGAAACTTAAGTATGTTTTGGTTTGTTTTGCAGGACTACCTTCCATGTGTTGCTAAAGCAATAACCGTAATCTCGATTAAAGTTATTCGGATTTTTAATAATCTCTAAATTTGTAGTTCTGGCTAGTATCTTCACGGAGTCGTAATTTATTCTGTTGTCCCCTGGTCTTAATAATGGCTGATTTGTGTGTTTACAAGTCGTGTATGGCTCTGATGTCCTTTTATTCTACTTTGAATGCTTCTTCACGTTTGTCCGATGTAAGATTTACCAAAAGTACATTGGTGCTGGTAAACGCATTCTGTATGTAGCCTGAGCAAAGAATATTTGAAATTGGGTTTGTAAAATCGATTTCTGGCTCTAATATTAATTACATCTAACAAGAATATTTCACAAATTGTACATATACGACGTGATAATTTTTTAATAAATAACTATATTATTCTTTCCGGGGCAATTTATTTCATTTTTGATAAAAATATCTTTTATAAGCCACATTTACTTAACATTTCGAGCATAATGGGTATATTTTAAAGTAAAAAATTTAGCATCCGGCAGTGCTTGCAAGTATCCTAATTAGCAGTAGCAAACTGAGCATCACACACACCACTTCCTTGTATTCCCAATTATTCATATCTTAAAATAGAAACTGCCGTCAAAAATATGTACAATGCACTTCCTGTGTATCAAAACGTGTCAACATTAGTAGAGTGGACACTAATTTTGTGTGTCAATTGTATAAGTGGTTTCATTACAACATAGCCCTGAAATTTTGGCTGAGGTTGTACAACATACAAATCTAGTACCACCCAGAATGTAAAACTACAAATAAGTCTATTCAAAACACAAGCTACGGTACTACATGATAAACATGTTTCATTCATGTTTGGCCGTTCAGTATACATATTTCAATAATTAAACAATTAAATAGGTTTATGTTTTTACATTGTAAAACGATGGGAAGCTCCACAACGATATCAATTTTGTTTATAATTAATCATATATAAATTAATTCATCTATCAGTTAATTGTTAGATTACAAAATAACATAAAGTGCATTTATGTGTTTGTGGTACGAGTTGAAAGCAAACACTATTGAACCCACACTTAAAAACTAATGCGGCGCATTAATCAAAATTGGTACTTCATCCATTTAATCCGTCACAGTTGTAATACGATTAAAATGAAGACCCCTGCTTAAACGTCTATCATAACTGGATAATAGAAGACGCTCTCAAAGTAGCAGATTATGTATTTAATTATTTTATTATTTATGGATGTTAATTAAGATCTGTACTGACTAGAACTGCAATATAGTAAAATTAACCTAAAAAAGACACACCACTAGATCCCCGTTACCATATATTTTTCTATTATTAATCTCTAAACAATAATTTATTTTGACTTTTGCGTAATCTTTTATCAAATATTATTGATATAGAGGTTTTTCATAAATCTGCAATATAATATAAATATTCATAGCCATATCAAACACCGACCTAGTAATCTTCTGGGAACAAGGGCGAAACTGATACAATAAATTTTATCCAATTCATCGGTCTAGGTAGGTAAGCGATTTTGATCAATCCAATTACTGACTCCTCGATCATAACTAAGAGATACGAGCAATGGCAAATTTCAATTTCCTTAATGTAGCCGAGTCACTTTTCAGGTTTTAATGTGAATATATCTGTGGATTACAATTTTGTTATGCCACATGGCGAATATTAGCACGTGTTTTAATTTTACTGCTTGTCGCATTTACAACTAACATTAAATGACCTCAGTTATTGCGACAATTGCTTTTAATATTTTAAGTTAATACAAATGTAGTTACTAACCTAATCAATCTCGTAGTTTGCTTGCTGACGCCCACCGCGGCAATAAATTAATTCTTACTTATTACACTACTTGCTATCTCGCACTATTTGCTAATTCTATAACTGTTTTGGTGGGTAGTTGAATAAGAGAGACTTCGAATAACACATATTATTTCAGTTTGTTCGATGTTGCTATTAGTGCAATACATATGATCGAAAATTTAAGAAACGTGTAACAGTTACAAACTGAATTCAGCATCTTCTTCATATGTCGACGTTAATTAGGTATACATTTTTGTCATCATAGTCATGCCAAGACTAAATGGATGAAACAGGTGATTAGGAATTAAGGATTATCATATTGTAGTGACATTCTACTGCTACACGCATTTGAATTGTGCGTTCATAATTTTGTGTATACAGTTTGAAGCAACGAAAACTTACTACTACTACAGAACGGATGTGTGTAGTGCAGCGAGTGATATTTATGTAATAAAACTAAGTTAACTTGCCCAGTTTCAGTAACACTTGATCAGCGTTATATCATACACAGCTTATATTTTTTAGAAATGCAGGATTGTTATTTGCCATTTCAATCTTTAATTTATTCTACCGTAAGTGCTTCATCTAACTTTGAGAAAGCAATTAAGAGGAAATCTATGTAATCTTTACACCAAACACTGATATTACATCAAATAGTGGACTAGCAATTACATATTTTATAATTCAAACGATATCCTATATCAGGGGTGGCGAACCAATGGCATGCGTGCCACTGATGGCACGTGACAAAATAATTTGGGCACGGCATTAATTAAGGAATTTAGGTACCCAATCGAAATTCACGAAAAACCAGACCAAGCAAAAGTCACTGAAGAGTTTAATTCGGTAATTAATTCTTCAATCAAAGAATTGTCACCGATATTTTCTCAGTGCAAAGAATTATCGGAAACACTGAAGTTTATTATGTATCCTGATGTGACTTCACTTGTTAAACTGAACTTGGCCAAATTTGATTGGTTGGAAATTGGAGAAACTGAAATGCAGCTGATTGATTTCCAGTCTAGTTCAATATGGATTCAAAAATGTATCGAAATAAGGAAAAATTTGGAATTAAATGAAATAGAAAGACTATCTGTATCAGGTAATATGAGTAAAAATGCCAATATCAAAATTATGAAAACGTAGAATTTAATTCCAGACATATTTAGCTGTCTGAAGAAGCTGGCTTTTGTTATCTTAACAATATTTTCATCTACCTATGCCTGCGAGTCATTATTTTCATAAATGAATTAGAAGCCGTTTGTGAGATGACTCTAGTTTAGCTTGCATTCTGCTAAATGTAACAAAGTATGAAGCTAATATAAGTTATTTAGCATCTAATTTGCAACAGCAGAAGTCGCACTAATTTTTTCTTTCATTTAAATAAACATAACGTTAATATTGCTGTACAAAAAATATATTTTTGGTTGCAAATAAAAAGTGTTAAATTGATAGTATTTAGTTTTATATTTTCTCCATTAATCACTAAGTCAAGATTGTTTGATGGCACGTCATGGCCTCATTAAACATTTCTTTACAAAAAATGGCACGTAGATGAATAAAGGTTCGCCACCCCTGTCCTATATCATAGTAAGAATAATCTAAAATCCACTATGATTATATCGAGAGATCCAAAAAAAACTGGTCCTCAGTGTTTTGTGGAAATTCAAACGTATGAATAATATGTTGGTGTCACTGTAAGTCTATATCAAATTCGAGGTTAGCAGGTTAGGTTTTGTCGTTTTGTGTCAGTCTGAGTCAAAACTGACGGAAATCCTAACCAGATAACCTCGAATTTGACAGAGACTTACAGTGCCACCAACATATTATTCATACGTTGGAATTTCCACAGCAAACTGAGGACTAGTTTTTTTTATCTCTCGATATGTCGCGTCGCTGCATCACAGGTCTTAAGCATATGTATACTCCGTAAAACGGAGTCGTATATGAATTCGTTATGTTTGTCAGTCTGTGAATTTGTTTTGAAATTTCAGGTTCGGATTGAAGATAAAGAAGTAAACTTAGAATGTCTGAAGATCCAACCTCCTATCTCCTAAGAAGCACGCACAAAATGGCGGACAAATTTAAACAAGTGAATACAGGGTTATTCGATTTCGATGCTCACCGTTGGGATTTCAAAACAAGGTACACGGTCAGTTAAATTGGAGTAAAGTTGCAGTTTGTAATGCTGAATAATATTAAAAAAAGAAATTTAACTAACTCAAAAACTAAGACGGCTAGGACCAATTTGCTCCCATTTAATCGACTTTGTATCCCATACCGTTTTCGAAATGGCAATAGTGAGCTTCAAAATTGATTAATCCTGTATTTGGAGCTTATTATTTACAAATTTTATTATTTATTAAAATTAAAGCAAAAAATGCCGTACGAAATTATTTATTATTCTGCAACAGGGGTTCAGGCACTGTTCAAATTTTACTCTGTAGTTTTTTCTATTGCAGTGGATAACAACTGCCATATATAGCGGCAATAAATAACCCCCGCGAAACGGGCTGATGTATGAAGCGTATAAATCCTAGATGGGTAACTTCCGGTAAAGACGAAACCGGCATGTGCCAGCAGGAAGTGAGCTGGAAATCGACAAAGTGTGCAAGTGATTGACCTGCTCAGAAAATCAAATGTGGCGAGGGTCGCCAGTGATTGACAAGCTAAATATGCAGTGTCATAACGCGCCGCATGGAATCCCAGCTCACCAGCGTCAAGACCATAAAACCCTTGAAGAAACAATTACTCCGTTGGCGCAATTAGAATAAAGCAATTATTGATCTATCGGGTAGACGAGGCGGGAGGGGACGGCGTAAATTACTTCGCTGACGCAAAACCTTCGAAGACACGATGGTCGTTAGCACATTCGACGGCATGGAATTCCAACTCATCAAGGCAGACGAGTCGGGAGGTCATAAATCCTCCACTGACGCAATAGGGCCAAAGTAATAATATAAACACCATTGGGCCAAGACCCCGGGGCGTTCTGTACGTGGCCGTCCACCGAGCTCTGACTTGATGCCTGAGACTTCACTGTTGGCACGCCTGTTAATAATCGCGTAAAGTATATAATTGCGTTCTTATTTGTGCATTGAAATGTATATGTCAAAAGTAATCAAATTCTGTTAAAGTGTTGTTGATATCCACTATTCACAACATATTTATTAATTCTATTTATATTTAAGCGAGAGTAAACCATCAACCAAACTACCTACCGAAACTGTCTGATCGTACTGATCTTACTGGCTATGGCAAATCGTCGCTATATAATATTACATTTTCAATAGGATTTCCCTTGGAAATTCTTGCCCTTGATTTTGTGGTATCATCTTGCTGAAACCATTGATCTACAAGCGTTTGTAATTGGGTAATGAATCCGGAACAGGACGTTTGGGCGCCGGCGGTTAGGCGCCGGCGATTGGGCGACGGCGTTTCGGCGCCAGGCGTTTGGGCGCCAGGCGTTTGACCGCCAGGCGTTTGGGCGCCAGGCGTTTGGGCGCCAGGCGTTTGGGCGCCAGGCGTTTCGGCGCTAGCAAAATGTTTAATAGACTGAAAGTGAAATGGGATTCTTATTTTATCGGGCCACACTTTTTGAGCCCGATACGGGTCAGTGCAAAATTTGATGTATGTATTACAGTCCAGTAGCAGAGTACAAGAGAGGAGCCTTGCCCTACAGAAGGGGTAGTTTCAATTTTTATATATGTTTACCAGTTCGAGATCTTAATAAAAATACCAAGTTTTCCAACATTTCGAGTTGCCGATCGTGCCGCAATCTTGAAAAAATGGCGCTCTAAACCAGTTTAATCTAGAGTTCCTATATGTACCAAGAGTTGAGCCATTGGATCCACAAATCAAGGACCATGTGATGTAGCAAAGATATATTTCATTTGTTTTAGTTGAAAGAAGTATGCACCAAGTATAAAATTGGCAAAAATCAGGTACTCCATGGTTTGTGGATCCAAAACAAGTCACCCTACATGTCCCAACTCTTTTATATACAGGGACTCTAGTTTAATCTAGGAATAAAGATCCGGGGAAAGAAATCCGGCGGAAAAAAGCCGATGGTACTTATTGTATTTAATACCTAAATACTTCAAGCAATTGAATTCTTTGTTTGTGTGCATGTGCCGACAAACCCTGAAAGATTACTAAAATTTGCTAGAAATTTGTGTGAGAATTTTCAACAAGGATCATATTCACCTTACCGTTCCGCATTAGTACTTTAGTAACTTCAATAATCTTAAATTCGTGGCAATTTTATATTTTTTAGTAGATGTAAAGTCAAACTTATTGCTCTGCAGTTCCATACAGTTCAGCATAAAAATAATTTGTATTGTAATTTTATAGAACCTATAAAGATAAGGAATGTTTAATTTTTCTCTGTTCGCACGATTTGGAAATATTTAACCCTCAAATTACACTCTTGAACTTCAATTTTTTAAATGTATTTTGAAACAACTAATACAAAAGAAGCTGCTTTTATTCTGCAGATAGGTATTTGGTTAACAGTTCAATTATTGTATTGGTTGTTGACAGCAAAATTTTAACGTATTTGCAATTTAGCTAGTTATCTACAAAAAAAGTAAATTCGTAGTAAGTCGTTTCACACCAAAATATACATTCTTCTTCTATAAGTTCTGTAAATAGTACAGAGTCTTCACAAGCAACAACAATTATATACAGTAATTGCAGTTTTATGTTTTATTAATGTTTTTTTGGCTAGTCATTTAATATTTATATTTTTCTTCCAGATATTCTAGGAAAAGATTTAGTGAGATCCCAGTAGAGTCCCGAAGTCAGCTTATGGCATTAGACATTAAATGATTATCTGGTCATTCCTGTCATTAAGGGATTTACTGTCCTGTCTGCTTGGAAGTATTGTAAAATTAAAGCTTAATATATCATAAATGGTTCATTTGCGGACACGGATTTATTATTTGCATAGCAAATTGTTAGCAGGTTTGTACAGTCCTGCAACATATTTACAGTAAATGATCAAAGTCTGCGGTAAATTGTTGCAGGTTTAAATATATATATATATAGCAAATTAGCAGCACCTCAACTTATAACAAACTTTCCTTAATTTTATAGCAAAAAACTATCAGGATCTTTTACCAAAATTACAATAAAATTTTAATACTTAAATTCCATGTTAGTTGGAATATCTTCATCTATCTATCTAATTTTCCCTGTTGCGTGCTCATATTTATTTGTTATTAGGCTTATGACATCATCGGTATTTGAGATTGCAGTCCAAATGTTTCTGCTAATAGCTATTTGCAAATTGCAGGTGAATATCGTAAAATTTCATAATATAGCTGGTATGTTCGTCATAATGGAGGTTATTGAAATGATAATTTCACGAATTTATGGAATAGTCCCTTAGTATTTTTAAAGGACGCACTTGCTTGCTTATCTGATGAGAATCAGCTGACTGTCAACCCTTTCAAGCACAGAAGTATTATCCTGTTAATACTTTCTGCAAGAAGTGATGTAAAGCTTTCTCGGAAAGAGGATTAAATAAAACGTTGTACTTGCTTAGATAGGGCTATTTCTATCCTTCTTATGATACGCTTATTTTTACAAATGGCAAAGTTATAAATGAAAAAATATTCGTCAAAACAGAAAATAAAACAAATTTAGACAATACATCCTGATTTGTGTATTTGCCCGTAACCGGACAAAAACCCCTAACAAAAAACCCTTCGGATGAAAACCCCAATATATTATGTGTACAGGGTGTTCAATTTTCGATTTGATTAAATGCAAATTTTCATTATTATTAAAGCTAAAGGAAAATGATTTGCAGATTATGAAGTCATCTTTTCGAGGACAACACAACTCAAGCAGAATACTCTTTTACTTTCCGGGCACACAGTGCAGCAGTTAGCAAAACTTAATTGTCAATTGCAAATGTCATTTTGTAGCTAACATTTTCTGTTCCTGTGGTTTTCTTGATAGCTTACCGTTAATAAAATATAGTTCTACCTGTTTCTAAAAATTATGATCGGGTTTTAACTATGTACTCGCATTTTAAACGCTTTTTATTGATTGAATGTCAAATCAATATTTGAATAAATTTGACTTTGACATTTTTGAAATTTAAATGTTATTGTGAAAATGACGTTAAGACATAAAATGACGGCACCAATAGGAATCGTGACCATATATGACCAGACTGTTAACGTTAGTGTATATAAAGCGACTGTAGTTTTTCCACATTATCTTCTTAGTGCATTCTAGAATGACAATAGTTGTTATTCATATTATAGAAGCCAACATTTTCTACAACTTTTGTTATTTTTTTTTGTAAGTGCAGTGCTTCCTTTTTAGCTTATTTCTTCATGGTTATTCTTTATGTTTAAACAAAAGTTGTAGAAAATTATGTCTTCTATATAATTTAGAGTAACTATTTTGCTCCTAGAATGCACCGGTAAGGAGAGAATATGGAAAAACCGGTTTTGAGGGCAATTTTGGTAAGATGGTGGCGCGAGGGAAGAAATGGTACGACGAAGAATGCGAACGAGTAATTGCCGAAAGGAACGAAGCAAGACTAGAAATGCTACGGAACAGGAGGGACGATAATATAGAGACATTTAAAAATAAAAGAAAAGTTGCCAACTTAAAATGCAGAGAGAAAAAGAGGAAATTCGAGCAACGGAGATTGGAGGAAATGGAAGGAGCAGGTAGAGGGCAGAATACAAGGAAATTCTACAAAGAAGTTAAAAGACAAAAAGCCGGTTTCCAACCAAGAACAATGCTCTGCAAGAATGACGAGGGGAAGCTATTGGGCAGTAAACAAGAAATAATGAACCGTTGGAAGGAGTACTTTGAGAAACTACTGAACCCTGCGAAGGATAAGGTAAACTTGAAATATGAGAAATGGGAAGACCAGGGCGAAGAAGACACGGTAGACCCCCCTACAAAAGAAGAAATAAACCAGGTAATAAACAGATTAAAGAACAGCAAGGCGCCAGGTGAAGACGGTGTGACCGCAGAAATGATAAAATACGGCGGACCTTCGGTAAGAGAAGCTATACACTCTTTAATAGTAGATATATGGAAACGAGAAATAATACCGAAAGAATGGAATACAGCAGTTATCTGCCCCATATTTAAGAAGGGAGATAAGGCAGTGTGTGATAATTATAGAGGCATAGCCCTACTTAACATAGGGTATAAGGTAATAAGTAAACTTGTAGAAAGAAAACTACACACCTGGATGGAAAAAATAGTTGGTGAATACCAATGCGGGTTCAGAGATGGTAGAGCAACCACGGACCAACTATTTATAATTAGACAAATCCTCGAAAAATTCTGGGAATTTAATATTGATGTTCATCATTTGTTCATAGATTTCAGACAAGCCTATGACACCATAATTAGATCGGAACTGCTCCAGGGATTAGACGAGTTTGGAATACCTAGAAAGATAATACGACTGGTCAAAATGTGTCTGTTGGATACGAAGGCAAAAGTCAAAATACAAGGGCAGCTGACAGAAAGTATCATGATTAGGAATGGACTGAGGCAAGGAGACGCAATGTCAACGACACTGTTCAATTTTGCACTGGAAAGGATTATTAGAAACGTTCCCATTAACCCAGGGGGCACAATATATAATAGACAGTGCCAAATTCTAGCATACGCCGACGATATTGATGTAATAAGTAGAACAACTGGAGACCTGGAAGAAGTTGTTAAATACCTAGAAGAAGCGGCAGGTAGGCAAGGGCTAAAAGTCAACGTAGCCAAATCAAAATATATGATTAATACGAAAAATACTAATAGATACAAAAATATCGAGGATTTCGCAATAAATGAAAGCCGATTTGAACGGGTTGACAACTTTAAATACCTAGGATCTATTATTAATGAAAGAAACGAAGTAGAAGAGGAACTCAAGGCTAGAATTTCGGCGGGTAATAGATGTTACTTTGGGTTAAGGGATATAATTAATTCAAAAGTGTTATCGATTAAAAATAAAATTAAAGTGTATAGAACAGTGATAAAACCGGTAGTGACCTATGGTGCGGAATCGTGGTGCTTGACACAGAAAGAGCGCAAACAGCTGGACACGTGGGAGCGCAAAATATTAAGAAAAATATACGGGCCGGTGAACGAGAATGGCGAGTGGCGTGTGTTAATGAATAGCGAAATCAGGGAAAGGTATAGGGAAGCAAGCATATCCAATGACATTAAAAGTATGCGGATAAGATGGCTAGGTCATATCGAGCGGATGCATCAAACACGTGGACCAAAGAAGGTATTGGAAGGCAAGCCAGAAGGTAGAAGAAGTAAGGGCAGGCCGAGACTAAGGTGGAAGGAAGAAGCAGAAAAGGATTTAAGAACAGCAGGGGTCTCCCAATGGAAGCAGAAGGCTGCAGATAGAAAAGAGTGGAGAAAGATCGTAGCCAAGATCAAGAATAGCGAAGAGTAAAAGTAAACTACCCACCCTATGACATTTACGTCAAAGGTTGAGGTGCGAGTGACGTCCGCACCTTGTAAAAAGTCAGTCAAGAAACCCCCCTGGGAGGCCATGGACCTTTACGGACCGTAGCGCCAAGGAGTAAGTAAGTAAGTAAGTAAGGTGGCGCGAGCGGCGGCTGAAAAATTTGGAAAACTTGCAATTTTGATTATAGCCCCGATCTCGTAAACATTCAAAAATGGAAACTACCCGACCTTTTGCAAAGGGTAAAACTACTTTGCTACTGATTTATCACATTGGTTAACAAAAAATTCATGCAAATACAATTTCACTTTCAGTCCATTGATCATCTTTGATACCTTAAATTATTGTACTGAGTAATAAATAAATAATATGTACAAGAAATCAAGAGTAATAATGAATAATGAATTTATTAACATTTAGTAGTTATACAAAATAAATAAAACTAAATTTCACTTTCAGTCCATTAAAAAGTTATCCCTCTTAGATACTCCATAATTGTTCGGTTTTCAAAGCCTTGAACAATTGTGGTAATTCTGTTATCGGCAGCTTGGTATTTTGCCCTTTTATGAGGAGGTGCTTTACCACCTACAAAGGCTTCATACAACGAGTCGCGTCCTTTCTGGACACTTCGCAACCCGTCGATAAATTTCCACAACGACGGATGGTCCACACCTAATTGGCACTGTAAACTACGATGAGCAGCCTCCGCAAAATTATTGGTACGATCTTCATTATCATTATTAAGCACTCTTTGGTACATGTTCCAAATATTTGGCGAAAATAACGCCCTTCTGCGTGTGTGATTTCTATTTCGCCTTCCAACGTAGTTATCTTCGAACCAGTTTAAAATTGGTTGCAATTCGTTTGGCAGTTGCGCAGAAAGCTCTTCAATTGCGTCATCAATGTGCTCTAGAGGAGTAAAGGCTAATGCAACTATCATCCGTGCAGAAAGAGCAAATTCAGGATCGGTATGATATTGTACTCTCATCCCATGACTGGCTATTTGTTTCTTAAAATTTTGAACAAGATGAAACAAACAGCCTAGTAATCGGGCTGTTGGAAATGCTTCAGTAACCGATCCAATTACGGCTATTTCATAATCCAACGAAACGGTTTCGGGTTGAAATTGCGGCCACATTTCTTTTATAATTGAAAACATCCGATCGTACGTTTGCCGTTGCTTGTTTGGCAACAGCGCGTACAAAACTGGAAAGACGAATCCACCCCTGTTTGCCAAAATAACGTAAATTTGGTGGAACAGTGGAGGCGCTTGCCGAAATGTCCCATCCATAAAAATGTGTTTCATGTGTTGGCTCCATCGTGCATTATCTTCCCTTCCAAATATTAATATTCTAAACGGGTCCGGCTGCTCTGATCCGGTATCCTTCAATAAGAACGTCTCGGATTGTCCAGGAGCAAATTCATATAGTCGGTACGCTTCCGGAATTATTAACGTTTCCAGATCTATTGGGGTTGGGGGTGCAGCAGCATTACGGTTTCGCGTCCGCTGGCACAATCTTCTAATAGCATCCTTGTTGGGTAACTGACCTTGAATAGCAGGTCCAGTGTTCTCCAGGACATGGTTATTAAGGATTTGGGCAGGAGTCTCCATGGTTTGTTCGGCACGTCTTTTAATACCAACTTTTATTTTAGCAACACTTACGCCTGCCGCATCACTACCATGATTATGGTTAGCACTGAACCACAAATATTCATCGTCTGCTGTTGTATGGACACGACCTAGGCACTTGTCTGCTTTTCGCTCACATCTCCAAAACTTTTTTGTTCCATCTTTGCTTGCCTTGTCAAAAACGTACATGTAACCATTATAGGAAACCTTTTTTTGTTCCGTTTACTTTGAGTGTCTTCCATAATGCAATACACTATTACCCTCACAAAATTATCGTAACGAATATCAACAGACAACTGCAGACTGATGTTGAAAAGCAAAGTAAAAGTGACCAATATACCGACTTAGCATTATTTAACCAACGCCACCTGTTCTGTACGGTGGCACTCGAACTGCGAACCGACTTGCGACATGTAGTTTGGTTATTAAAAGAGTTGTAATCTCCTACTGAACTGTGCCCACTGCCTGCAGGTAGTCAGATTAAAGACCGTCATTTAGGTAACAATTTTTCATTGTTGGTAAATGCACATAATTAGGGTTGTGCCTTTGACCGGTCAACAACTTTTTGGTCAATTGACCGGTCAATTGACCAGCCAATTGACCGCTCATTTGACCATTTTAATTTTTTTAATTAACCTTTTTTTAATCAATTGTATTGATAGTTCTGTAAGTTTAAGCAAGTCACAAGGTTAACTAGTATCATATTACCACCAACCCTTTTGTTTAGTATTTATAAGTGCATATAATTAACAGTTTTAACAATTATTTCATTTTATACTCTCGGTAACTAAAATAATACACCATTTATTGGCCATATATTTACGCTTCAATAAAAACAAATCATTACTGCATAAGTACAGCAAAGAAGAGAATAATAACAAACTAAAATGTATTAAGAAACCCCCCAAGAAACATTGGTCGCTGTGTGAATCCCCTCGCTAAATATGTAAATCCCCTGCATTTTTGCAATTTCAGTAAATGTTTGATTAGTTACAGGCTTACAGCCAATAATAAAGACCTTCTACAAAAAAAACCGTTGATTGATAGTGTAATTTAATATAAGCAATTTTAAGGCTAAAAGAGCATTTGACAGTGAATTTGACCACACAGTTTTTGACCGTGGTCAAATTGACCGGTCAATTGACCGGTCAATTGACCAAGGCACAACACTACACATAATAGAAATGGAAGGTGGAGAAGACATTTATTTGGCTTAACGTTTCTTCCAGCAACAGAAGTTTGGAGTTGCTTTCTGCAAAATTTTATGAGCGAAATACCGGATGACTAGAGTTATTCAGTTTATTGGCCATTTAGTTGGTAACTACGTTTTTCGATAGAACTAGGCCTACTATGCTTTTTCAATTTTTCGCTTCAATTTTTGATCGCAGTAGGTTACTGGTACGCGGTAAAACATTTAAAAGTTATAAAAATAATTAATTTAAATGATAGTATGTTTGACCAACATTTCAAGTCGATCAGAAAACAAATAAGGAGAATTACGTTGGTGTGAACGAGAGAAGTGAAACACACCGTACATGATAAATAATATATTCGTTTTTACATGTCGCTATACAGTTAATCTTTCTTTATAGCATTGCATACCTGGTATAATTAATTTCGTGTTAATAATTCTGCAAATGAGAACTTCAAATGGCAATAGCTCGATATTTTAGTTCCTTTTATTAATATTTTACGAACGTTACATCTTTAAATATTTAACTTATTTTCGCTTTCTACCTAACCTATCAGAGCTTTCTAAAAGATATGTACCTAAACTATAAATGTGATAAATTTATTTTGAAACTGGCTCTAGAATCTAAAGCAATTTATATAACTGAGTGACCAGTTTTAAAACCGAACATAGCAAAAGCATGATATATCAGAAAGTTATGAGACACATTTAGAACGTTAAATTATGGGGGGGGGGGGGGGTATCATTGCTAACTTCGTACTATTCATTTCAATGTGGCGGGAAGAGAAAAATATTTTAGCTTTGTAGTTTGTAATGTAAATGCAAGGCTATTAACTATATACAGTTGGTAATTAGATCAGTAAGTAGTATATAGAGTGTATAACCCAGTGTGTAACATTTAAAATGTTTTACAGTTCATATTAATTTAAACAAGAGATTGTTTGCAAAAAGGTGCACTTGGGTCCTCATTTTAGACATGCATATTATTACGCTGTGAATAACTTATAGCAGTAAGAATGGCTCCAACAAAAAAGAAACACACAGCACAATTTGTTAATAAGACAAGCGAAAGAAAAGAGCGTCGCCCCGCTATCTACCCTACATGATAAATATAAACGCATAATTTGTATCCAGAAATCGGCAGGAAGACCAACTGTATTTTCAAAACATGACATAACAATAGTGTTTTGGGTTTGCTAACATCTCACACATTAACCTTAATAAAGGGGATAAAATACGTATTATTTTAGAGCCGCATGTAGTTCAAAGAAGACTATAAATGATTAAGCAATACAAGGTGCCCGTTTTTCGAGCTTAAGCGTGGGGATCTCGGAGATACGAAGTCGTTAAATTGGGGAAAAGTTGGGTATTCTTGTGGTAATTAATAATCTGTAAATAAATTTAACATAATTATAATTTTCAGTTTTTCAAATATCACCAAAAACTGAAAATTCCAATTTTGGTTTTTATTTTTTTATTCGAAAACCAATCAACTTAGCCATTTTTAACCAAATAGTAGTGTGTATACCAAGGCACTGAAGTTTAGCTTTCTATCACGAATGTGGATTTAGTTGCCGAGGCCCGTAAGGCCAAGCTAAATAAACCACATGAGGTATAACCTCAGTGCCGAGGGGTACATTTACAAATTACAACATTTTAACCAACTTTTGTAGGTTATGTTGACGTCGGTTGACGTTTACGTATCGCCCCGCACCCTACAAAAAGTCGTAAAACAATAGATTACTTCACTGCCGATTTCTCGTATTTTATGACGATTTCGGCGTTCTTTACTGCCGATTTCAGAAAAACATCATTCAGACACTTTTTAAAAAGGAGTTCAGTTACTTTAGCGCTTACGATAGCGAAAAATTAATAGTCAACTTGTTTATGGACGTCATGTAATAATTCCAGCGCCCAAACGCCGCGGCGCCCAAACGCCTGGCGCCCAAACGCCGGGCGCCCAAACGCCGTCGCCCAATCGCCGTCGCCCAACCGCCGGCGCCCAAATGTCGCGTACCCAATGAATCTACCTGTAAAAGTGTCTACATACAATATTCGCTGTTGCATATCATACGTCCATTTTAGACGCTACAAAATGCCATTGATACATTTTCGAACACTTTGATATACACTCGCGGTATACATATAACCTGTTACGACTATGAATTTCAAAAAATATTTTATCTACTCCAGTGGGATAAGTAACTCATTGCGTCACTCATTTGACACTATTTTCGTTAGGTAATGAAGCTCATTACACCACTCAGTTATGTAATGGCTTCATTACCTAACTGAGCGATGTCATGGCTTTATTACCTAACTGAAATAGTGTCAAATAAATGACATAATGACATTTGCCTACTAAAATATTTTGAAAATGATAGATCCGACATTTCTCTTAATGCATTTTTCTCAATTTTAGGCAGTTGTAGATAAAATTTTGTACAATATATGTGTGATAATGCATCATTAATATACTTGTGTGGTTACATAACTCGTGCTACGCACTCGTTTGTAACTTACACACACGTATATTAATGATGCTCTTATCCCACTTGTATAGTAAATAACTATTAATGCACTCTTCGTAGTTAAATAATCCATCTATATCAGTTTTTATTGTGGAATTTGAAAAATACATTAGTTACGCAAATTATTGACTTTAATTCTAAAAACAAAGTAGTTTATTTTGCGGTTGAAATTAAACGTTGTGAATAGTTTCAACACCTTTTCATACAATAGGTCAACAGAAATACGAACTTGATAAAACACACCGGCAAATATAAATGATTTTCCACATTATAACGCTGATGTAATATCCAATTATAATGTAGAAAACTCCTTATTATTTATTATCTTTTAGTAAAACACATCTTTTTAGATTCCCAACATTCAAGAAGTGACTAACTGTTATTATTATATACCTACTGGTTAATACAATCTTCATTTCAATGAACTTTGTATTATTGTATGATTGTTTATATCCTTGCATGAGTATGCATTTATCTTTGTAAATTTTGTGTTTTCATCCTATTATTTACACGCAATGTATACCTAGATGCCGTAAAATTAAACAAAGTATTAGTAAAGCAACCGTAAAAACCAGTTACGATCAACACAGCTTTAAAATATTATTTGTGTATTCAAAAAAAAAAAAAACTCATTTAAGGCAGGCCTTAGAAAGAAAGATAAGAAATTTAGCCATGTCTTAATTTAAGTCTATAGGAAAATATCAGATTGCATTTTGTTTATGAAAACATTTGTCACTGTGATAGGTAAAGTTTTACACTGCATTGTTTACGTGTATCAACTAAAAAGGGAAATAAGATGGCATTTACACAACAACGAGTGTATTAATCATAACAGCCAATAAATATTGTTTTTACTACGTGTTTTGTATATTTTTAGGAAAATAGTTCAAGATGAAGATGTAGTTTAGTTCTCTCTGACTTATGGTAGTTCATTTGCCTCAATGGATATGTATCAAGTTATGGCAAACTTCAATTTGATCATGGCATGCTGCGAATGATTTTTTTTATAACACACGATACACATTGCAATATTGCAATGGTATTTGAAAGTTACTGAATGATCTCACTGTGGTGTGCAAACGCCTCAGACATCCACTATTAACGATTTTATCGATGTTTTATTATAAGAGAGAGATTAAGGTGCAACTTACACACTACAACCATTTGTAATTGTTGCACTTTAAAGTGGGTTAGCAATATTAGTAATGATTCATAAAATGAGATCCCTTGATAACACTCGTTCTTAGTGTTCTAGTAAGCGAATCTGAACGAACCATACTTTTTTAAATATTATAATTAATGCGATTCCTAAACAATTGGGGCTGGTCTAAATAATTAATAATTTGTAGTTCGTTTAACTAAATTCATATACTGCACGGGTCCAATATTTTTAATCGTAGTACAGAGAAAAAAATCGATATGATACATACTGTAGTACTACATACTAAGTAAAATATTTATCGTAAACAGATTTTTTTAGTAACGAAGTTAGTAAATGCTGACATAATTATTAAATTAATATAATGCTAGAAAACAAACAAAAACTTTCAGACAACCTAATGTTTTTACCGTTCTGGTTTTTTTACAGTCTATATTCATTTATCTTCCTCGTGAATTTGGGAGTAAATGAAAACAAACATATTTGGTCTACAAAAATACACATCACGCTTATGATATCTTGTATCATAACCTCTCTACTTAGAACAAACATGATATTATGCTATTAAATACCTGTAAAATAATACAAATTTCTAAAAATATTTTACAAGCATTTAATTGCCTACTACAATATAGGTAGGTAACGATTTATGATTTGACGATCACAATTCTTTTGCAGATCAAAAAAAATAAATAAAAAGACCATTTTACTTAAACATAATTAATGCGTTTATACCTTTTCCCGGTTTCATGAATTTTATATAATTTCAATTTCAAATAAATTAATAAAATCGTCTATTGTTTTCCTTTATATTATACATTCGGAATATTTTTCTTCAAAATAAGTAACATTTAATGGGCGCAATACTAAATACATCTAGATCATTTAAATTAAATGCTCGTCACACTCTGGTTATCACATCAAAACATACTGATACGGCCTACTCCACAAAATGTAAATAGTTGCAAAAATAACTTGCAAAAATGATTCATACTTATAAATAAATGAAAATGAAATGGCATGAAAATCGACCCGTCGGCGTCGTTACATTTATAGCGTAAGATTGACTATACCGATAGTAGGACATTGTAAAGTTTATTGCTTTATAAATCGTATCTATCACACAAACCAAGAAGGTAAATAATATTCCATAACGTTCAATATAGAGCTAAAAACACGCCTTCCGTTATCTCGCAGTTTTAATGATATGGTTTGTATAAATACGGATGTTGATAACATGCTCGCAACACATAACCATACCAATTTCTATTATTGTCAAGTTGCTCCATAATTTATTATGATAACAATAATTATGGTTCAATGGTGAGAAAAAATCATCGACATAATATTCTCAGTTTTAGATTAGGACCACTACACACTACCTTTTTTAACATCTACGAATTGTAATTGAAAGCGAGGTATGGGTGTAGATGAAATATTACCATTACGAGTTGTATTATAAGATCACCAACGAAGAGAAATAATACAAAGGATGGAAATACACATTTTGTGAACAAACCAACAAGGTTTTCTAAAAACTATCTCGCTATGTTTGTGCCTCCGAATTCCCATCGATCCTCAAAACATTAGTGTTTTATGATTACAATTAATAATATTACGAATAATTAAGGTCTTTCGATATATTTTTTTACAAAATATTTAAATTACCTATACAATCATAATTATAATAGTTATATTAGGAGCACCTAATTCTCAATGGACCAATTTGAAATAAATGTCTTGATTACGTCGACACAGTCCCTAAAAAGTCTTAAATATTTAGTGTTTTGTAATGTACTCTTTCAAAGAAATGGCGAGGTTTCCGACCAGTAACAGTTAGTATGTAATATATCAGTATATGATTCGGAGTACAACAGGCACTCTTCAGAAAATGGAAAAATGTCTACTAGTATAGTATCCCAACTAGAAATTGGAAACTTAATGTGACTCCACCAAAATTATATGAAAGATCTGATGAAACTACGAGTACTTAACTTATATAAAGATAGTAACCGCTTCGGAGTTAAAGGAAAACCGAAAAATAAAATACGAGTGTATAATTTCGGGTTAATGTAAATACTGTAGCTCGAAAACAACATAACCTACCAGGATGATGCGAAAAGCCTTTGGGCAAGTTGTCGCCGTTTCCTTTGTATGTATATGTCGATTTGTACTCGCATTACCAGAAACACTCGCGGACTGTCAAGCCTGAAGTGGCGAGTTCGCATCTCGGTCCGGCCAAGATTTATTTTAATTACCGAAAGATGCGGCTGCAAATTTCTGTTATTTCTTTGCACTTTTAATGTGAAATGTCACATTATCGGCGCTGTCTGCCCGATTTGTACTCTCCGCTAACGGTATTGATAAATCGATTTTAAACAGACTTCCTCTGTCTAGGCTTCGTAATTGTTATTTGCCGTCTCCGGGAATTCTCTTTGGCGCAAGTAATGTCATATATGGCGCGATCATGTATCGTATATAACCAAGACGGTGTGTATTGTTTCTAGGTTTATATAAAGTGGCCTTTGGAATGGCCTACCAAAATGTGGGCCTATGGCTTCGCCAACCATTAACAAAAAATTACTAGATTTGGTTACTAAATGAACAATATAGTAGTATCGCTGCCGGTCTGATACATGCCAGTTGAAAAAATAACCTCTAATACCGTTGCTATTTACATCGTAGTGGGTCACTTCATTGTAATAATCGATTTAAAAGCAATTTCTAATGTGTAGGCACCTAAAATCTCCATTTAAAGTAAATCGCTACTAATATTGACTTCACGTAAAACAGTAATTTCTGCAAAATGACTAATCTTTCTTGGAAGTTGGTGGTATTACAATCGGAACAAGTCTCAGCATCTTTAAAGTGCTTTGTGTTTGTACAAACAATACTAGTCTTTTCAATCCACCAGTCCTCTCAATTCAAAACTTGTTATCATTAAAGCTGATAATTATATGCACTCAAATGTACGAAAATATGCGCATATATATGCATACATATTGTTGAGGAGTATATGCACCCAAAGTTATAATATATGCACCTATATGCTCTAATTTTATTAAAAATAAGGAGGGGAGTATTCTAAATAATGTAAAAATTTTAATTATTTTGTATGAGTATATTTATTTCTCTAATTTTTATTCAAAGACATCATTCATTTTAACGTTTGACTATATAAACATGGACTGCCAGCGCCAACTTCACGTTGAAAACAACATAAAAATGAGATTTCCCCTAACCCCGCCAGACTATTATTCACCCAACACTCTTGAAATGGATTCTATGTTGGCTGATTCCTTATACATTGCTTCTATGGGAAAAGTGGGGGTTGCTGGCAGTCTATGTTTAGTCAACGATTTTTTAACAGGGACTGCACTCCAGCGACAAAAAGTGAAAGTATGTATCTCAGATGCACACTAAAATTTTATGAATAAATTTAATGAAAGAGTAAATATTACAAAAAAATCTCAAATAGCAGTTCATACATTACAAATTATTGAAAAATATAACCAAATATGCAAAATCCAGAAAGTATGCTCAAAAACGTATAAATATGCAAAATGAAACTTGGCTTAAACTATTTGTTTTCACATAATTAGTATACATAAGCAAAGAGTTTCGCCGGAATATCAATTACACAAAATATGTATTTACCATATAATATCAGCTTTAGTTATCATATTTGTGCCACTGTTTCATTCAATGGAAATTTGAGCACGCTACTGTAGGGAGCAACTGATGAGCGTAGTTAATTTGACTTGCAGCTTGGTACGCAACACTTCAAAGGCATTTTTGCAACTGATGTGAATTGCCTTGTCAAAATAGTTTTTAATGTGAAATATAGTTGAATGTTCTTCAAACTTGGCATGTCCTGGAATGGCCTAGCAGAAAATGTGTCTAAGAGCCGGTGTCACAGCCTGGGACAATATAGACCGTTTTTATATAAAACAATATTTCGTATCAATAGGGGGTTTGCACCGTCTCATTTTGTTTACTGCTGGCTGCATCATATTCTTTAAGTTTTTTGCGGAGAAATATTTCCAAAGCGAACAATCATATCTAGAATTTCTAGGCGCCATTGTGCTAGTTCTTTAATTACGCAACTTTTTTCCCATTTAACCAAATTTATATCTTATACTGTTAACAATGTCCCCGTACTGGCCCTCCTTATCATGGACACACTGTATATTTGTATGCTGATATTTTTATACAGCAATCCCTCGAAGAAAAACGTTTTATTTTAAAATTACAAATTGCGTTCTTATTGAAACACCCTTTATAAAACCGATGCATCCGAAATTGTTCAGTCTGTAGCTGATGCACATGTTCACATGTATGTATAATATATAATTAACGAACTGTGAAATTATGCATGACTGACTGTTGTTGGGCTTAGTTACAATTTAAGTCAAATGACATCCCAGCATTAAGAGTAGTGCATTCTATAGTTCGAATATTTAGAAAAATATTACCGATTCTTCTCATTTTCTAAATTAAGATCGATATACACAACTTGACTTCTACGGTTGCTTGATCTTTTATATTTTCCAGTCGATGCAAAATCAATTATATAAACTCCACTGCATAGTCGACATCTCGACATCGAAAACAAACAAATGGTAAAATTGAAAACCAAACAATAGTATATTATATCATGAGGGGCTAAACTGCACCATTTAATCCCGCTTCGCCCTCGAGGCAACAACCACTCAAGGAATTTAGGCACTTTAGTCCCGAGGTATATACGCTATTTTTTGCATGTTCGGGAACATTATCATCAAACATTTCCAAAATTTGGAATCTGTCGATTTGGAAACTGACAATTACAATTTATTAAAAACTGAATTGCAGCAGGTCCTGGATAGCCTGAATCAGTTGGCAGTACTAAAGTGTATTGTCAGTATATGTCAAATTCGAGATTTGCAGGTTAAGTTTTGCGTCAGTGTGTGTCAGATGACAAACAAAACCTAACCTACTAACCTCGTGTGTAAATTAATTTACCATAGTTACGGTAACATTTTTACTTTAGTCCCTAGGGATTAAATGAGCTACTTTAGTCCCTGTTTACGGGGACTAAAGTATCAACTTTAGTCCCGGAAGAGCAAAAAATAAATTGTTAGTATATTTTAAAAACTCGTCACTAGTAGGCTTTTAAAATACGACATATTATTTTTAACAGAGTTTAAACGACTAATTATTTCTTTCTCCACGAGCAAAACTCCTCTTAATTGATGATACTCAACACTGAGCTATCAAATTTGACATTAATTAAAATTAACAATTACTGAAATATTGGGAAATTAAAAAAATCTGATAGGAAGGATAATGAGAACGGGAACTAATTTCGCCACAGTATTTTCCGGCCACCGAGTAGTCACTCTTTTGGTTAACTGATACGTTAAAATAGCACATTTTTCTTATAGTGGATAACCCAATAATAGCCAGCATTTTAATCAGACTTCATTCATTATGCATACGTAAGTGTTAAAAGTTTTGAAACGTTCAAAAATGTCTTACAGTAATAGTAATAAGAAAAATAGCATGTGGTAGTAGGAAAACCGCATCCGGGATAATAAAAAAGTACATTATACGATGAGTGAGCAAGCTAGACATTATTCACGAGGATAAAATTTGGACCACCAGTCGAAGACGAGTGGCGTAATTTATCCGAGTGAATAATGACCTTCTCAAGAGTTAAATAATATGCTTTTTCTACTCGTATTAAATAATTTATTTTTATTAACCTTTTCATCGACGCGACGGCAAGGTTTGACGTTTGGATTCATCAGAGGCTTCTGATTTATGTTTTACCTTGGCGATTTACTGAATAATAATAAAAAGTCGGCATATGATTGGCTGGCAACAGTTGAATAATGAAACAATATTCCATTGCTCGAATAATTGATAACTTTCTCAATTAAAAACGCGTCGATAATATATATCTGAATAGAAAATAGTTATTCGTCAACCAAGTGTGGAATAACCGAATTGCCACACGTGGCAGGGACAATATTTTTTTTTCTATAGAGTCAGTCTTTTGCACCAATGAACGTTTAGTATCTTAATATTTTATTGTTTTTGAAAACAGTTGGGAAATATAGAATTTAGAAAAGATGAGCTCAGTTTTCTGCAAATTTGATTGATGCTATTATATTCCTTTGCTTTTTAATTAACAATATTGATTTTTTACACAAAAACACAAAATAACCGAAAAAGTCATTACAAAGTAATTATTTACAAATTTTTGGTCTGTAATAGCTTTCGTATACAGTGAATTCTATTGCCATTACATTTTATTGAAAAAGACTTTGGACTTCTTATTTCGGGCGTTTGGTTTCGGTTCACTTTGGGGAAAATCTACAAAACGCAAATACTCAAGCTCGTTTAATTTTTTCCCATATTTAGTCCTATCCAAACGTTTTTCATTTTTATTGCCCTTAGGAAAGGCTAAAAATACGTTTCAGTCTTCCACGGCTATGTAGGAAACCATGATATGTCAAAATTGGTTTTTTATAGTGCTGAAGTTAAGTACCAAATTAATACGGGTACAACTAGTTCCAAAAATTTAAATAACTGTTGAAAATAGAACTTAAACAGAATCAGATACATTTTTGCAAAATAAATATTTTAATGATTATCTGATGCCCATTATTCAAATCATTGTCTTTTTCTAATTTTAGTATCGCATTAGTTCTTTATCACAATTTTTAGTGAGGTGATGAGACAGCCTACAATCTGTGGGTGTAAAAATGACTATTTACGGATATCTATGATTCAAAAGCTGCTATCAATAATTATTACAGCAGAATTATCAACAACAACTGTAAATATGTATTTTGTGACATTTTATATAAAAAAAATATACACAAAACTAGAAATACCAGTAGGTTAGGTTACGTTTACTTACGGTGTGTAAATTTGTTTTCTTTGTAAATTGTATATTATGAAAGATAAATTCAAATTACCTTATTTATAAATAAATAAAGATATGACGTTGCATAATTTATATTTTAAGTATAGGCATACTTTATATTTAATTATTCATTACAAATTTATTTATTTATTTAGCGTATGGCTACACACACAGATAACTACAACAGATATAAATTTCAGCTTCTGTTTAAAGGATAAGGTGCAAATAGTATAACACTAAGGTATAAAATGTGGTGTTATGTGTTAACACAAGTTGACTAAATAAATGCTCTATGTCTCTGTGATGATTTGTGCAATAATGAACAAACAGGTTAAACCTTAAATCGAGTGTATTTACACCATATGGCTACAAATATATACTAACGATCCTACTGGTACCAATTGGTAGCAAATGTATTGATAAGATTCTCTTCTTATATCTTAATCATGATGCTTATCCGCCTTTCGGTTGATGAGATTCTTTACTCTAAAAATGTAAAGACCACCAATGCGGTAGCAAGCAGTGGCTTTACAGAAATACCAATAAGTTACTATATTACCATATTTCAATAAAAAATAAATTAGGTAACTCCACGTGTTTAACAAAACATAGAATATCATTGAATGGTGTTAACATACTAAACAACTTTTTTACCCTTACTAACGCTCATTAAATTTAAACGTTTTTAAAAGTTCGGGGAATATCTTCAAAGTATTAATGAGTGACTTTTTTACGTTAGCTGTTTTGTAGAGCAACTATTTAAATCAATCTTCGGCTTGGCCGCCAAAGTAATAAAACCGAAGATAAAATCGCGGTCTTTAAACTATGTTATTGAGTGCTGAAAATGTCACTTTGCAGTCGAATGCAGTTTATCGTAACACACGACACAGAAATGCATAGCACTCGCGCATGTACTGCAAATATTACATGATCTACCATGAAGTATAATCCCAGAAATAAAATTAAAATATAAGAAGTTGTCTTAATTTTCATAGAGAGAAATGATACATTTTATTGAGATGGAGCATGTTTAACAGGCCGTCGGAACTACTTAAAAGAAGCGATCAATTATATAAATGAGCGTGTTCTCGTCGCAGGCCTTAAAATAAGCAAATAAATATAAATAGCAGCCAAACTTCCGCCACAATTTTTTAACCAAGTTTTAGACTAAATCTGATCCAATAAAATTTGTTGCACGATAATAGTAATTTTTGTATTAAGTGCGCGAAGTGGGTGCTTTTGTGCGTGAGAATGCCACTTGGGCATTAATTCGAACGCACAAAAACACGTAATACACACAATATTTTTTCTACAACCGTCAAACAAGAATATCAATATTATTTCGCGACGTAGTGCGCGAAAATTTTTGGCGCTCTAGTGGGCGAAATGCATTTTTTCACGTCGTCAATGGTAACATAAAAAATATCCCATTTTTTAACACGTTAAAAAATGGCAAAGTCGCGCATTGATAGCGATGCGCGAATGTCCCCTTTTTTTGACGGTTGTCGAAAATAGCTATTTATGCAACAAGTGCTAAATGTTGACGTTTATGCACGAGACATGACAATTATGAAACGAAGCCGACAGTAGTCAAGGTCAGTTACGAAATGTAATTATTAATACTCCACATCTGACTGTATTCATTACATAACCCTTTAATTATTTCAAAAACACTTTACCTGTAACGCAAGAAGCAACTAGAATAACTTTACAACTTCACTTCCAGTTCGAAAATGTAGTTTTATAACCTCACTTCACTTTTAGCACATGGACTAAAAGTAAACAGCTGATTTCTTTAACCACGGTAAACTATAAAACGTCACTTTTAGTGAAACAAGCTAGCGCTAAAAGGTCTACTTTTAGTGGTGGTCGTAGATAAAATATATCATTCCTTTAGATTGTATTTTATTAACCTTTATTATACCTAGCGTTATAATTTCCGAGACATAATCTTACGACATAATTTCAACCACATTCGATGTGCATTGTTGCTAGACGATATAAAACGTAACAATTGTTAGTGTCGCCTTTTTTATAACAGCCACAGAAAGTTACGTATAGAATAGAGATCTGAAAATTAATTTCAGCTCATAGCACTAAAATTCCTATTTTGAATAATAATGCCTTAGAAATTTACCAATCTCTGCCTTCTAACTATCCAATTCTATAAAATTGCCGCGCTTTTAATATTTTTATCGCGTCCTTAATATTTAAACTTTATATATGCTAGAGCAGAACCAAACTGAGTGTTTATTTTATGATCAATAACGGTAAAAACTAACAATTTATATCACAATTCATATACAATCAGTTCTTGCAAAAATACATATCCAAAATGTATTTCAACTAGAAAGGCCGCTCTATAAAACCGATTTGAAATATTCCTCACAACCGTTAACTTTAGCATTTAGCTCAGCAGGTCAATTCAAAACTGCATCAAACCAACACTATCACTTTGACCACCGCTCGAAATAGTCACCTAAAATCTAAACGGATCTCAAAATTAAGTCTTGTAAATACGTAAGATCTCAAAAGCAACTGCGTTGCAGTGGCTACAACTTTAATATACTTCGTAAACGATTGAAACAAATAAATTACGTGCAATTTTACTGGACGGTTTATTTATTTGTAAACTACCATTTAATACAAGGCCAACGTTTCGGCAATTTTTGTATATTGCCTTCTTTGGGGCAAAAACAACACAGATTAAAATTCATATCTAATTAATTACAGTAATACACTAGTTTCTCACATTAGAACATCAATGACTAGAATGAGTAAAACCCTTATCTTATTTAAGTATTAACTAAGGCATTCGTGCATAGTGCAGGTAATTATGATTGTAAAGTACATAATTACTTGCAGTATAGATGCACACATGCCTTAGTTAATACTTTGATATTTTGCTAATTCTAGTCATTGATGTTATAATGTGAAAAACTTGAGTATTGCTGGAATTAACGCATGTATGCATTTTAATTTATGTGTTGTTTTAGCCTTGAAGAAGGCAATAAAAAATTGCCGAAACGATGGCCTTGTATCGAATGGTAGTTAAATACACGTACATCATACATGAATTCAAGGCTCAGTAAAATCGGTGAAGATGGCGATTATCGTTATGAATATGGGTAAATTGGTTTTGAAAATACCCACAGTCCATACTGGGAAATATTTCCTACTGTTCACATAAACGTTTTATAGTAACTAGAAAAATACATACTTACACTATTTACAATCCAAATAGCTATTTATGTATCAAGTACGCACAATATATTTTTAGGGGACGAATAGTAAGTAAAAACAAGGCGATGAAAGAGTCGAGTCTTTAATGAGAAAAATACCCTAAAACTATTTTGCATACAAGATTTTTTGGCACGAGTTTTCTAAACCACCAAATTGATTTAAAAATGTGTTTTTAAATACCGGGATGTCAAAAATTATCCTGATCAAGGGTGGTCATGATTTTAAAATAATATGTCGGAGATCGTCGGTGACGCTGTAAGTCTATGTCAAATTCGAGGTTAGCAGGTTAGGTTTTGCGTCAGTATGTCAAAACTGACACAAAACCTAACCTGCTCACCTCGAATTTGACATAATATTGTTTTGTATTGTATTGTTAATAAAAATAATTCTCTAAAGTGTTGTCATAGCAACTTTAGAGTACTAGGTCCCTAAAGATCAATTTTGCGGCGTGTTTTGAGTTTGCAAAATATAGTCATTTTAGAGACCGAATGCAAAAAATAAACTTAAAAAATCACATTACAAAAATGCTTAGTACTCGTAACGAGATCTGCCACGGCTTGTTCATTTAAAAAAAACAGTATTTCACGTTCTTGTGTGTTTTTTAAAACATATGGAAGCCAGAAGGGGACAAGTCCGTACTATAAGGAGGACCATTTGGAAAGGCTGGAGGAGTTTGGCACAAATTTCAACACGTTTCTCCCTCTGATCTTGCGATAGCACTATGGGAATCCAGCACACGCTAGCTTTGCTAAACTTGAGCACTAATTTTTAATATTTCAACTAAATCACAGACCTTAAACTGAATTATGCGAAAGAACCTCTTCAAATTGTCTTTGAAGACATCAATAGATATAGGCTGCTCTTTCACGATCATAACACATAAACTTTACAATAATGCGTTGGGCGACAGAACTTCACACATCACTTGACGCTAAGGTGAGTATGTCGCCCATTGTTTACTGAAACAAAACACACTCCCGCTTGAATATTGCTAACACACCTTGATTATCACTTAAAGGCTTGACAATGGCTTTTTATTTAGTGCCACAAACGTAAGAAGTCCAGGTCAATTCTGAACATCTCTAATTCTTAAATCTCTCATTATATACAGTGTGTTTCACTTTACATGGAAGCACCCCTGTATTTTCTTTGTTTTTGTATGAATCGATTTGAATTTTTTACCAGTTGTACAACTCACCAAGAGCCATCTACTCATGTCCTTGAGCGGAAATGACGTTTTTAGCCTGGCCTACTACGATCAAGAACATGGGTCGTATTGTCAATATTTTGCATCGCGTTAGAGTTACAGCAAAAAGTTATTAAGAAAAGTTGTTTAGAATCAAAAGAATACCCCAAATACCGATTTTCGTTTAATAATTCGAATTTTTAATTTTTATCCATAAATTTGTCAAAGTCCCAATTTTCAACTTTTAATTTGGTATTACATGGTGCCATGGAGAAACAACATTTTTATTATTGTTGCAAACGTCATTAGGTCTTAATAATGGCTGAATTACGTTTAACTGTAGCTGAGAAAGTAGAAATAATTGGAATTAATGGTGAAAATGCAAGATCCAATAGAGAAGTAGCTAGAATATTTAATGGAAGGCATCCAGGGCGTGCACCAATTTATCCAGGAACTGTTTCAAAAATTAATCAACTTTTTAATTTAACTGGAAATGTTGTTAAGCCCAGACCAAGAAGAATAGTTCGAGAGCATCCCTCGGAGGAAATGATTTTGGCGGTTTATGACGCTAATCCTCCTGAGATATGGCATTAAATGTAACTATTGCACTATCGAAAATTTTCCGCTGCTTGCATCTTCAGAAACTAAGTGCCAGAAAAAATAGGTGCACGCCTTGGATGCCTTCCATTAAATATTCTAGCTACTTCTCTATTGGATCTTGCATTTTCACCATTAATTCCAATTATTTCTACTTTCTCAGCTACAGTTAAACGTAATTCAGCCATTATTAAGACCTAATGACGTTTGCAACAATAATAAAAATGTTGTTTCTCCATGGCACCATTTACTACCAAATTAAAAGTTGAAAATTGGGACTTTGACAAATTTATGGATAAAAATTAAAAATTCGAATTATTAAACGAAAATCGGTATTTGGGGTATTCTTTTGATTCTAAACAACTTTTCTTAATAACTTTTTGCTGTAACTCTAACGCGATGCAAAATATTAATACTACGACCCACGTTCTTGATCGTAGTAGGCAAGGCTAAAAACGTCATTTGCGCTCAAGGACATGAATAGATGCCTCTTGGTGAGTTGTACAACTGGTAAAAAATTCAAATCGATTTATACAAAAACAAAGAAAATACAGGGGTGCTTCCATGTAAAGTGAAACACACTGTATTTTTTTGAAGATGGACTTTGTTAATTTATAGTAATTCATAACTGATTATTATTAAACCATAATTTTATTATTTATTGTGCTATTTTAACTCTCGATACGATTCTAATATGGTTAATGACAGGACTACAAAATGTAATCTCATAAAATAGGTTTAGGCTTTTTGTATGTACTATGAAAAGCAGTACATAACGTTGGTAAAAGTAGACATGCAATTTTATCGCTGGTTAAGAGCAGTGGCGGCTCGTTATAAGGAGCCAAGGAGCTATGACACTACTATAACAAATCAAGCGGCGGAGAGCGACGACGGAGGTAAAGCCAAAGCTAAGCTGTTTAGCATTGAATTGGGATCACTTCACCTTTCGCTCAAGTAGTGGCTATGATAGCGCGCGTTTCGAGTTACTAATTTCGATTCTTACAACTTTGGCGCGTAGGCTGATTTCAGCGAGTACAGATGTCCGGGAATTTTATTCGTACGCTAGACGACCCAACGCGAAGGTGATATTTTAATCACATCTATTTGTATAAATTAATAGTTCTCATTACATTATTGTATTAATTATTACTTGGTTTCATGATACCTTTGATTAATCACGCAGTTGTTGGAAAAGTATATGGTATCCCCGATGAATAAAATTTGCAATGTTTTAAATAAGCATTTTTCGTCGTATTCGCTCGCAAGAAAGCTAAAAAGAAAGCAGTTAGGTAGACCTACCAATGAATTACTATTATTATATTATACGTATATTTTAAGGGGAGCAAAACTTAATTCTCAAACATTCAATACATTTTTTGTCGAATTATACATTTAAACGAAAAAAGAAAGAGAGATATTCGATTCAGTTCATCACTTTTTATTAGTCCATAAAGTTTGATAATTTTTTTCACTAATGCTAATTTTTGTAAGTATATATGCGAAATATTTAGATTTAATAAAGCTACAAAAAGTGTATTTCGGACAAACATTGATCATTAGCATTGATACTCAAGTAATAAAATAGTATTACACTCCCTCTTCTATATATTTTAAATCATTATATTCTCTTCCTAAATATAATTCGTAGTATGCCTATTAATCTATAATTTTTTAAGAACATCATTTCGTTATAAATCCAATGCTAGTATGCCTATTAATCTATAATTTTTTAAGAACATCATTTCGTTATAATCCCAATGCATGAAACTGCAACTCGTTCTGCGGAGTCCCTGATAATAACAGGCATGGAAGCATTAGCGTAATTATCGTTTTTATTCTATAGTTTCACACCGGCTTTATAATTTCAAACTCGGGCCATATTTCGAATTGTAGCAATTATATCACTTGAAATACACAACGCAAAATGCACTTCTTAATAGTGTATTTAACAACTAATCATTAAAAATTGAAATATATATTTTGATCCAAAAAGATACCTCGATGCAATAGCCAACCATCTATTGGTAATAACTGGTCGTTACTAAAGCAGTCTTAAATTTCGGTATAACAAAACTGCTATTCTTAGGATTACGGAAAATAAAAATGATTGGCTGCAAGGCAGCACAATGCATTATTTCGTTTATGGTTGTGGCCGTAAAAAGCAATTAGAACTAGACCTTCGATCTTATAAGAAAAACATATCAATCCATTGTTAACTATACATCCAGCAAGGGAATCATTTACGACACGTATCGGACGCCACATAAAATTCTTCAGTTTCTGCTTTTTATTACTGATCATAATAATCGCAATAACAACGGCCCAAGCACTTTATGGGAATAAATTAATATTAGTGTCAGTAATAGCAAACTGACAAAAATATATCTAAAAAATCGATTGATAAATTCTGCGTAATACCTAATACATACCATCAGGTTGAAGGTATTGAAAAAAATGCATTCGAACGATTAAAACAACTTATCTACTTAGAGAAATATGTACTTGTTAAATTGGCTTTTATTTTTATTCATTATTATTAGCCTTTTATCTTTCGGTGTCGACGACCATTCATACCGCGCGGGAAGTGCAATGCAGGTAACGGGCCGCTCCCACGCATCTAAACATATCACACACTCAACCTTAAACGTAACTTACAGCTAACCAAATTAATGGGTTTAAACACATTCCCGCTCAGAGAAAATTTTGGACTACGGCCGGATTTGAATCCATGTCCATCTGGTTGCTAATCACACTGTTAACCCACTCAACCCCTATATTGAAAAAATACGACACCGTTTATAGTTGTTTTAAATGGTACCTTATCTTCAATATTTTTTTACGCATCAGATCAAAATCAAATAGGCAATGACAACAATGGTAAACCATTTGTACTTACCCACAATGAGAAGGATAGGTAGAGCAATTTTAAAAACCGCTACGCAGATGACGTAATTAGGCATGTTGGATGGATGTTAAAATCTGAAAAAAAAGAAATATTTAGTTATGCATACGATAGTAATGATTCTAAAAACGTTTCTCCACAAATTTGGGACATACAAAAAAAGGTGGATGCATATACAAACGAGAAAACACGGTATACGAATGTCCCTACGTCCCTTAAAGATATTTAAAAAATGTCATATTTAAAATATCGGTATCCGGTCAACTGCCGAACTCTCAGAATCTGAATCCTTTGGAATTTATATTTACGCGACCACAGGTAGAAGTTTAGTGTCTGCACGGACGGTAACTAAAAGATAGTTTCGAGTGGGTTACCACCGGTGGATATTGTGTTGCAAGAGATTTTGGACCGCATGATAGCCGCCTTAGGTCGAGATAAGAAGTTGCTCGAGAGCTTGGGGCTAGAACGAAGTAATATCGAGCAGTTGGCGGGCGAGCTGGAGTTGCGGAACCCGGCAGACGTGGGAAGTTTTACTTTTCGCATTGTTTGAGAAGCAGCGTACGAGACGTGCTGTTACACAGACGGCTCCTGTAAGGAGGGCGGCAGGGTCGAAACCGCGTTTGTCGCTTTCAACCAAGAGCAAGAGCAACAAAGCGGAGTGGCCAGGATGGTCAACTGAAGCTCTACTTGAGTAGGTTACTAGTCATTCGGATGACACTGCAGTACATTTCACGAGGGTCTCGGTGCTCTCGCACATGCAATTTATTAAAGCTACAGTTTACAGTACTACACCAGCTTGGTTTCATAAAACGATTAATGCTATTAACACACTCTTAAAACGAGAATAATAACTAACTTAAAATTAACCTATGCTAAGTGAAACTACCGGAAACGTTTGGCAAGCTCGACTTGTAGGTCCGACATCTGCTTCACTTTCTCTGATTGATTATATTTGACCTTGTTAGTGTCTTTGTATCCATAAACCAAACTTGCGCCCGCCCGTTACTACTGTCGATCGATTCGCAATTGCCCTTCTTCGAAACTCGCGAAACGCGATCCACCACGCCACCTTGGACAAGAGGGCGGGGACCTCCTCGAGTTCCGTTGGCGACCTCAGTCCCGCCACCACCAGCCCTATCTCGGCCAAACCTCTGTGCTGCTTCTCTAGCGGGTACTCGAACAAAACGTGTTTTGCCATGTCCAAGCCTTCGCCGCATTCGCAGGCGTCGTCATTAGCCTTGCCGATCAGCACCAGGTGAAGCGGTGCACTCGGACAGTAGGTCTGCGCTTAGAGCATTACGAGATGCGTAGACCCACGAAGTCGATTTCACTGAGTGAAGAGACACTCCGGCATCAAGGGGAAAGAGCGCACAGATAAGTTGGCGAAGGAGGCTGCAGCGGGCAACAGCGACATCAGAATCGATTTCGTGCCCAAGAGCCTGGTGAAACGACGTGGAAATTGGCGACGGTCAAGCGACTGACCCATGGATTCATCCCGAATCTTTATGGTAGGAGAAAAATTGTCGAATGACTGGATCGGCACACGGTTTAGCTCGTAACCGGCCACGAGGCCTTTCGTTACTATATGAGGCGAATATGAAAGACCGATGACGACGCATGAGACTGTGGCGAGGGCTCAGACACCGTGAAACACGTGTTGTTTGAATGCACGCTGGAGGCTCATCATAGAGATCTGGATGGATTTGGAGAATGTCGCCTAGCGCGCGAAAAAATCAGAATAGTGGCGTGGGCTTCGGGAGTTATCGCAAAAGAACGTACGATTCGGGTGGAGCGCGACTTACATAAAACAAAGAGCGGGTAGTTTGAATTATAAACACAAAGTATGATCACAATTCAGGTTTATAAACATTTTTCGACTAGTTAATATTAAGAGTGAGTATTTTAAGAATTAAATAATAATACTGTTAATTATCGAAAATATTTATAAAGCATGTTGACAGCCAGTTCAGTACCGAAAGGTAGAGCACTGCAGTAATTTTTGCGATGAATAAATTGTAAGTAAATAAACTATAAGAGATAACCGAGAAAATCGAACGGGTTCAATAATGTTACAGTGCGTTGAGCAGAAACTTGTATTCAGATGCTGGGTGACCATTATAATATTTTCTTTAACCATAGATTCCTGATATAATAGTACATTCCGTTTACAATGTTGAATTACTACTGTATTATTGTTAGAATATAATATTTTGTATCCTTAAAACGAGAGATCACCGACCCATATACCCATCTGAACTATTTTTGTTATTTTAAGCCGCTGAGTAAATGTTTTAGATTTCAGAATATCTTTATAGGTGCTAACACAGCAATACCTAACACTCACAGCAACCTCATAAGAAATAACGATATCTTTGCCATGCGTCGGTAAGCCGAATGCGTACACATCGTTGCCCATACTTATGAACGGTCCCAACAATATCTTTATTAGAGCGTATCTAGGGCGTTAATCTATATCTTTTGATATAATCTTTTTGTTAATTTGAGGTCCGGTTCTCCATAATCTAGCTAAGAATTAAACACGCCTCTTTTTTCAAAACCAGGCTGGACTGATTCCAGAGACACTAAACTTGAAAGTTAATTCTATAAAATGTTGTGCCTATGGACGGAATCTTTTATTTTAAGCAGATTAGAATTGTTAAATTGTCCTTCTACACTGTGATTAGTTTATATGAGGCATACGTCGGACAAGCGAAAATTAAGAGTTATAAATTACAAAACAACGTAATATATTAACAACTACGCAATAGGTTACGGGTCACAGAGATATAACTAATTAGCAAACAAGATATAATTTAACGAATAATCTAACAACTATTTTTTATCTGTTTAAAAATATAATAAAATACGACGACTAATTACAGCCAAACCATAATATCATGTAAGTTGTAAGGGTGCGCAAACTTTTTATGCCACTCCCCAATTTTTGTTCAAATACAAACTTGGGCTACCTACCATGGCCGATTTTCATCAATATTTGGTATTTTAAGAGGGGTTCTATGTTGATGATAATTAAAGTAGGGGCAAGAAATCAGACGACGTGCGCCACCAAGCAAATTTTTGTGACGTCATAAATACCACCATTAGATTTACAAAACCGATATTTATTTTCTTCTTTACAGCTCATTTTAAATCATGCGTTTGGTTTAAGCTTAATCAATTACTATACTATGTTTATGACGTCATTACTTTTGATGACGTTTGTCGTCTGATTTCTTGTCCCTACTTTATGAGAGCTAGTATATATCACGAGAACCGACCGCGTGATTTATGAGGTTGAAATTATTTTTTAAACAACTTAGTTTGCAAAGTAATTGAAGCGCCATCTGAAAAAGAGTGATCTAATGATTCTTTGTTAAATTCAAGCACTGTTCCACCAGTGTCGCACAAAAAACACTTTCTCATTTTTGAAAAATGTTCACGTCGAGTGTCGTCGACGCGTCATACACGCTATTGATGCACGCGCATTTACCCCAGAACCAGTCGGACCTGCCAAGCTACGTTCTTGTCTAATGCACGAAGTAGCGCGCGTTCCTCCTCCCTGTTTCCCGCTCGCGCAGACGAGAGAGGGTCATTCAAATGCTGGCAACCATTAGTCGCGAGAGCTTTTACGCAAGCAATCATATTCCATATTCCATCGTGTAGCTGTAGAGGATAGGTTTAGCTTCAATTTGGTACAAAACAATTAACGATACACGATGAGCAATGATAATTAACGAAAAGGGACCTTTTTACACTTAGCCGTCATGATGGCGTTTCAATTACTTCGCAAACAAATAGACTATGTTGTTTAAAAAAAATAATTAAAACCTCTAATTAGGTATGATATGTAATCTTCCATTAAAATCGCATTTCGATAAAATAACTTATGATATCATAAATTAAGTGGACGAATCTTAACTAATATTACAAAACATGGTATATTTCATAAAATGTAAAAATAACAAAATAATGCAGACTAAATACACAAAATGAATATTCTAACTGAAATAAAGTCCAACATCAATATATTACTGAAACTATATAGGAAATAAAGTCCAACATCAATATATTACTGAAACTAACGGGTGTTCATAAACAGTCGTCATCTCAGTAGGTTTTGACTTCAGAAACGTATGTCTATTAAAATTGAGAAATAATGCGCTATGACAGTACTCAATGACGTTTCATTGTGTTGCACGAATTAATCAAAGACATAACATTTTGTTTTTCAAAGCAACTGGGATGACGACTGTTTATGAACACCCGTTATATAGCGATATGGTAACACAGAAAATGATTTTTGTATGCAGATTTAATTCAACGTGATCTGTGGGCTCATCTCTAACAATTTCGTTGACATTTATTGACTGCAGTACAATGCGATAACGCACACTGTGAATAGCCAGGGTCCCACTGAATAGAGTGAATACGAAAAATTACTGAAATACCGATGGGGCCATAATTATATAGGTTTCCTAAAATTGTACGGAACATAGCAATTCCATGAGTTAGAAAAGGTTCAAATATTATTTAACATAAGAGTAACGGAAATAGAAAATGCAATAATTATTTTGTTAGCTATTTACCTATTCGTTGCCTAGCTACCAAATTAGTTATTACATTTTCTGTTTCGGTTACTCTTATGGTAAACACTATCGTATTTAAAAAAAAAAACTCATTCGCAGCATGCCATGATCAAATTGAAGTTTGCCATAACTTGATAGATACCCAGTCAAGCAAATGAACTACCGGAAGTAAGAGAGAACTAAATTGCATCTTGATCTTGAACTATTTTCCTAAAAATATACAAAACACTAAATAAAAACAATTTTTATTGAATGTTATGATTAATACACTTGTTGTGTAAATGCCATCTTATTTTCCGTTTTGCTTGATACAAGTAAACTTAATGCAGTGTAAACTTTTGCCTATCACAGTGACAGATGTTTTCATAAACAAAATACAATCTGACATTCACCTACAGACTTAAGTTAAGACATGACTAGTTTTTCTATCTTTCTTTCCAAGGCCTACCCTAAATGAGTTTTTTTTTTGAACAGACGATATTTGAACCTTTTCCAACTCATGGAATTGCCAGGTTCTGTACAATTTTAGGCAATCGGTATATAACAGCAATGAGATAGAATGAGCAAGCAAATAGAAGCCAATGCATAAGTAAATATTTGAGTAGGCTTAATGCCTATGTTAATTATGACATATGTCAACTAATAATGCTTACTAACATAATTTTTCTGTATTACGATCTTTTTATTACTCAAGCATTATGTTTTCTTGTTCATACTATCCCATTGCTGTTATACAGAGCCATCAAAAATAAAATTGATCCCGGGAGTCCATGAAAAATTAGACAGTATTTTTTAACTGCATATTATAGAACTAAGACATTTCAACTACAATTAACTGAATTATTAGTTCATGTGAGTTTAACACAGTCTGATAAGCACACAAATATCCAAAAATATGTAATTTAAACCAACATTTACATTAAAATGATAGGTAACATTAAAATAACAATGGGATAAGTTAAACAAGATCTTGAACGTGAATTTTAAAATTAAAAAAAATGACAATTATATCTCAAAGTCAACAATAATCATGCTACAGATTAGGCAAGTTTTTCTGTTTTCAATGGCTCCCGCGATCAATTTTACTTTTGATCTCCTGTGGAGAACTATGGCCCCATCGGTATAACATTGTAATCAATAACGATGTATGAAATATAAAAGAACTCAATTCTCTTACAGTTAAAATCAAATTATTGCTTAACCGCGCTGCCACATCATTTGCGCACATGTAGGATTGCTAACAGCTCTATTTTTTAACAGTTCTTTTCTGATGTATCTTTTTTATATTGCTCTCTTTTTCAATTTCGCCAATTTAATTATTTTACGCCTAAGTTTAAAACAAAAACTCGGCGGACAGAAGAAAGTGTTTTTATCTTGCATTAAAAATATATTTGTTATTACTCGACAATTCTTTCCTCATTTTAAAATAATTTTTGAAAATGTTTTAGTAAAGCTTATTTAGAATTTGTGGATTATTTAATGCATATTTTTCATGAAAAAATATTAGAAATAGAAGCCGAACAACATACTGTGTTGGAAGTAATAGCTAGAGTACGTCTAGCGAATATACAATTCCAGGTTGTTAGCGCTGCTCGATGAACTAACAGCGATGTTAAACTATTGGCATCCTCTTCTGCATTACTAATTTGCTCGCAGTAAAATTAACACGTATATTTAAGAGCGTTCGTGAAGATATCTCTGTTTAACTGATTTCTTCGACGCAGAGAGAAAATTACCGGGTTGTCGTACTTGTTTTACCAGTTCATATTAAATCCACCACGGTTCTTTCTCTCGTCAACATGTAAACTACGGAGAGGCATTTTTGTTACCACTCAATACGCTTGACACTGAATGTTTGGCGAAAGTAATTATTTGCAATACTTAAAATTGGGAGTAATTACCAGTCATTAATCAACTCGTATTATTGGTCTGTGTTTAACATTCACCAAATAAATATTGTAATGAGGTGGTGAATGCAGTGGTGGAAACGAAAAGCGACACAGTACATAATTTAGTCTAATAATTGAGTCGTTTCGGAACTAAATCCATTGCAATGGAATTTTAAGAGCTAGAGTTGTATATTCGCGAGACGTACTTTACAATACATTCATTAACAAATACATTGAGTCACAGGTATGATTTTTTTCAAAGTACTCTAATTGGTCCGAAAACTCTAAATGTAAAGAGAATTAATTGCAAAGTGAAATAGATAAATGAAATTTAAATTGTCCGAATATTTGAAGTTATGAACTAATCAACTATCAAATTTTAATAGTGTTACTTAGATGAAATTACATAAGGTACCAACATGAAAAGAAATTGAAAATTCAATAGAATTTCTGGCCTCTAACAACGTCGTTGTGAATGATGAAAATTTAAATTCCTGTCTCAAATTATTAGAATATTTTAAAACAAACACTGTCAGGCTTCATTTTAAATTATTAGGAAAATCACTTTTTTGCAATATCTGGCCAAAATGCTAATGTGGAAGAAATATTTCCATGATCAACGGACAGTGGACCAAGAATGAAATAAGTTGAAATTTTTCCTAGTCCGATATATCTTGAGAGTAGTTTATAATTATTATAAAAATATTTCATAATTAATTATAATTTTATAAAGAAATAAAAGAGATGAGAAACATTACGCCAAATTAGCAGTGTACGTAAATATAGCGAAAAATATGATAAAAATAAGAATAAAGATTACATTAAGTTGAATTAATTTTTCTTATACGCAACTTGAATTAGAAGTGGAATTTTTATGTATTCTTATGTTCCTAACTATAGTATCTATTATTTATACGCATAATTATTTAAGAATATTGAATATAAATATCTTTTCGAATGTTTCCTTTGAACTAGAACTCTTCTTCTACAATGAAGCCTAAAAATTTTATGTCAATATTGAAATGGCCATTCAGACATATAAAAAACACGGAGGTGTTTCAAAAAACGCTAACTGGAATGTTGATTTTTTTAACTGGAACTTCTTTTTGTTTCGGGTATGGTTTAGGGAATATAGCAGATACTTTTGATCCTTTGATAGATTAATAAGTAGTATATTACATACCTAGGGGGAAACTGTTTCATTCTCGGTTTTATTCCTGTCGAGAGATAAATAGCTAACCGAGACGCGTAGCGTCGAGGTCAACTTTATCTCGAGACAGGAATAAAACTTTTCACCGTGGTATGTATACTATTTCATTCGCAACCACTTTATTCTAAACAATAATTGGCAAAATTATTATATTTTGATACGACAGGTTGTGACGCGCATGAATGGATGAACGAGATTCCCAGTGTCCCTACCACAAAGGGGTCGGGAATTGATCGCGCGTGAATGGATGAACGAGATTCCCAGTGTCCCTACCTACAAAGCGGTCGGGAATGGATTCATTTCCAACTGTTGCGACGGCAATCACTTTTCCGACCGGTTGGAAAGTTACAAGTTGGGAATAGCTCATTTTCCAACTTTTTAAAAGTCAGTAATGATCTTATTACATATATGGTTGCGAATAAAATATATTTCGACTATTATTAGTCTTCTTCAGTTTACATTATAAAACTACGCTAACTGTAATAAAATATGAAGTTTTTAATGTTCTCCATTCCATTCCATTAATTAATTTGAGGTATTTTGCTGAAATCGTATTATATATTTCGTCAGAAAATATGCATACCTCGCCAAACGGCCAAGTAAAAAATGTATCACCTTCCATAACTAGAATGCTTCCGATATCCACAAATTTAGGGAAATAATTAAACTCTACCAAACATTTTCCCAAAATTCATACATGTTTAGTCACTCCATTAACAAAATTCGCCTTAAAATTTGAGCGATAGAAGCTTTTTGATGAGATGAGAACTAGTATACCTGTATTATACAGGTACACTAATAAGAACTATTGTATATTAGCAAAATTAGCCAACATTCATCACGTTATCGTTAAATTGTCAAGATTTTTATATACCGAAATCATATGAATATGGAGAATCTGGTTTACGCCAAGGGATGCAATTCCAAGAAAAAATCTATGCGATGACTGTTGGTTCTCAATCAGAAGAACTCAAAACAAGATGGTAAAATTGAATTAGAAGTGACTATAAATTACAGAAAATGTTGAAGTATCGATGTATGTGCAATGGAAGATTCAATTTTACTATCACCTAGTTTTCCCTTGCCACACAACCAGATAATATGATTACTTATTTATAATAATTATTAATTTTCAAAACGTATTTATATTGTTACGTTTTTAACGTTCGGGCTATTTACACATTACTAAAACTAACGCACTATTTCTACGATACATTTATTTATTATTACATACGGATTAACACACTTATTTACTTATATCACTCTTAACGGCAACGGTGACGTGTCGCGTCAGGGCCGCTCTAGCATCGACTGGAAAATGATTCATCCGTGTACACCTGCGTTCGAGGCCGCCCTTCGGCAGCCTATGATTCACGCGCTGGAAGCCGCCTCTGGAATTTCTAGTATAATCGAGGCACCGGGGCAAATAACCGTCAGCCGAATCGTTACACTGTCCCCGCCTCAGATCGTTCTGTCCCAGAACGAGTTGCGTCGGGTGCCTGTCTTCTCGCTCTTGTGCGGGTCCGATGGCGGTACCTACAGGCGGTGCCCTTCTTGCGAATGGACTGGCTGAAGAAGCAGCAGCCCACCGTGGTCTCCAGGCCTCGCAACGGCTGTAACAGCACACCTCGATCTGGACGCCGGTTGTCTCTTGTACTGCCGATCGGTAGGCCATCAGGAACAGGTGCATGTACTGGCCCCAGTCACGCTGATGCTCGGAAACCACCTCGGACAGATGCTTCCCCACGGTTCGGTTCATCCTTTCCGCCATGCCGTCCGATTGAGTATGGAGGGCAGTGGTCCGGATCCTGCGTATCCCCAGTAGCTTGCAGACGTTTCGGAATAGTCCAGACTTGAAATTCCGGCCCTGGTCGGAATGTAACTCCAGGGGGACTCCAAAAACGGCCGAAGCACTCATTCACCAGAACATCAGTGCCAGTACCGGTCTCTTGCTTCGGAACGGCGTACGCTTCGGGCCACTTGGGAAAGTAGCCCATACACACCAAGATGTATTTATTTCCCGCTTCGGTTTCGGGGCATGGTCCGGCGATGTCAATGGCTATCCCCTCGAACAGACCACCGACGTTGTACTGCCACGTCGGAGCTCTACGTCTTCCAACCGGTCCGTTTCCTGTAATGCATGCTTCGCACCTCTGGCACCACTCTCGGACGTCACCTTTGCAGCTCGCCACGTAGAATCTTTCTTGGACCTTCCGCAACGTCTTCTTCAATCCAACGTGTCCCCCAGAAGAGCCATCACGCAGGTGGCGCAGAACCTCGGCCACTCTACTCCTTGGAAACATCGATCGTGATCTCGTTGCCCTACTGTCCTCATCTTCCAAGATTCTGGTCAGGACGTTGTTGTCCAGATGCAAGGAGTCCCATTGCGCCCAATAAGTCTTCACCGTTGCGTTGGTGTCGGAGACCTCCTGCCAGGTAGGTCGACAGCCATCTTGCTTCCCTGCTATAACCGTGCCTAAGTCGGGGTCGTTCTCCTGGCTGCTCTGCAACTCGTCTGGCTCCCACGAGTCGTCGACTACAGTGGTACGATCAATGGGTACCGCACGACTCTCCAGTTTCGAACAGTGGCCGCAGTCCGCAGGGCAGGGCCTCCTGGATAACGCATCGGCGTTGCGGTGGGCTGTGCCAGGCCGATTATTTATTTCCAAGTCGTACTCTTGTGGGCGCTCGATCCACTTAGCCATCTGTCCTTCAGGGTTCTTGCACTGCAGTAGCCATCTCAGAGTAGCATGGTCGGTCCTCAGCAAAACTTTTCTGCCAAACTCGAATGATTTATGTTTTCCTACGTCAGTACGGCCGCTGGGATGATGAACTCTCGGTTCGTCCTTGCAGAGTAACATCATCCGCCCATACCGCTTGTGCCGCGATCTCTCCTCTTGGGTGTCGGGAAAGCTCCTCCCCACCCACGTGCAACTCGCCGCGTCTCAGGTCCAAAGCGCACATACACTTACCCACAACATGCATTCCCACGATGCACTCGTCCGCAATGTCAGCATAATCGGGCTCAACCACGCGCACCACGTTGCTCCGGAGATCGCCATCCAGGTATGCATCCACGACCCTCTCGGTTCGTCCCTGCAGAATAACATATTCCGCCCATACCACTTGTGCCGCGATCTCTCCTCCTGGGTGTCGGGAAAGCTCCTCCCCACCCACGTGCAACTCGCCGCATCTCAGGTCCAAAACGCACTCACACTTATCCATAACATCCACTCCCAGGATGTACTCGTCCGCACTGTCAGCCATCAGGTCCCGATGCTTGAGGGTTTGATTCCCAATCTTCAAATCAGTTTCCCCATGTGTGGTCACCGCGCCCCCCGTGGCAGTGCGAAGGCGTGTCTTGTTGTGCAGCAGCTGACCCTCGTCCCTTACTACGTCGGACCTGGCGATGGACTTCGTCGCTCCAGTATCCAACAGCAGAGACCGAACTCTTCCATTTATTTTCCCATCAAGCTTTTGGACTACTTTCTCTTCTGCGGCTTCCAGCTCTTCCTGCCCGGCTCCCGGCTGTTCCCCACGCTTATTATTAAGATCCTCTAGTCAGTCTAGTCCTTTCAAGATCCTCTTTCGCCCGGCTCTCAATTCTTCCTTAAGTTCATCCTTGAGGTTTTCTTGAGTGGCTTTCAATTTTTCCTCAAGTTTTTCTGCCTTCTTTCGGCCGGCTTTCAATTCCTTAAGTTTTTGGATTGCTTTTTCTTGCTCGGCCTTCAGCCATTCCTTAAGTGGTTTCGCGGCTTTCCGCTGTTCCTCAAACTTATCTTTAAGATCCTCTAGCGCGGCTTCCCGCCCGGCTTCCAGCACTTTCTCAAGAACCTCTAGCGTTTTTTCTGCCTTTTCTTGCGCCTTCTCTGCCTTGCCTTGGCCAACTTTCAACTCTTGCAAAAGTTGGCTTAGTCGGCCTTCCATCTTGCTGCTCTTCAAACGCATCCAACTCTATACACTACAATTTATTTATCTGACGTCGTTTTATCGGCACTTGTTAACAATTTATTTATTTACTGTTTGTGCGATAATTTTCTTATAGCCCCCGGTACAAAACCCGACACAAAACCCGCACACCTGACGCCACTGTTACGTTTTTAACGTTCGGGCTATTTAAAAATTATAACGATGCTTCTTGTATTAAACATTTATTTACAACAATGAATTATTACGATTATTATTTAAAGCACACACGAGAATTATCAAGCAGATTACACCTTACTAAAACTAACGCACTATTTCTACGATACATTTATTTATTATTACATACGGATTAACACACTTATTTATTTATATCACTCTTAAACACTAAGGATGTATTTCTATTTATATGGTTATCTATTTATTTATTTCACGAGAGGTTATGTACACGCGGTTATTTATATGGGGATTCTAACAAGCCTCGACGTGAGTTCGAACTGGCGGAGAATTATTTCAGAACTGAACTGCGGGTGAACTCCGCCCGCTTATATATCACGCCAGTAATTTCTTCCAGAAGCCTCCAGATGTTCTCGGCAACGGTGACGTGTCGCGTCAGGGCCGCTCTAGCATCGACTGGAAAATGATTCATCCGCGTACACCTGAGTTCGAGGCCGCCCGTCGGCAGCCTATGAATCACGCGCTGGAAGCCGCCTCTGGAATTTCTAGTATAATCGAGGCACCGGGGCAAATAACCGTCAGCCGAATCGTTACAATATGATCAAATGGATGCATTGAAAAAAAAATACTTATGACATACGCGAATAAAGACATTTTATCAATTCGGGGATATTGCTTCCCCGTATGGATAAAATGTCTCTTTATTCACTTGTACCATACATAACTATATAACTATTTATCATTTATTCTACCGTTATATTCGTATCCGATAGCTGTGCGTAGCATAATAGCATGCTAGATCGAGAGCTCGCTCGTATCATATGCACTAAGTAGCTATGGGCTGTAGGATTCTGGGCTTCGAACTTGTATGGGATTACGAGCTTATTGTCATATTTACAAATATTGCTCTCCTGAAAATGTATTCCGATCGGTAGCTTTACTTCTTGGAAATATTGTGCAAGCATGGCAATAAAAGTAAACTGCAAATGTGAAAGATTAATTAGATAGAGCATTCTCCCATCGTTGTGAATGGTGTTGGAATCATCTTACATAATATAGGTTACAGCTGGTGCGTGTTAGAGTAATTTGGGTTGTTTCGTGCAGTTTTATTCAAATATGGCGGAGAATAGCATAACTAATATGGTCTATATTCATTTTAAAAGCTTATAGTTAGTTGAAAATGTTAGAATAAAACAACTTGGATTGGCTACACCGGTATAAATTCTCAACCAGTAGGATAAAGTTGAAACTTGTAATTATACATTTTTCTGTGGACATTTACAGGAAAAACAAACAGATTTGTGGATGTCATACATTAAATGCGGTTTTGTTTTCCATTTGTTCTATTTTATTGTAATGAAATGGGCAAAAACCTGGTCAAGATTAGAATTTCAAGATCTCAAACATTTAAATCAAGAGGGTTCCCATCCTCGATCTCTTTTTTCTAGCAAAGCTTAGTGGTGAAAACATGGCTATAGTAAAAAAAAGCTAAAAGTAATTTCGACGACTTCGGCACTTTTTTGATAAAAATGCAGTTGCTAGTCAGTTTTTCAAAAAAGTTTTTGAATTTCGAGTTATACGATCAAGTTGTATTTTTTATGTGGAACTCATAGTTGGCTATGGCCTACATAATATATAGTGTCCGTCATAAATGTGGATACATATGGAATTTTTTATTATCCATTAATCAGAAAATGTTCTTGCATATTCTCAAACTAAAAATGCTAAAATTTAATATCTCCTTTTGTATACTGTACGGGAGAAGTTTGAAAATATAAAAATTACTTAAAAATAGAGTACCCTTATGTCTCAAAATACACAAAAATGTTATTTGAAAAAGTTGTTAAAAATTAATATAAGGTGTCAAATATGAAGCCACAGCTACCTATTCCGAAAAACAATTTTTACTAGTTGTTCATATTTTTTCTTACCATCCTGTGTATTACGAAAAATGGAATACTTCAAAGTTATTATTGGATACAATAAGTACGTATTTTCGAACTTGAGTTTCACTTACTTAGCAACCAGAAAATTATGTTAATCGAAGTTAGTGCTAAAACATGAAAAAAAAATGTGTCCAAAGTGAACAAAGCAGGTATCTTCAAAAAATGTAATTATAAACGATCCGAATATAAATAACAATGTAAACAATTATAATTTTTTACTGAAATACCAGGTGGCCATAAATATCTGTGATCTTGGTAGCCATGAAATTAGCTACCTATAAATGTTGGTTAGCACTATACCGATGGGGCCACAATTATATATAACAGCAATGTGATAACATGAACAAGAAAATAATTCGTATTGCTTGAGTAAGAAAGAGATAAACAATAGCAAATATTCGAGAAGGCTTGACGCTTAATTTAATTATGACATTTGTCAACTAAACATGCCTACTAAAATAATTTTTCGTATGGCCATATCTTTCTTACTCAAGCATTCTATTTTGTTATTCATGTTATCTCATTGCTGTTATATCGAGAGATAAAAAAAAACTCATCCTCAGCGAGCTGTGAAATTCAAACGTTTGAATAACATGTTGGTGGTACTGTAAGTCTATGTCAAATTTGAGGTTAGCAGGTTAGGTTTCGCGTCAGTCTGTGTCAAAACTGACGCAAAACCTAACCTGCTAACATCGAATTTGACATAGACTTACAGTTCTACCAACAACTCTCAATATATAATTATGACCCCACCCGCATTTCAATTATAATAATAAAAAATCTGGTGTGATACACTCACACAACTTCCTTTTACAGTGATCTTATAATTAGTCAAAAATTTCATTTTTAATTTTTAACCATTTGTTAAAAATTTTCAAAAATTACAAATTCTACAAAAACGGTACAAAATCGAGTGTTAGTTGAAGAGACAAATTTTCTCTAGAATTTTAAGGTGAATTCAAAAATGTAATAATATACCGGGTGTTTTATTTAAAATAGGAGTTAATAAAAAAAATAGAAAAAAAAACAAAAGAAACCCACTTTAGAAGTATTCAACTGGAAAATTACCTATCTCACATCAATACACATTAAAAATGTAAGAAAAATGTAAAGTTTAAAAAAAATCGTTAGAGCCGTTTTTGAAAAAATTGAAAAAAACTGAAAAATCACAAGAGTAAACACCTACTTCCGGTTATGCGATTTTCTTCAAAAGCTTGCTGTCTCATCTACATAGTACACAAAACTTATATATGAAGTTTCAATGCCATACCTCTTTTCGTTTTTGAGATATTCTGTTCACAGACAGACAGACACACAGACAGACACACAGACAGACACACGAAAAAAATATGTTTTTTGGGATCAGGGGACTCTAAAACGTGAAGATCTGTTGAAAACTTAATTTCGAATTTTTGGGGTAAATCCAATACTTCCTTTATAGTAGTAAAAGGAAGTAAAAAGTAAATAAATCAATACTATCCCTTTAATAAGTCAATTTAAAGCATGGTGTAAATATTAAAAGAACCTGTTTACGTTGCAAACTGCTATAAGCGATGTTAGTCATATTATGTCTTACAAGATAGCGTAATTAATATCAGCCGTTTATTGCTAGAATTCAGAAACTGTCACCAACAGAAATCTATTTCGAATAGTGTCGCCATCGGCACAATTTCAGCGTTTAGAGTTATATCCCGTTATTGGCTGCCAACTTCTTTTCAGGTATATTTGATATCGCCTTGTCAAATAGGGAGTATGGATTATGACCAGAGAAAGAATAAAAGAATGAAGTGAAACTCTGCTGCACATCATTTGGTTGTACGTATTGTAGGTGAATGTTGTTGCTGTCATTTTGAAGATCTCGCCAAGGGCAAACTTTCTGAAGAAGTTATAAAAATGTAAGAATCGAGGGGGCGAAAATACGGGGGTTAAAACGACATTTTGGACACGAAAGCATTCGGTGCTGTTACATCGCATACTTTTTTAAAGATCCAAATGTGATTTAGGCTATTTGGAAAGAGGATAAAACAGCGCTCATCGTACTGGTTGTTTTTTTGGGGTCTACGATGCACGGGGGCGAAGTCACAGGGGTATAAAGCTGAGCTGAGTTTGTAGAAAATTGGGTTTTCACATAAATAGTTGGAAAGAAAAAATGTCGAATTTCGTTTTTGGCAGTATGTGGGTGAATCTGTGGGTTGTAAAGAATTTTGCGGCTCACGCGGATTTGGAGGTTGCAAAATGGGAAAAACATTATAATTATCAGAAAAACCTTAAATCAATATTTGTGTGAAAGTCGCTGTTTGGAGACTTTCTACTGGTTGATTGTATTTTTTAAGAGAATTCGGGATGTGGGAATTTTACGGCCCAGGTAGATTTGGGTGTTGCAAAATGGGGAAAACGTTATAACTATCAGAACAACGTTAAAATCAATATTTGTGTAAAATTCGCTGTTTGGAGACATTCTACCGATCGATTGTATTTTTTACGAACATTCGGGATGTGGGAGTTTTGCAACCCAGGTTAATTTAGGGGCTGCAAAATGGGGAAAACGTTATAATTATCAGAAAAACATTAACTTAATTTCGAATTTTTGGGGTGAATCCAATACTTCCTTTATACTAGTAAAAGGAAGTAAAAAGTAAATAAATCAATACTATCCCTTTAATAAGTCAATTTAAAGCATGGTGTAAATATTAAAAGAACCTGTTTACGGTGCAAACTGCTATAAGCGATGTTAGTCATATTATGTCTTACAAGATAGCGTAATTAATATCAGCCGTTTATTGCTAGAATTCAGAAACTGTCACCAACAGAAATCTATTTGGAATAGTGTCGCCATCGGCACAATTTCAGCGTTTAGAGTTATATCCCGTTATTGGCTGCCAACTTCTTTTCAGGTATATTTGATATCGCCTTGTCAAATAGGGAGTATGGATTATGACCAGAGAAAAAATAAAAGAATGAAGTGAAACTCTGCTGCACATCATTTGGTTAATTAACTACAAAATCATTTTTTTAAATTTTTTCTCTGTTGAAGATAGAAAACCAACTATTGACTGTCAAAAAGAAAGTATTCTATAACCAAACATGCATGCAGTATTTTAACATTGAAAATTTTTAACGAATTAGAAGTGTGGCGCTAGTACGGGGCTCCAGAAGCGATTTGTGTGACGCTTGGAAAGTGAGCAGTTTTCGCCAAATTTTGCAAGTTGTACGTATTGTAGGTGAATGTTGTTGCTGTCATTTTGAAGATCTCGCCAAGGGCAAACTTTCTGGAGAAGTTATAAAAATGTAAGAATTGAGGGGGCGAAAATACGGGGGTTAAAACGACATTTTGGACACGAAAGCATTCGATGCTGTTACATCGCATACTTTTTTAAAGATCCAAATGTGATTTAGGCTATTTGGAAAGAGGATAAAACAGCGCTCATCGTACTGGTTGTTTTTTTGGGGTCTACGATGCACGGGGGCGAAGTCACAGGGGTATAAAGCTGAGCTGAGTTTGTAGAAAATTGGGTTTTCACATAAATAGTTGGAAAGAAAAAATGTCGAATTTCGTTTTTGGCAGTATGTGGGTGAATCTGTGGGTTGTAAAGAATTTTGCGGCTCACGCGGATTTGGAGGTTGCAAAATGGGAAAAACATTATAATTATCAGAAAAACCTTAAATCAATATTTGTGTGAAAGTCGCTGTTTGGAGACTTTCTACTGGTTGATTGTATTTTTTAAGAGAATTCGGGATGTGGGAATTTTACGGCCCAGGTAGATTTGGGTGTTGCAAAATGGAGAAAACGTTATAACTATTAGAACAACCTTAAAATCAATATTTGTGTAAAATTCGCTGTTTGGAGACATTCTACCGATCGATTGTATTTTTTACGAACATTCGGGATGTGAGAGTTTTGCAAGCCAGGTTAATTTGGGGGCTGCAAAATGGGGAAAACGTTATAATTATCAGAAAAACATTAAAATTAATATTTGTCTGAAATCTGCTGTATGTGGACTTTTTACTGGTCGATTATATTTTTAAAAGAATTTGGGATGTGAGAATTTTGCAGCGCAACTAGATTTGGGGGTTCAAAATGGGGAGTAATTATAATTATCAAAAATTCGTAAAATATTTGTCTGCAATTTGCTATTTGGAAACTTTCTACTGCTCGATTATATTTTTGAAGAAAATTCGGGATGTGAGGACTTTGCGGCCCAGATAGAGTTAGGGTTTGCAAAATGAAAAAAAATTATTATCAGAAAAACACTTACAATCAATATATGTGAGAAATTCGTTGTTTGGAGACTTTCTACTGGTGGATTGTACTTTTTAAGAGAATTTGGAGTGCGGTTGTGAGAGGGCGGGGGATTTTATGCCTTATTTTCTTAATTTTTAAATAATGAAAATGTGCAATTTTGTTTGATTCTGGTCATTTTAAAATTATAATATTGCAAGTAAATACTAAATAGCGTGATACTAACGGAGATTTGGAATGTATTTTTCTCTAACATGAATAATATTTCGTGGTTTAAGGTCATTGCTGCGTTGCACTTGTTCGTAGAATGGTAGACGCTCACTGACAGGGTTGGAATGTTACCAGCTGTTTGTACTAAAACTTAATGCGAGATTGGAATAGTAAGTCGTGTAGGTGTCTTGCTTTGTCCGTCGAACTCGAGGAAGAGTTCCGTTGTTAGTGATTAACCACTACCCCAGGTGTATGCGTGGGGAGCCTACCAGGGAGCGTATGAGTTTTTTAAATGGTTTTAGAGTTACCAAGAATCGAACCCAGGCGGCTTACCGCCTGAAAGTCGAACATATACTCAGGGGGGCCATTCGCTCACCACATGTTATTTGAGTTGAAATATGTTTTGGAACAAAACTATTTAAGATATTACACAGCTGGGTACCTCTATACTCTGGCTTGATAAAGAGAGGTTGTTGAGTAAGAAGTATTATCTTCTTTTGTTGTACAGTAAGAGTTTAAATAAAGGTTATAAATGACTACTTCTCGAAATTATTATTCAACTAAAACCCATCTCAATTACATATGCTTCAAAATTTTCCTTTTTAATCGTATATTATCAGATCAATATAAATAAGTGTTATGCATGACATTTGAGATCGAGGCAGTAAATTTCAAGAATAATGACAAGAGTATTCTAAAGTCTCAGACGGATCAACAAAATTTATAAACGATAAATTATTGTTAAGGGTTATCTTGATTTTACTATCGTCTTCGGAAGTTATAAGATTTTGCGGCACAAACTTGCATTTGTAAAGAACATTTTAACACATTTTAGCAGGAAGCATTGGCGAAACACCTAATTCGA
>OW679198.1:16553352-16677324 GCA_940337035.1 Agriotes lineatus | reverse complement strand
ACAATTATATAAACTCCACTGCATAGTCGACATCTCGACATCGAAAACAAACAAATGGTAAAATTGAAAACCAAACAATAGTATATTATATCATGAGGGGCTAAAGTGCACCATTTAATCCCGCGAGTGGAGTTTGTTGCCTCGAGGGCGAAGCCCGAGGGCAACAACCACTCAAGGGATTTAGGCACTTTAGTCCCGAGGTATATACGCTATTTTTTGCACTTTTGGGAACATTATCATCAAACATTTCCAAAATTTGGAATCTGTCAATTTGGAAACTGACAATTACAATTTATTAAAAACCGAATTGCAGCAGGTCCTGGATAGCCTAAATCAGTTGGCAGTACTGAAGTGTATTGTCAGTATATGTCAAATTCGAGATTTGCAGGTTAAGTTTTGCGTCAGTGTGTGTCAAATGACAAACAAAACCTAACCTACTAACCTCGTGTGTACATAAATTTACCATAGTTACGGTAACATTTTTACTTTAGTCCCTAGGAATTAAATGAGCTACTTTACGGGGACTAAAGTATCAACTTTAGTCCCGGAAGAGCAAAAAATAAATTGTTAACATATTTTAAAAACTCGTCACTAGTAGGCTTTTAAAATACGACATATTATTTTTAACAGAGTTTAAACGACTAATTATTTCTTTCTCCACGAGCAAAACTCCTCTTAATTGATGATACTCAACACTGAGCTATCAAATTTGACGTTAATTAAAATTAACAATTACTGAAATATTGGGAAATTAAACAAATCTGATAGCAAGGATAATGAGAACGAGAACTAATTTCGCCACAGTATTTTCCGGCCACCGAGTAGTCACTCTTTTGGTTAACTGATACGTTAAAATAGCACATATACAAAATCGATTATACTATAGTAACTTCACTAGGCAACGCAATACATAATTTTTGTCAACTTGATATTGTTTTCATGGAGATGACTTTCAGCTAGGTTAATACAAACAAATCGAGCTGTCAATAAAATATTTATTTGTTCCTAATATTAAGATTTACTCAAAAAATAATCAAATCGAATACGAATACGAATACGCTGACGCGGTCGGACTATTTAACCTGTCAAACTGACACTCTTTAATTATCGTGCAACAAGTTATCGACATATAACCTGATAATATCGAAGTACTTATAGTATTACTTCTGATTATCTGATGCCCATTATTCAAATCATTGTCTTTTTCTAATTTTAGTATCGCATTAGTTCTTTATCACAATTTTTAGTGAGGTGATGAGACAGCCTACAATCTGTGGGTGTAAAAATGACTATTTACGGATATCTATGATTCAAAAGCTGCTATCAATAATTATTACAGCAGAATTATCAACAACAACTGTAAATACGTATTTTGTGACATTTTATATAAAAAAAATATACACAAAACTAGAAATACCAGTAGGTTAGGTTACGTTTACTTACGGTGTGTAAATTTGTTTTCTTTGTAAATTGTATATTATGAAAGATAAATTCAAATTACCTTATTTATAAATAAATAAAGATATGACGTTGCATAATTTATATTTTAAGTATAGGCATACTTTATATTTAATTATTCATTACAAATTTATTTATTTATTTAGCGTATGGCTACACACACAGATAACTACAACAGATATAAATTTCAGCTTCTGTTTAAAGGATAAGGTGCAAATAGTATAACACTAAGGTATAAAATGTGGTGTTATGTGTTAACACAAGTTGACTAAATAAATGCTCTATGTCTCTGTGATGATTTGTGCAATAATGAACAAACAGGTTAAACCTTAAATCGAGTGTATTTACACCATATGGCTACAAATATATACTAACGATCCTACTGGTACCAATTGGTAGCAAATGTATTGATAAGATTCTCTTCTTATATCTTAATCATGATGCTTATCCGCCTTTCGGTTGATGAGATTCTTTACTCCAAAAATGTAAAGACCACCAATGCGGTAGCAAGCAGTGGCTTTACAGAAATACCAATAAGTTACTATATTACCATATTTCAATAAAAAATAAATTAGGTAACTCCACGTGTTTAACAAAACATAGAATATCATTGAATGGTGTTAACATACTAAACAACTTTTTTACCCTTACTAACGCTCATTAAATTTAAACGTTTTTAAAAGTTCGGCGAATATCTTCAAAGTATTAATGAGTGACTTTTTTACGTTAGCTGTTTTGTGGAGCAACTATTTAAATCAATCTCCGGCTTGGCCGCCAAAGTAATAAAACCGAAGATAAAAGCGCGGTCTTTAAACTATATTATTGGGTGCTGAAAATGTCACTTTGCAGTCGAATGCAGTTTATCGTAACACACGGCACAGTAATGCATATCACTCACGTATGTACTGTAAATATTACTTCATCTACAATGAAGTAAAATCCCAGAAATAAAATTAAAATACAAGAAGTTGTCTTAATTTTCCTACAGGGAAATGATACATTTTATTAAGATAGAGCATGTTTAACAGGCCGTCGGAACTACTTAAAAGAGGCGATCAATTATATAAATGAACGTGTTCTCGTCGCAGGCCTTAAAATAAGTAAATAAATATAAATAGCAGCCAAACTTCCGCCACAATTTTTTTACCAAGTTTTAGACTAAATCCGAGTCAATAAAATGTGTTGCACGATAATAGTTATTAAGGTACCAAGTGCATTATGAGTAAAATAAGAGCCCAAGATTGTTCGTGTACTAACCGAGGGCTTTGGCCCGAGGTGTGTACAACAATCGCGGGCTCTTAGCTCATAATGCCCGTGGTGCCTTCAAGGTTTTATGTCCTACCAATTTTCTTACCTAATTCATATTCATATTCAATTCATATAATTACTATGATATGGTATTTAAGATTGATCAAGTTAGCTGATCTAAGTTAGATTTGTGACATTAGCTGAGCTGTCATTAATTTTCATTGTGACAGTGGTGCATAATAAAGTTGTATCCATGGAAACAAATACTGTTAATTTTTCATAATAACCCTAGTGTTCTTATGAAGAAAATAATTGCCCTGGAGCGTTATTTTGTATCCAAGATACCTTAAAATAGAGTCATTAATTTCAATTAATGTACTGGTAGGACATAATAGTTATTTAACCAACAAGTGTGTTAATGAAGGCGATTAATAATCGAAACTGTTTAAAACACGAACGAGCGACAGCGAGTGAGTGCCTTTAATAGTTGAGATTATTAATCGCCCATTAACAAACGAGTTGATTACAAAATGTTTTCGTTGACCGCAAAATCTTTTTTTGTGGCGAAAAATTTGATTAGTACGAGGCATGCCTTTTATGTTTTGTCGTTTGAGAAAAAAATAAACAACTAGAACCTTATATACATTTTATTGTTTTTCAAAGTATTCACCACGATATTTTATGCACTTTATCATACGCTCGAACCAGTTTTTGAAACATTTATTCCACTCCGAGGTAGGGGTACTCAAAATTGCCGATTTGAAAGCTTCGACTGCTTCTTCACTAGACTGGAACCGTTGACCAAGAAGATTTTTCTTAATTTTGGGAAAAGTACAAAAATCGTTAGGGCTTAAGCCAGGACTATAGGGAGGGTGGTCCAGAATTTCTACGTTTTGCTGCTCCAAATACTCAATTGTTTGGCGAGCGGTATGCGAGCTTGCGTTGTCATGATGCAGGATGATGTGTCGCTTTGGGTTGGTTTTCCGAAGCTCGGTGATAACTTGTGGTAAACAGACTATGGTATACCACTCTGCATTAACTGTCCTACGATCCTCTAGTTCAATCGTCGCAACGTGACCTGTTTTCGCTACGAACGTGGCCACCATTTTCTTTGAAGTGCTTCGGGAGCGAACAACTTTCGTCGGTTTTGGCTCATCTTGGAAGACCCAGACGGTCGATTGCTGTTTAGAATCAGGATCATAGGCATAAATCCAAGATTCATCACCACTGATGATGTCGTAGACGTGATTTGACTCTCTTCGGTTGAATCATTGAAGAGTTTACCTACACCATTTAACACGAGCCGCCTTGTGATCGTCGGAAAGCAAATGCGGGACCCAACGGGAGACCAGCTTTCTCACACCAAGCGCTTCATGCAGAATCTTTTGAATTATTGTCCCTTAAATGCCTAATGATGTTTCAATCTCACGATATGTCACATGACGGTCTTCGATGATTAGTTGTCTCACAGCAACGATGCTATCTTCAGTAAAGGCGGTTTTTGGGCGTCCTTCACGAGATTTGCCACTAAGGCTGGTATGTCCACGCTGGAATTCTAAATACCAGCGTTCGACGGTTCTAAGACATTGGGCTTCATCATTGAACACTGAAGTCAGCTCCTCGAAACATCGAAGTCGTGTTAGTCCTCTTCGAAAGTTGTAGAAAATTATTGCACGAACATTTTCCTTAGAGAAATTCATTTTCGTACGCGACTTGACAACTTTGAAATGACGCTGTGACTAAGCAATTTCACTAATCCTATATTTTTCAATTATTTTGAGCTTCTAGATTTAAAGAGATTCGAACGCTGTACGGTTCTATAATCGAAATTGGCGGTAAATATGTAAACGACAATACATAAAAGGCATGCCTCGTACAACTAACCTCCATGCAAAATATCATCAAAACGTCAAAATCACAAAAACAGTTAATTAATGAAAAAGAGTGTATTAATCAAAAACAGTGTATTAATGACGTCTATTAATCCATCCTTTTTTAGGAAAAATAATTCATTAATATGGAAATTAACAAGCGGTCAACGAAAAAAGTAATTTTAGATTGATCGTTATTTTTAAAGTACGTACTATGCTCACATTCGTTAAGCTTCAATTAGTCTAATTTTTTTATTTGAAGATATTGCTTTTATAAAAGAGATATTACTTGCATTTTGCAAATTATAAAACTTGAAGAATTTAGCTCATTGTTTAGAGATTTGTATTAAAACAAATATTAACCAAACGTGTCTACATGTAATTAAAATATATAATTCCTTTAGATTGTATTTTAACCTTTATTATACCTAGCGTTATAATTTCCGAGACTATACTATAATCTTACGACATAATTTCAACCACATTCGATGTGCATTGTTGCCGGACGGAATAAAACGTAATAATTGTTAGTGTCGCCTGTTTTATAACGGCCACAGAAAGTTACGTATAGAATAGGGATCTGAAAATTAATTTCAGCTCATAGCACTAAAATTCCTATTTTGAATAATAATGCCTTAGAAATTTACCAATCTCTGCCTTCTAACTATCCAATTCTATAAAATTGCCGCGCTTTTAATATTTTTATCGCGTCCTTAATATTTAAACTTTATATATGCTAGAGCAGAACCAAACTGAGTGTTTATTTTATGATCAATAACGGTAAAAACTAACAATTTATATCACAATTCATATACAATCAGTTCTTGCAAAAATACATATCCAAAATGTATTTCAACTAGAAAGGCCGCTCTATAAAACCGATTTGAAATATTCCTCACAACCGTTAACTTTAGCATTTAGCTCAGCAGGTCAATTCAAAACTGCATCAAACCAACACTATCACTTTGACCACCGCTCGAAATAGTCACCTAAAATCTAAACGGATCTCAAAATTAAGTCTTGTAAATACGTAAGATCTCAAAAGCAACTGCGTTGCAGTGGCTACAACTTTAATATACTTCGTAAACGATTGAAACAAATAAATTACGTGCAATTTTACTGGACGGTTTATTTATTTGTAAACTACCATTTAATACAAGGCCAACGTTTCGGCAATTTTTGTATATTGCCTTCTTTGGGGCAAAAACAACACAGATTAAAATTCATATCTAATTAATTACAGTAATACACTAGTTTCTCACATTAGAACATCAATGACTAGAATGAGTAAAACCCTTATCTTATTTAAGTATTAACTAAGGCATTCGTGCATAGTGCAGGTAATTATGATTGTAAAGTACATAATTACTTGCAGTATAGATGCACACATGCCTTAGTTAATACTTTGATATTTTGCTAATTCTAGTCATTGATGTTATAATGTGAAAAACTTGAGTATTGCTGGAATTAACGCATGTATGCATTTTAATTTATGTGTTGTTTTAGCCTTGAAGAAGGCAATAAAAAATTGCCGAAACGATGGCCTTGTATCGAATGGTAGTTAAATACACGTACATCATACATGAATTCAAGGCTCAGTAAAATCGGTGAAGATGGCGATTATCGTTATGAATATGGGTAAATTGGTTTTGAAAATACCCACAGTCCATACTGGGAAATATTTCCTACTGTTCACATAAACGTTTTATAGTAACTAGAAAAATACATACTTACACTATTTACAATCCAAATAGCTATTTATGTATCAAGTACGCACAATATATTTTTAGGGGACGAATAGTAAGTAAAAACAAGGCGATGAAAGAGTCGAGTCTTTAATGAGAAAAATACCCTAAAACTATTTTGCATACAAGATTTTTTGGCACGAGTTTTCTAAACCACCAAATTGATTTAAAAATGTGTTTTTAAATACCGGGATGTCAAAAATTATCCTGATCAAGGGTGGTCATGATTTTAAAATAATATGTCGGAGATCGTCGGTGACGCTGTAAGTCTATGTCAAATTCGAGGTTAGCAGGTTAGGTTTTGCGTCAGTATGTCAAAACTGACACAAAACCTAACCTGCTCACCTCGAATTTGACATAATATTGTTTTGTATTGTATTGTTAATAAAAATAATTCTCTAAAGTGTTGTCATAGCAATTTTAGAGTACTAGGTCCCTAAAGATCAATTTTGCGGCGTGTTTTGAGTTTGCAAAATATAGTCATTTTAGAGACCGAATGCAAAAAATAAACTTAAAAAATCACATTACAAAAATGCTTAGTACTCGTAACGAGATCTGCCACGGCTTGTTCATTTAAAAAAAACAGTATTTCACGTTCTTGTGTGTTTTTTAAAACATATGGAAGCCAGAAGGGGACAAGTCCGTACTATAAGGAGGACCATTTGGAAAGGCTGGAGGAGTTTGGCACAAATTTCAACACGTTTCTCCCTCTGATCTTGCGATAGCACTATGGGAATCCAGCACACGCTAGCTTTGCTAAACTTGAGCACTAATTTTTAATATTTCAACTAAATCACAGACCTTAAACTGAATTATGCGAAAGAACCTCTTCAAATTGTCTTTGAAGACATCAATAGATATTGGCTGCTCTTTCACGATCATAACACATAAACTTTACAATAATGCGTTGGGCGACAGAACTTCACACATCACTTGACGCTAAGGTGAGTATGTCGCCCATTGTTTACTGAAACAAAACACACTCCCGCTTGAATATTGCTAACACACCTTGATTATCACTTAAAGGCTTGACAATGGCTTTTATTTAGTGCCACAAACGTAATAAGTCCAGGTCAATTCTGAACATCTCTAATTCTTAAATCTCTCATTATATACAGTGTGTTTCACTTTACATGGAAGCACCCCTGTATTTTCTTTGTTTTTGTATGAATCGATTTGAATTTTTTACCAGTTGTACAACTCACCAAGAGCCATCTACTCATGTCCTTGAGCGGAAATGACGTTTTTAGCCTGGCCTACTACGATCAAGAACATGGGTCGTATTGTCAATATTTTGCATCGCGTTAGAGTTACAGCAAAAAGTTATTAAGAAAAGTTGTTTAGAATCAAAAGAATACCCCAAATACCGATTTTCGTTTAATAATTCGAATTTTTAATTTTTATCCATAAATTTGTCAAAGTCCCAATTTTCAACTTTTAATTTGGTATTACATGGTGCCATGGAGAAACAACATTTTTATTATTGTTGCAAACGTCATTAGGTCTTAATAATGGCTGAATTACGTTTAACTGTAGCTGAGAAAGTAGAAATAATTGGAATTAATGGTGAAAATGCAAGATCCAATAGAGAAGTAGCTAGAATATTTAATGGAAGGCATCCAGGGCGTGCACCAATTTATCCAGGAACTGTTTCAAAAATTAATCAACTTTTTAATTTAACTGGAAATGTTGTTAAGCCCAGACCAAGAAGAATAGTTCGAGAGCATCCCTCGGAGGAAATGATTTTGGCGGTTTATGACGCTAATCCTCCTGAGATATGGCATTAAATGTAACTATTGCACTATCGAAAATTTTCCGCTGCTTGCATCTTCAGAAACTAAGTGCCAGAAAAAATAGGTGCACGCCTTGGATGCCTTCCATTAAATATTCTAGCTACTTCTCTATTGGATCTTGCATTTTCACCATTAATTCCAATTATTTCTACTTTCTCAGCTACAGTTAAACGTAATTCAGCCATTATTAAGACCTAATGACGTTTGCAACAATAATAAAAATGTTGTTTCTCCATGGCACCATTTACTACCAAATTAAAAGTTGAAAATTGGGACTTTGACAAATTTATGGATAAAAATTAAAAATTCGAATTATTAAACGAAAATCGGTATTTGGGGTATTCTTTTGATTCTAAACAACTTTTCTTAATAACTTTTTGCTGTAACTCTAACGCGATGCAAAATATTAATACTACGACCCACGTTCTTGATCGTAGTAGGCAAGGCTAAAAACGTCATTTGCGCTCAAGGACATGAATAGATGCCTCTTGGTGAGTTGTACAACTGGTAAAAAATTCAAATCGATTTATACAAAAACAAAGAAAATACAGGGGTGCTTCCATGTAAAGTGAAACACACTGTATTTTTTTGAAGATGGACTTTGTTAATTTATAGTAATTCATAACTGATTATTATTAAACCATAATTTTATTATTTATTGTGCTATTTTAACTCTCGATACGATTCTAATATGGTTAATGACAGGACTACAAAATGTAATCTCATAAAATAGGTTTAGGCTTTTTGTATGTACTATGAAAAGCAGTACATAACGTTGGTAAAAGTAGACATGCAATTTTATCGCTGGTTAAGAGCAGTGGCGGCTCGTTATAAGGAGCCAAGGAGCTATGACACTACTATAACAAATCAAGCGGCGGAGAGCGACGACGGAGGTAAAGCCAAAGCTAAGCTGTTTAGCATTGAATTGGGATCACTTCACCTTTCGCTCAAGTAGTGGCTATGATAGCGCGCGTTTCGAGTTACTAATTTCGATTCTTACAACTTTGGCGCGTAGGCTGATTTCAGCGAGTACAGATGTCCGGGAATTTTATTCGTACGCTAGACGACCCAACGCGAAGGTGATATTTTAATCACATCTATTTGTATAAATTAATAGTTCTCATTACATTATTGTATTAATTATTACTTGGTTTCATGATACCTTTGATTAATCACGCAGTTGTTGGAAAAGTATATGGTATCCCCGATGAATAAAATTTGCAATGTTTTAAATAAGCATTTTTCGTCGTATTCGCTCGCAAGAAAGCTAAAAAGAAAGCAGTTAGGTAGACCTACCAATGAATTACTATTATTATATTATACGTATATTTTAAGGGGAGCAAAACTTAATTCTCAAACAGTCAATACATTTTTTGTCGAATTATACATTTAAACGAAAAAAGAAAGAGAGATATTCGATTCAGTTCATCACTTTTTATTAGTCCATAAAGTTTGATAATTTTTTTCACTAATGCTAATTTTTGTAAGTATATATGCGAAATATTTAGATTTAATAAAGCTACAAAAAGTGTATTTCGGACAAACATTGATCATTAGCATTGATACTCAAGTAATAAAATAGTATTACACTCCCTCTTCTATATATTTTAAATCATTATATTCTCTTCCTAAATATAATTCGTAGTATGCCTATTAATCTATAATTTTTTAAGAACATCATTTCGTTATAATCCCAATGCTAGTATGCCTATTAATCTATAATTTTTTAAGAACATCATTTCGTTATAATCCCAATGCATGAAACTGCAACTCGTTCTGCGGAGTCCCTGATAATAACAGGCATGGAAGCATTAGCGTAATTATCGTTTTTATTCTATAGTTTCACACCGGCTTTATAATTTCAAACTCGGGCCATATTTCGAATTGTAGCAATTATATCACTTGAAATACACAACGCAAAATGCACTTCTTAATAGTGTATTTAACAACTAATCATTAAAAATTGAAATATATATTTTGATCCAAAAAGATACCTCGATGCAATAGCCAACCATCTATTGGTAATAACTGGTCGTTACTAAAGCAGTCTTAAATTTCGGTATAACAAAACTGCTATTCTTAGGATTACGGAAAATAAAAATGATTGGCTGCAAGGCAGCACAATGCATTATTTCGTTTATGGTTGTGGCCGTAAAAAGCAATTAGAACTAGACCTTCGATCTTATAAGAAAAACATATCAATCCATTGTTAACTATACATCCAGCAAGGGAATCATTTACGACACGTATCGGACGCCACATAAAATTCTTCAGTTTCTGCTTTTTATTACTGATCATAATAATCGCAATAACAACGGCCCAAGCACTTTATGGGAATAAATTAATATTAGTGTCAGTAATAGCAAACTGACAAAAATATATCTAAAAAATCGATTGATAAATTCTGCGTAATACCTAATACATACCATCAGGTTGAAGGTATTGAAAAAAATGCATTCGAACGATTAAAACAACTTATCTACTTAGAGAAATATGTACTTGTTAAATTGGCTTTTATTTTTATTCATTATTATTAGCCTTTTATCTTTCGGTGTCGACGACCATTCATACCGCGCGGGAAGTGCAATGCAGGTAACGGGCCGCTCCCACGCATCTAAACATATCACACACTCAACCTTAAACGTAACTTACAGCTAACCAAATTAATGGGTTTAAACACATTCCCGCTCAGAGAAAATTTTGGACTACGGCCGGATTTGAATCCATGTCCATCTGGTTGCTAATCACACTGTTAACCCACTCAACCCCTATATTGAAAAAAGACGACACCGTTTATAGTTGTTTTAAATGGTACCTTATCTTCAATATTTTTTACGCATCAGATCAAAATCAAATAGGCAATGACAACAATGGTAAACCATTTGTACTTACCCACAATGAGAAGGATAGGTAGAGCAATTTTAAAAACCGCTACGCAGATGACGTAATTAGGCATGTTGGATGGATGTTAAAATCTGAAAAAAAGAAATATTTAGTTATGCATACGATAGTAATGATTCTAACAACGTTTCTCCACAAATTTGGGACATACAAAAAAAAGTGGATGCATATACAAACGAGAAAACACGGTATACGAATGTCCCTACGTCCCTTAAAGATATTTAAAAAATGTCATATTTAAAATATCGGTATCCGGTCAACTGCCGAACTCTCAGAATCTGAATCCTTTGGAATTTATATTTACGCGACCACAGGTAGAAGTTTAGTGTCTGCACGGACGGTAACTAAAAGACAGTTTCGAGTGGGTTACCACCGGTGGATGTTGTGTTGCAAGAGATTTTGGACCGCATGATAGCCGCCTTAGGTCGAGATAAGAAGTTGCTCGAGAGCTTGGGGCTAGAACGAAGTAATATCGAGCAGTTGGCGGGCGAGCTGGAGTTGCGGAACCCGGCAGACGTGGGAAGTTTTACTTTTCGCATTGTTTGAGAAGCAGCGTACGAGACGTGCTGTTACACAGACGGCTCCTGTAAGGAGGGCGGCAGGGTCGAAACCGCGTTTGTCGCTTTCAACCAAGAGCAAGAGCAACAAAGCGGAGTGGCCAGGATGGTCAACTGAAGCTCTACTTGAGTAGGTTACTAGTCATTCGGATGACACTGCAGTACATTTCACGAGGGTCTCGGTGCTCTCGCACATGCAATTTATTAAAGCTACACTTTACAGTACTACACCAGCTTGGTTTCATAAAACGATTAATGCTATTAACACACTCTTAAAACGAGAATAATAACTAACTTAAAATTAACCTATGCTAAGTGAAACTACCGGAAACGTTTGGCAAGCTCGACTTGTAGGTCCGACATCTGCTTCACTTCCTCTGATTGATTATATTTGACCTTGTTAGTGTCTTTGTATCCGTAAACTAAACTTGCGCCCGCCCGTTACTACTGCCGATCGATTCGCAATCGCCCTTCTTCGAAACTTGCGAAACGCGATCCACCACGCCACCTTGGACAAGAGGGCGGGGACCTCCTCGAGTTCCGTCGGCGACCTCAGTCCCGCCACCACCAGCCCTCTCTCGGCCAAACTTCTGTGCTGCTTCTCTAGCGGGTACTCGAACAAAACGTGTTTTGCCGTATCCAGGCCTTCGCCGCATTCGCAGGCGTCGTCATTAGCCTTACCGATCAGCACCAGGTGGAGCGGTGCACTCGGGCAGTAGGTCTGCGCTTAGAGCATTATGAGATGCGTAGACCCACGAATTCGATTTCACTGAGTGAAGAGACACTCCGGCATCAAGGGGAAAGAGCGCACAGATAAGTTGGCGAAGGAGGCTGCAGCGGGCAACAGCGACATCAGAATCGATTTCGTGCCCAAGAGCCTGGTGAAACGACGTGGAAATTGGCGACGGTCAAGCGACTGACCCATGGATTCATCCCGAATCTTTATGGTAGGAGAAAAATTGTCGAATGACTGGATCGGCACACGGTTTAGCTCGTAACCGGCCACGAGGCCTTTCGTTACTATATGAGGCGAATATGAAAGACCGATGACGACGCATGAGACTGTGGCGAGGGCTCAGACACCGTGAAACACGTGTTGTTTGAATGCACGCTGGAGGCTCATCATAGAGATCTGGATGGATTTGGAGAATGTCGCCTAGCGCGCGAAAAAATCAGAATAGTGGCGTGGGCTTCGGGAGTTATCGCAAAAGAACGTACGATTCGGGTGGAGCGCGACTTACATAAAACAAAGAGCGGGTAGTTTGAATTATAAACACAAAGTATGATCACAATTCAGGTTTATAAACATTTTTCGACTAGTTAATATTAAGAGTGAGTATTTTAAGAATTAAATAATAATACTGTTAATTATCGAAAATATTTATAAAGCATGTTGACAGCCAGTTCAGTACCGAAAGGTAGAGCACTGCAGTAATTTTTGCGATGAATAAATTGTAAGTAAATAAACTATAAGAGATAACCGAGAAAATCGAACGGGTTCAATAATGTTACAGTGCGTTGAGCAGAAACTTGTATTCAGATGCTGGGTGACCATTATAATATTTTCTTTAACCATAGATTCCTGATATAATAGTACATTCCGTTTACAATGTTGAATTACTACTGTATTATTGTTAGAATATAATATTTTGTATCCTTAAAACGAGAGATCACCGACCCATATACCCATCTGAACTATTTTTGTTATTTTAAGCCGCTGAGTAAATGTTTTAGATTTCAGAATATCTTTATAGGTGCTAACACAGCAATACCTAACACTCACAGCAACCTCATAAGAAATAACGATATCTTTGCCATGCGTCGGTAAGCCGAATGCGTACACATCGTTGCCCATACTTATGAACGGTCCCAACAATATCTTTATTAGAGCGTATCTAGGGCGTTAATCTATCTCTTTTGATATAATCTTTTTGTTAATTTGAGGTCCGGTTCTCCATAATCTAGCTAAGAATTAAACACGCCTCTTTTTTCAAAACCAGGCTGGACTGATTCCAGAGACACTAAACTTGAAAGTTAATTCTATAAAATGTAGTGCCTATGGACGGAATCTTTTATTTTAAGCAGATTAGAATTGTTAAATTGGCCTTCTTCACTGTGATTAGTTTATATGAGGCATACGTCGGACAAGCGAAAATTAAGAGTTATAAATTACAAAACAACGTAATATATTAACAACTACGCAATAGGTTACGGGTCACAGAGATATAACTAATTAGCAAACAAGATATAATTTAACGAATAATCTAACAACTATTTTTTATCTGTTTAAAAATATAATAAAATACGACGACTAATTACAGCCAAACCATAATATCATGTAAGTTGTAAGGGTGCGCAAACTTTTTATGCCACTCCCCAATTTTTGTTCAAATACAAACTTGGGCTACCTACCATGGCCGATTTTCATCAATATTTGGTATTTTAAGAGGGGTTCTATGTTGATGATAATTAAAGTAGGGGCAAGAAATCAGACGACGTGCGCCACCAAGCAAATTTTTGTGACGTCATAAATACCACCATTAGATTTACAAAACCGATATTTATTTTCTTCTTTACAGCTCATTTTAAATCATGCGTTTGGTTTAAGCTTAATCAATTACTATACTATGTTTATGACGTCATTACTTTTGATGACGTTTGTCGTCTGATTTCTTGTCCCTACTTTATGAGAGCTAGTATATATCACGAGAACCGACCGCGTGATTTATGAGGTTGAAATTATTTTTTAAACAACTTAGTTTGCAAAGTAATTGAAGCGCCATCTGAAAAAGAGTGATCTAATGATTCTTTGTTAAATTCAAGCACTGTTCCACCAGTGTCGCACAAAAAACACTTTCTCATTTTTGAAAAATGTTCACGTCGAGTGTCGTCGACGCGTCATACACGCTATTGATGCACGCGCATTTACCCCAGAACCAGTCGGACCTGCCAAGCTACGTTCTTGTCTAATGCACGAAGTAGCGCGCGTTCCTCCTCCCTGTTTCCCGCTCGCGCAGACGAGAGAGGGTCATTCAAATGCTGGCAACCATTAGTCGCGAGAGCTTTTACGCAAGCAATCATATTCCATATTCCATCGTGTAGCTGTAGAGGATAGGTTTAGCTTCAATTTGGTACAAAACAATTAACGATACACGCTGAGCAATGATAATTAACGAAAAGGGACCTTTTTACACTTAGCCGTCATGATGGCGTTTCAATTACTTCGCAAACAAATAGACTATGTTGTTTAAAAAAAATAATTAAAACCTCTAATTAGGTATGATATGTAATCTTCCATTAAAATCGCATTTCGATAAAATAACTTATGAGATCATAAATTAAGTGGACGAATCTTAACTAATATTACAAAACATGGTATATTTCATAAAATGTAAAAATAACAAAATAATGCAGACTAAATACACAAAATGAATATTCTAACTGAAATAAAGTCCAACATCAATATATTACTGAAACTATATAGGAAATAAAGTCCAACATCAATATATTACTGAAACTATATAGCGATATGGTAACACAGAAAATGATTTTTGTATGCAGATTTAATTCAACGTGATCTGTGGGCTCATCTCTAACAATTTCGTTGACATTTATTGACTGCAGTACAATGCGATAACGCACACTGTGAATAGCCAGGGTCCCACTGAATAGAGTGAATACGAAAAATTACTGAAATACCGATGGGGCCATAATTATATAGGTTTCCTAAAATTGTACGGAACATAGCAATTCCATGAGTTAGAAAAGGTTCAAATATTATTTAACATAAGAGTAACGGAAATAGAAAATGCAATAATTATTTTGATAGCTATTTACCTATTCGTTGCCTAGCTACCAAATTAGTTATTACATTTTCTGTTTCGGTTACTCTTATGGTAAACACTATCGTATTTAAAAAAAAAAACTCATTCGCAGCATGCCATGATCAAATTGAAGTTTGCCATAACTTGATAGATACCCAGTCAAGCAAATGAACTACCGGAAGTAAGAGAGAACTAAATTGCATCTTGATCTTGAACTATTTTCCTAAAAATATACAAAACACTAAATAAAAACAATTTTTATTGAATGTTATGATTAATGCACTTGTTGTGTAAATGCCATCTTATTTTCCGTTTTGCTTGATACAAGTAAACTTAATGCAGTGTAAACTTTTGCCTATCACAGTGACAGATGTTTTCATAAACAAAATACAATCTGACATTCACCTACAGACTTAAGTTAAGACATGACTAGTTTTTCTATCTTTCTTTCCAAGGCCTACCCTAAATGAGTTTTTTTTTTGAACAGACGATATTTGAACCTTTTCCAACTCATGGAATTGCCAGGTTCTGTACAATTTTAGGCAATCGGTATATAACAGCAATGAGATAGAATGAGCAAGCAAATAGAAGCCAATGCATAAGTAAATATTTGAGTAGGCTTAATGCCTATGTTAATTATGACATATGTCAACTAATAATGCTTACTAACATAATTTTTCTGTATTACGATCTTTTTATTACTCAAGCATTATGTTTTCTTGTTCATACTATCCCATTGCTGTTATACAGAGCCATCAAAAATAAAATTGATCCCGGGAGTCCATGAAAAATTAGACAGTATTTTTTAACTGCATATTATAGAACTAAGACATTTCAACTACAATTAACTGAATTATTAGTTCATGTGAGTTTAACACAGTCTGATAAGCACACAAATATCCAAAAATATGTAATTTAAACCAACATTTACATTAAAATGATAGGTAACATTAAAATAACAATGGGATAAGTTAAACAAGATCTTGAACGTGAATTTTAAAATTAAAAAAAATGACAATTATATCTCAAAGTCAACAATAATCATGCTACAGATTAGGCAAGTTTTTCTGTTTTCAATGGCTCCCGCGATCAATTTTACTTTTGATCTCCTGTGGAGAACTATGGCCCCATCGGTATAACATTGTAATCAATAACGATGTATGAAATATAAAAGAACTCAATTCTCTTACAGTTAAAATCAAATTATTGCTTAACCGCGCTGCCACATCATTTGCGCACATGTAGGATTGCTAACAGCTCTATTTTTTAACAGTTCTTTTCTGATGTATCTTTTTTATATTGCTCTCTTTTTCAATTTCGCCAATTTAATTATTTTACGCCTAAGTTTAAAACAAAAACTCGGCGGACAGAAGAAAGTGTTTTTATCTTGCATTAAAAATATATTTGTTATTACTCGACAATTCTTTCCTCATTTTAAAATAATTTTTGAAAATGTTTTAGTAAAGCTTATTTAGAATTTGTGGATTATTTAATGCATATTTTTCATGAAAAAATATTAGAAATAGAAGCCGAACAACATACTGTGTTGGAAGTAATAGCTAGAGTACGTCTAGCGAATATACAATTCCAGGTTGTTAGCGCTGCTCGATGAACTAACAGCGATGTTAAACTATTGGCATCCTCTTCTGCATTACTAATTTGCTCGCAGTAAAATTAACACGTATATTTAAGAGCGTTCGTGAAGATATCTCTGTTTAACTGATTTCTTCGACGCAGAGAGAAAATTACCGGGTTGTCGTACTTGTTTTACCAGTTCATATTAAATCCACCACGGTTCTTTCTCTCGTCAACATGTAAACTACGGAGAGGCATTTTTGTTACCACTCAATACGCTTGACACTGAATGTTTGGCGAAAGTAATTATTTGCAATACTTAAAATTGGGAGTAATTACCAGTCATTAATCAACTCGTATTATTGGTCTGTGTTTAACATTCACCAAATAAATATTGTAATGAGGTGGTGAATGCAGTGGTGGAAACGAAAAGCGACACAGTACATAATTTAGTCTAATAATTGAGTCGTTTCGGAACTAAATCCATTGCAATGGAATTTTAAGAGCTAGAGTTGTATATTCGCGAGACGTACTTTACAATACATTCATTAACAAATACATTGAGTCACAGGTATGATTTTTTTCAAAGTACTCTAATTGGTCCGAAAACTCTAAATGTAAAGAGAATTAATTGCAAAGTGAAATAGATAAATGAAATTTAAATTGTCCGAATATTTGAAGTTATGAACTAATCAACTATCAAATTTTAATAGTGTTACTTAGATGAAATTACATAAGGTACCAACATGAAAAGAAATTGAAAATTCAATAGAATTTCTGGCCTCTAACAACGTCGTTGTGAATGATGAAAATTTAAATTCCTGTCTCAAATTATTAGAATATTTTAAAACAAACACTGTCAGGCTTCATTTTAAATTATTAGGAAAATCACTTTTTTGCAATATCTGGCCAAAATGCTAATGTGGAAGAAATATTTCCATGATCAACGGACAGTGGACCAAGAATGAAATAAGTTGAAATTTTTCCTAGTCCGATATATCTTGAGAGTAGTTTATAATTATTATAAAAATATTTCATAATTAATTATAATTTTATAAAGAAATAAAAGAGATGAGAAACATTACGCCAAATTAGCAGTGTACGTAAATATAGCGAAAAATATGATAAAAATAAGAATAAAGATTACATTAAGTTGAATTAATTTTTCTTATACGCAACTTGAATTAGAAGTGGAATTTTTATGTATTCTTATGTTCCTAACTATAGTATCTATTATTTATACGCATAATTATTTAAGAATATTGAATATAAATATCTTTTCGAATGTTTCCTTTGAACTAGAACTCTTCTTCTACAATGAAGCCTAAAAATTTTATGTCAATATTGAAATGGCCATTCAGACATATAAAAAACACGGAGGTGTTTCAAAAAACGCTAACTGGAATGTTGATTTTTTTAACTGGAACTTCTTTTTGTTTCGGGTATGGTTTAGGGAATATAGCAGATACTTTTGATCCTTTGATAGATTAATAAGTAGTATATTACATACCTAGGGGGAAACTGTTTCATTCTCGGTTTTATTCCTGTCGAGAGATAAATAGCTAACCGAGACGCGTAGCGTCGAGGTCAACTTTATCTCGAGACAGGAATAAAACTTTTCACCGTGGTATGTATACTATTTCATTCGCAACCACTTTATTCTAAACAATAATTGGCAAAATTATTATATTTTGATACGACAGGTTGTGACGCGCATGAATGGATGAACGAGATTCCCAGTGTCCCTACCACAAAGGGGTCGGGAATTGATCGCGCGTGAATGGATGAACGAGATTCCCAGTGTCCCTACCTACAAAGCGGTCGGGAATGAATTCATTTCCAACTGTTGCGACGGCAATCACTTTTCCGACCGGTTGGAAAGTTACAAGTTGGGAATAGCTCATTTTCCAACTTTTTAAAAGTCAGTAATGATCTTATTACATATATGGTTGCGAATAAAATATATTTCGACTATTATTAGTCTTCTTCAGTTTACATTATAAAACTACGCTAACTGTAATAAAATATGAAGTTTTTAATGTTCTCCATTCCATTCCATTAATTAATTTGAGGTATTTTGCTGAAATCGTATTATATATTTCGTCAGAAAATATGCATACCTCGCCAAACGGCCAAGTAAAAAATGTATCACCTTCCATAACTAGAATGCTTCCGATATCCACAAATTTAGGGAAATAATTAAACTCTACCAAACATTTTCCCAAAATTCATACATGTTTAGTCACTCCATTACCAAAATTCGCCTTAAAATTTGAGCGATAGAAGCTTTTTGATGAGATGAGAACTAGTATACCTGTATTATACAGGTACACTAATGAGAACTATTGTATATTAGCAAAACTAGCAAACATTCATCTCGTTATCGTTAAATTGCCAAGATTTTTATATACCGAAATCATATGAATATGGAGAATCTGGTTTACGCCAAGGGATGCAATTCCAAGAACAAATCTATGCGATGACTGTTGGTTCTCAATCAGAAGAACCCAAAACAAGATGGTAAAATTGAATTAGAAGTAGTGACTATAAATTACAGAAAATGTTGAAGTATCGATGTATGTGCAATGGAAGATTAAATTTTACTATCACCTAGTTTTCCCTTGCCACACAACCAGATAATATGATTACTTATTTATAATTATTAATTTTCAAAACGTCTTTATATTGTTACGTTTTTAACGTTCGGGCTATTTAAAAATTATAACGATGCTTCTTGTATTAAACATTTATTTATAACAATGAATTATTACGATTATTATTTAAAGCATACACGAGAATTATCAAGCAGATTACACATTACTAAAACTAACGCACTATTTTTACGATACATTTATTTATTATTACATACGGATTAACACACTTATTTATTTATATCACTCTTAACGGCAACGGTGACATGTCGCGTCAGGGCCGCTCTAGCATCGACTAGAAAATGATTCATCCGCGTACACCTGCGTTCGAGGCCGACCGTCGGCAGCCTATGATTTACGCGCTGGAAGCCGCCTCTGGAATTTCTAGTATAATCGAGGCACCGGGGCAAATAAACGTCAACCGAATCGTTCCACTGCCCCCGCCTTAGATCATTCTGTCCCAGAACGAGTTGCGTCGGGTGCCTGTCTTCTCGCACTTGTGCAGGTCCGATGGCGGTACCTGCAGGCGGTGCCCTTCTTGCGAATGGACTGGCTAAAGAAGCAGCAGCCCACCGTGGTCTCCAGGCCTCGCAACGGCTGTAACAGCACACATCGATCTGGACGCCGGTTGTCTCTTGTACTGCCGATCGGTAGGCCATCAGGAACAGGTGCATGTACTGGTCCCAGTCACGCTGATGCTCGGAAACCACCGCGGACAGATGCTTCCCCACGGTTCGGTTCATCCTTTCCGCCATTCCGTCCGATTGAGTATGGAGGGCAGTGGTCCGGATCCTGCGTATTCCCAGTAGCTTGCAGACGTTCCGGAATAGTCCAGACTCGAAACTCCGGCCCTGGTCGGAATGTAACTCCAGGGTGACTCCAAAACGGCTGAAGCACTCATTCACCAGAACATCAGTGCCAGTACCGGTCTCTTGCTTCGGAACGGCGTACGCTTCGGGCCACTTGGTGAAGTAGCCCATACACACCAAGATGTATTTATTTCCCGCTTCGGTTCCGGGGCATGGTCCGGCGATGTCAATGGCTATCCCCTCGAACGGACCACCGACGTTGTACTGCCACGTCGGAGCTCTACGTCTTCCAACCGGTCCGTTTCCTGTAGCGCATGCTTCGCACCTCTGGCACCACTCTCGGACGCCACCTTTGCAGCTCGCCCCGTAGAACCTTTCTTGGACCTTCCGCAACGTCTTCTTCAATCCAACGTGTCCCCCAGAGGAACCATCACGCAGGTGGCGCAGAACTTCGGCCACTCTACTCCTTGGAACCATCGATCGTGATCTCGTTGCCCTACTGTCCTCATCTTCCATGATTCTGGTCAGGACTTTGTTGTCCAGATGCAAGGAGTCCCATTGCGCCCAATAAGTCTTCACCGTTGCGTTGGTGTCGGAGACCTCCTGCCAGGTAGGTCGACAGTCATCTTGCTTCCCTGCTATAACCGTGCCTAAGTCGGGGTCGTTCTCCTGGCTGCTCTGCAACTCGTCTGGCTCCCACGAGTCGTCGACTACAGTGGTACGATCAATGGGTACCGCACGACTCTCCAGTTTCGAACAGTGGCCGCAGTCCGCAGGGCAGGGCCTCCTGGATAACGCATCGGCGTTGCGGTGGGCTGTGCCAGGCCGATTAATTATTTCCAAGTCGTACTCTTGTAGGCGCTCGATCCACTTAGCCATCTGTCCTTCAGGGTTCTTGCACTGCAGTAGCCATCTCAGAGTAGCATGGTCGGTCCTCAGCAAGACTCTTCTGCCAAACTCGAATGATTTATGTTTTCCTACGTCAGTACGGCCGCTGGGATGATCTCCGTCCTCGACGATGTCTTGGTACCGGGCCACCAGATCTTCTATCTTCTTCCGTTCTCGTTGGCTCATGCCCCTTCCCAGTATTGTGTTCCTCCTGACGGTTGCCAGTTCCCTGCTGACGTTCATCATCCTTACTGGGACCCCAAGCCCAGTCGTCACCAACGTCTTCCCTACCAGGATACCATGAGTGAGCTTCTTGCCACCATCAGGCTCGACCACGCGCACCACGTTGCCCCGGAGATCGCCATCCAGGTATGCATCCACGACCCTCTCGGTTCGTCCTTGCAGAGTAACATCTTCCGCCCATACCACTTGTGCCGCGATCTCTCCTCTTGGGTGTCGGGAAAGCTCCTCCCCACCCACGTGCAACTCGCCGCGTCGCAGGTCCAAAGCGCACTTACACTTATCCACAACATGCATTCCCAGGATGCACTCGTCCGCAATGTCAGCATAATCGGGCTCAACCACGCGCACCACGTTGCTCCGGAGATCGCCATCCAGGTATGCATCCACGACCCTCTCGGTTCGTCCCTGCAGAATAACATATTCCGCCTATACCACTTGTGCCGCGATCTCTCCTCCTGGGTGTCGGGAAAGCTCCTCCCCACCCACGTGCAACTCGCCGCATCTCAGGTCCAAAACGCACTCACACTTATCCATAACATCCACTCCCAGGATGTACTCGTCCGCACTGTCAGCCATCAGGTCCCGATGCTTGAGGGTTTGATTCCCAATCTTCAAATCAGTTTCCCCATGTGTGGTCACCGCGCCCCCCGTGGCAGTGCGAAGGCGTGTCTTGTTGTGCAGCAGCTGACCCTCGTCCCTTACTACGTCGGACCTGGCGATGGACTTCGTCGCTCCAGTATCCAACAGCAGAGACCGAACTCTTCCATTTATTTTCCCATCAAGCTTTTGGACTACTTTCTCTTCTGCGGCTTCCAGCTCTTCCTGCCCGGCTCCCGGCTGTTCCCCACGCTTATTATTAAGATCCTCTAGTCAGTCTAGTCCTTTCAAGATCCTCTTTCGCCCGGCTCTCAATTCTTCCTTAAGTTCATCCTTGAGGTTTTCTTGAGTGGCTTTCAATTTTTCCTCAAGTTTTTCTGCCTTGTTTCGGCCGGCTTTCAATTCCTTAAGTTTTTGGATTGCTTTTTCTTGCTCGGCCTTCAGCCATTCCTTAAGTGGTTTCGCGGCTTTCCGCTGTTCCTCAAACTTATCTTTAAGATCCTCTAGCGCGGGTTCCCGCCCGGCTTCCAGCACTTTCTCAAGAACCTCTAGCGTTTTTTCTGCCTTTTCTTGCGCCTTCTCTGCCTTGCCTTGGCCAACTTTCAACTCTTGCAAAAGTTGGCTTAGTCGGCCTTCCATCTTGCTGCTCTTCAAACGCATCCAACTCTATACACTACAATTTATTTATCTGACTTCGTTTTATCGGCACTTGTTAACAATTTATTTATTTACTGTTTGTGCGATAATTTTCTTATAGCCCCCGGTACAAAACCCGACACAAAACCCGCACACCTGACGCCACTGTTACGTTTTTAACGTTCGGGCTATTTAAAAATTATAACGATGCTTCTTGTATTAAACATTTATTTACAACAATGAATTATTACGATTATTATTTAAAGCACACACGAGAATTATCAAGCAGATTACACCTTACTAAAACTAACGCACTATTTCTACGATACATTTATTTATTATTACATACGGATTAACACACTTATTTATTTATATCACTCTTAAACACTAAGGATGTATTTCTATTTATATGGTTATCTATTTATTTATTTCACGAGAGGTTATGTACACGCGGTTATTTATATGGGGATTCTAACAAGCCTCGACGTGAGTTCGAACTGGCGGAGAATTATTTCAGAACTGAACTGCGGGTGAACTCCGCCCGCTTATATATCACGCCAGTAATTTCTTCCAGAAGCCTCCAGATGTTCTCGGCAACGGTGACGTGTCGCGTCAGGGCCGCTCTAGCATCGACTGGAAAATGATTCATCCGCGTACACCTGAGTTCGAGGCCGCCCGTCGGCAGCCTATGAATCACGCGCTGGAAGCCGCCTCTGGAATTTCTAGTATAATCGAGGCACCGGGGCAAATAACCGTCAGCCGAATCGTTACAATATGATCAAATGGATGCATTGAAAAAAAAAATACTTATGACATACGCGAATAAAGACATTTTATCAATTCGGGGATATTGCTTCCCCGTATGGATAAAATGTCTCTTTATTCACTTGTACCATACATAACTATATAACTATTTATCATTTATTCTACCGTTATATTCGTATCCGATAGCTGTGCGTAGCATAATAGCATGCTAGATCGAGAGCTCGCTCGTATCATATGCACTAAGTAGCTATGGGCTGTAGGATTCTGGGCTTCGAACTTGTATGGGATTACGAGCTTATTGTCATATTTACAAATATTGCTCTCCTGAAAATGTATTCCGATCGGTAGCTTTACTTCTTGGAAATATTGTGCAAGCATGGCAATAAAAGTAAACTGCAAATGTGAAAGATTAATTAGATAGAGCATTCTCCCATCGTTGTGAATGGTGTTGGAATCATCTTACATAATATAGGTTACAGCTGGTGCGTGTTAGAGTAATTTGGGTTGTTTCGTGCAGTTTTATTCAAATATGGCGGAGAATAGCATAACTAATATGGTCTATATTCATTTTAAAAGCTTATAGTTAGTTGAAAATGTTAGAATAAAACAACTTGGATTGGCTACACCGGTATAAATTCTCAACCAGTAGGATAAAGTTGAAACTTGTAATTATACATTTTTTTCTACTCCTTTATTAGTAAATTGCTCATTAAGCACTGTTTACTTGATTAGTAAATTCGTTGTTACAAACAGTGTTACGTAATGACTAACACGTAATTTTTTTTATTACGTTACAGTTAGTTTCTGTTGTTTGTACGAAGCGGTGTAGGGATGTGACTGCAGCCGCCTAATTTTTAAGATGGTGTGACAGATGATTTGACAGTTAATAAAATATTTCTTTTTCGTTTAACGAAATGAGTGTGATCGTAGAAAAAGTATAGTACGCAACTCGAGCTATAAAGCAATTACACGCTCGTGGAATTACACACGCGCCGCTACGCGGCTTGTGCGTAACTTTTCCAACTCGCGTGTAATATGCTTCCTACAGCTCTCGTTGTGTAATATACTATTCTGTGGACATTTACAGGAAAAACAAACAGATTTGTGGATGTCATACATTAAATGCGGTTTTGTTTTCCATTTGTTCTATTTTATTGTAATGAAATGGGCAAAAACCTGGTCAAGATTAGAATTTCAAGATCTCAAACATTTAAATCAAGAGGGTTCCCATCCTCGATCTCTTTTTTCTAGCAAAGCTTAGTGGTGAAAACATGGCTATAGTAAAAAAAAGCTAAAAGTAATTTCGACGACTTCGGCACTTTTTTGATAAAAATGCAGTTGCTAGTCAGTTTTTCAAAAAAGTTTTTGAATTTCGAGTTATACGATCAAGTTGTATTTTTTATGTGGAACTCATAGTTGGCTATGGCCTACATAATATATAGTGTCCGTCATAAATGTGGATACATATGGAATTTTTTATTATCCATTAATCAGAAAATGTTCTTGCATATTCTCAAACTAAAAATGCTAAAATTTAATATCTCCTTTTGTATACTGTACGGGAGAAGTTTGAAAATATAAAAATTACTTAAAAATAGAGTACCCTTATGTCTCAAAATACACAAAAATGTTATTTGAAAAAGTTGTTAAAAATTAATATAAGGTGTCAAATATGAAGCCACAGCTACCTATTCCGAAAAACAATTTTTACTAGTTGTTCATATTTTTTCTTACCATCCTGTGTATTACGAAAAATGGAATACTTCAAAGTTATTATTGGATACAATAAGTACGTATTTTCGAACTTGAGTTTCACTTACTTAGCAACCAGAAAATTATGTTAATCGAAGTTAGTGCTAAAACATGAAAAAAAATGTGTCCAAAGTGAACAAAGCAGGTATCTTCAAAAAATGTAATTATAAACGATCCGAATATAAATAACAATGTAAACAATTATAATTTTTTACTGAAATACCAGGTGGCCATAAATATCTGTGATCTTGGTAGCCATGAAATTAGCTACCTATAAATGTTGGTTATCACTATACCGATGGGGCCACAATTATATATAACAGCAATGTGATAACATGAACAAGAAAATAATTCGTATTGCTTGAGTAAGAAAGAGATAAACAATAGCAAATATTCGAGAAGGCTTGACGCTTAATTTAATTATGACATTTGTCAACTAAACATGCCTACTAAAATAATTTTTCGTATGGCCATATCTTTCTTACTCAAGCATTCTATTTTGTTATTCATGTTATCTCATTGCTGTTATATCGAGAGATAAAAAAAAACTCATCCTCAGCGAGCTGTGAAATTCAAACGTTTGAATAACATGTTGGTGGTACTGTAAGTCTATGTCAAATTTGAGGTTAGCAGGTTAGGTTTCGCGTCAGTCTGTGTCAAAACTGACGCAAAACCTAACCTGCTAACATCGAATTTGACATAGACTTACAGTTCTACCAACAACTCTCAATATATAATTATGACCCCACCCGCATTTCAATTATAATAATAAAAAATCTGGTGTGATACACTCACACAACTTCCTTTTACAGTGATCTTATAATTAGTCAAAAATTTCATTTTTAATTTTTAACCATTTGTTAAAAATTTTCAAAAATTACAAATTCTACAAAAACGGTACAAAATCGAGTGTTAGTTGAAGAGACAAATTTTCTCTAGAATTTTAAGGTGAATTCAAAAATGTAATAATATACCGGGTGTTTTATTTAAAATAGGAGTTAATAAAAAAAATAGAAAAAAAAACAAAAGAAACCCACTTTAGAAGTATTCAACTGGAAAATTACCTATCTCACATCAATACACATTAAAAATGTAAGAAAAATGTAAAGTTTAAAAAAAATCGTTAGAGCCGTTTTTGAAAAAAAAATTGAAAAAAACTGAAAAATCACAAGAGTAAACACCTACTTCCGGTTATGCGATTTTCTTCAAAAGCTTGCTGTCTCATCTACATAGTACACAAAACTTATATATGAAGTTTCAATGCCATACCTCTTTTCGTTTTTGAGATATTCTGTTCACAGACAGACAGACACACAGACAGACACACAGACAGACACACAGACAGACACACAGACAGACACACAGACCAATGAAAAAAAATATGTTTTTTGGGATCAGGGGACTCTAAAACGTGAAGATCTGTTGAAAACTCAATTTCGAATTTTTGGGGTGAATCCAATACTTCCTTTATAGTAAAAGGAAGTAATTATAGGAATCTGTAATCATTTTCACACCTAGGAATGTCAGTTGTGATGACATGAATGACATTTGATATTTAGGTTAGGTAGTTGAATTCATCATTTTTTAAAGCGTTGCTCATTCCAAAGGTAGGTAATGCGATCACAGACATTTATGGCCACCCGGTATTATAACAAATACTTTCAAATAATATTTTTGTGTATTTTGAAAAATAAGGGTACTTCATTTTTGAGCCACTTTCATATTTTCGAACCTCCGCCGTAAACGAAAGTAGATATTTATATTTTGGCGAGTGCGTTTTTAGTTTGAGAAGATTCAGGGACTTTTATCAATAATAAAATTTTCTGATAAATGAATAATAAAACAATTCTCCATATGTCCAAACTTATGACGGATACTGTGTAACATTGTAAGCAACAATCAAACGTGATTAATTCTGTCAATCAAACGGTCGGTATTGTAACAACGCAGTGACAGATATTTTGTTTAATCAGGTATATCTAAATGACACAAGCCTTTCAACTAGAAAACGAAGAAATATTAAAAACTACTTAGAAAATTGTGAGTTTCTGCTATAATGTACTGAAAATTAATAAATCGATACCATATCATATCAGGGTTTGAGCGAAGACTTTGGGTTTTGCAATCATTCTTACGGCTTCGGGTTTGCAAAAAAATTCTTTGAAAAAAAAACAAAAGAAACCCATTTTAGAAGTATTCAACTGGAAAATCACCTATCTCACATCAATATACATTAAAAATGTAAAGTTTTAAAAAAATCGTTGGAGCCGTTTTTGAAAAAATCGAAAAAACTGAAAAATTACAAACGTAAACATCTACTTCCGGTTATGCGATTTTCTTCAAAAGCTTGCTGTCTCATCTACATAGTACACAAAACTTATATATGAAGTTTCAACGCCATACCTCTTTTCGTTTTTGAGATATTCTGTTCACAGACAGACACACAGACGGACACACAGACAGACCAATGAACAAAAATATGATCTGTTGAAAACTCAATTTCGAATTATTGGGGTGAATCCAATACTTACTTTATCGTGAAAGGAAGTAAAAATAATTTTTTTCTACAACTACTACTAAAAGTGAGCCTTTTAGTGCTAGCTTGTTTCACTAAAAATGACGTTTTTCTACGGTCACCTTTAAAACTGACTATTAAGCGCTCACTGTTAATGCGAAAAGTTAGCGATTCACACATTTTTTCCCTAGTAACCATTTTAGCATCGCAACCACGTAAACAATGTCTTAATGAAATAAACGCGTCACTTCATTTTACTTTACGCATCGCCATGGCTAACCTGATTATTAATTTAATTCGTCATTTTTCTGGAACTGGCTAAAATTATTGACAATTGCATCACTGTGCGTCCATCATCACGCAACAGATTTATTGAGTTTGTGAGTTTTTGTGAAGTTGAAGATGGAATCTGAAGGTAATTGCACCGCGCCTGAAGTATTTGAAGCGACCCATACAGCAACCAACGAGTGTTGTTGCCGGCCAAACCGCGCGGCCTTTATGAACGGCGGTACAACGACTTCATCAAATTGTGTGTATCGAAATTCCAATTATTTAACAATTTTGTTATTTATTTAGGACCGTATAAAAAATTTTGTATGTATTTCGAGTGTAAAGAGCCATTTTGGTATTCGGTTGCTTTTTCGCGCCTCGCTCTTGCTCGGCACGAAACTCGCAGCCTCATACCAAAATGGCTCTCTTTACACACTAAATACATAAATATCTATTTATAAATCAGCTTGTTAAAAGTGAAATCAGCTGATTACTTTTAGCCCATGTGCTATAAACAGCTGGTGTTGCATTTAGAATTTTGACCTGGAAGTGAGGTTATAAAGTTACTTCTTTCGTTCGAGGTAAAGTATTTTTTAAATAGTAAAAGCATTGTGTAACGAATAAAGTCAAATGTGTACTATTATAATTACCTTTGATAACTAACTTTGACAGCTACCGGCTGCAGAAACTGTCACCTGTACCGTCAAGGCCGTCTCTTTACTATGACATAAATTATAACTGTCATAAATGCAAACCTTTGTTAAATCGACATTTATGGATTAATAACAGTAAATTTAAGGTCGTAGAAAAAATATTGTGTGCAAACTCGTGCTAAGTGTTTATGCACCAGACATGTTATGAAACTCAGCCTTCGGCTTCGTATCATAATTTTGATGTCGCGTGCATAAACATCCACTTTTAGCACTTGTTGCACAAATAGCTATTATAACATCACTTGAAACTTTTTGTCTATGTCTGAAGACTGGAAAAATGATTTTTCTCTATATTCATAAATAAGCGAGATATAAGCATAAAACGAAACTTTTGTTTACCTATAACTGGAAAACAAAAGACGATAGCCAATTTTCGCTTACGGCGCTATCTCGGCTTCCCTTTATTAAGCTTTTCTAAAAAAAAAGAGTTTGAGAATGGGGACTTTTCCATATCTTCTATAGTTATCGACATTCCCTATCAAAACATCGAATTTTGCCCACCCTGTACATTTTGTGTTGTGTTTGAATTCTTTTTGTTCCGTGCATATGACGTTTCTTTTTCGATTATTAAAATAAAAAATCGTTACTATATTTGAATTAAAATGTCGACGGAATGTGAGTTATTGTTTATAATTAGTTAGTGTTAAATATTAAGACCCCCCAACAGCGCCGGCGTCACACTTTTAGCCCGAGTGGGTAGTAAGGTGGGACGGGGAGTTCCAATTGATTTTTCACAATACACTCATATGAAGAGATGGGGGATACAGGGTTACGATCAAACATTGATAAAAATATACTTTGAGATCTCACAAAGTTCAATTTATTTGCTTTCGTAATATGAGCGAGTTAGGCCGAGGGTTTTTAATTTTTTTTTTAATTTTTAATAGTTTCGACGAAAAACTGCATTTAATTTATTTAAGTTCGAACACTGACTTTTTTGTACGTTATTGTGATATATTTGCATCACACTGCACGGGGCGGCACAAAGCGTAAAAGACATCTCTATGACTACCTCTGGCTGTAGTTCCGAATAGGACCCACCCCCAATTTCAAATTTTAGGTTTTGTTCGAAAGTTTCGAGTGGGTAATTACCCACACGGATATTTTCGAGTGGGTAGTACTACCCATACTACCCACGTCAACCGCCGGTCCTGCCCCCCAAATAAAAAGATCACAAGCCGCCACTATTGTAAAGATATTCAGCTCTTTTAAGAGTGCATTTTTGTATATAAGTATGTTCCGTTGATAGCACTATTTAATATCCTCAACAAGCTCTTAAAATTTGCACGTACCTTTTAGATACATCCTGCATACTTTTTGACTATGGGTGGAGAATTTTACAATCTTAATAGATATTTATTGTTATATGAACAGTAAGCATGCCTACTAGGCTCTAACATAGGAGTATGAAGAACGTATATACAGTGTGTAAACTAAAATCACAGACAAACTAAAACCGGAAATTCTGTGTTCCAAAATAAGGCAATTATTTGTGTAACTAGAAAGAGACTTTAAAAATCATCGTTTCGCAGTTTTTAAGATTTTTTAAAAACTAGGGAGTATATCACCTACCCAATTAATAGTTAACTGAAATGTTTAATCAAATACAATTAACCAGGTGAATTTGAGATAACTGGCGCAACCTTACGGCGTTTTTTTAAATGCGTCTTTTCAAAAATAGAAATGTGTCTCGGATGGTCCCGGAATTCCTCTTTGAGAGAATACCTTTTTAGATTCGCAATTTAATTTTGCTAATAAAATCATAATTAGTCAATTTTCCATTTTTGAGATAGTCTGCTATCATAAATCTCAAAATTTATTAAGTACTAGGCTAGTTACCTTTGTGATCTTTTTCATTAAATTAATATTACAATATTCAACAATTAGATAATTAATTATTTATCTACTGCAGTGGGATAAGTAACTCATTACGTCACTCATTTTACACTATTTTCGTTAGATAATGAAGCTCATTACACCACTCCACCACTCAGTTATGTAGTGGCTTCATTGCCTAACTTACACACACGTATATTAATGATGCACTTATCCCACTTGTATAGTAAATCACTATTATAGTTTTGTTTTATTTCGAACAGATTTTCAGCTTTCGTTTGTCGGCGATTTAAAATTACACCCTGTATAATAAAAATAAACATTTTTTTACAATTACGTTTACAAATACATTTTTTTAAATTCCATATCTATAATGGCATACAAAATGGGTACCTATTGAGAAGTCGGGACGTCGAAAGCTTTCAGTGGGCAGTTTTTCACCGAGTTGTCGATAACTGTAACGTCCCAAAATGTGTGAAAAGAATTTACATTTCCGATTCAATAAAAACCTATAATCCTGAAGATAAACTGTTCCCTGTCCATACTGATTACACAATGAATATTCGTCAACCATTTAACCTCAACTGCAGATTACAGATAAGAAACAAACATTTTTAAACACGCGATATCACCCTTTATGAATGCCCTTATAACTAGCGTTTCAAATACACGATTGTTATCTACCTTGCATTATTCCAATCGTTTAGAAATTCCAGTGGGGTGTAAACAGGAGCAGACAACGCAAAAGCTGCTTCCTTGTAAGGGCAATTCTTCCACAAAACCGGTGTTGTTAACAAAAGGCCGTGATATATAGTTTTAAAAGAAACGAACCTACCTCACTGGTCCGGTAAACGCTACATGGTTAGTGCGAAACCTCTTCGGGTATTCAAATCTGCCAAACGTCAACACTGACAATCATGACAGATGTCACGGGCGACTAATAACAAATATGTTATCAAAGTTGGCATCTGACACTGCTCGCAGTAATTGCATTAAATGATAAGGGTGACATAATTAACCTGACACGCACTGCTTGGCTTTAATTAATAATTTACCTGGCCGTGTTGCGAATTTATCTACAGGATGGGCTTCTTCGCAGAAGGGAACAAAACATTAAGGCATCGGCGAAAGCACTTTTTCCTGCACGCGGACATTAACCTCGCTTTGGATCTATAACTATGTCACTGGCTATTTGGACAATGTATTTAATCATCGTTACTCATTTTGCGGGTTTGTACGATTTTTCAACACCACATTACACGGTATAACCTCACCAATGCGCGAGCAACAGCGAACTGAGGCGCCTGCTTTGTATGTATCATCGCGAACGTGTCATCGGAATAATTCGGCACGGCCGAGGACGTAATTGGACATTTTTTTAAATACAAAAGAGTAAAATGCTTTTCGGATCTGGTTTGATTTGAGCTTGTGCGAATTAGAATGATATGCATGCATGAAGTATATTTTTTCAATAGTTTACTATTTCCAGTATCCGGTCTTGTGCTCACGGTTGTAGTCAGCGCCGGACTGAAAGAATTTCAGATCACAAAAATCCTACGCTTTTTGTCACGCACAAGCGGTAATATTCCCGTATGAATTCTGCAAGGGGAATCTATTGCAGACCATTTCCAGCAGAATTTTTTTCTACTTTCACTTTTTCTGCGACAGTCACGTCATTACCTGTTTTCGATTTAAAAAAAATTGCTAAAAGTTGTCAAATCTATCAATTTTTAAATTTAGTTGTCAGTTTGACATATGAAAATACCCGGGTACATGTGGAAATATTCACTAATTCTTGATGGTTATTGGACAAAATTTTAAAAATACAAATTTTTCTATTTGTGGCAATTTTCAAATGGAAATAGTCAGCTATAATTAACCAAGGGCAGTAATAATCATCCGCATTAATTTTGACAAATATAAATCCGAAAGTGAAGCCTAGAAATAACAGAAGGCGCACGGAAAAGCACCGTTATTGTATCCAGTCAGAGCCGTATTAGTAATGAAGCGGAAGAGCGGTCGCTTCAAGCGCAAAATTTTTGGGGCGGCAAATCTTGGGTACGAAACAACAATTGTTATAGCAAAATTATGCATATGGCTTATGGGTAGTTCCAAAATTCCAATGGACGTGCCAAACACGGCAAGGCAAAGCAAAATTAGCCATAAGAATTGATTTACTAACGGCAATTACAAATTGTACTTCAGAGCGATCCTTCTCAACTGTAAAAAATATGTAAAGGGGTTTACAAGAAATTTCCCTTACAAGCGCACATCACATATGTAGGGTTTCACGCAAATCTCGATTTTCAAGATTTCTTGTCTTAATCTTGTCTCGAATGAACTATATATTATCGGAAATTGCTTGGTCTGGAAGAATTATTAGGATAAACTTTAAAAAAAAAATACAAATCATACAGAATTCAGAACTATTTATTAAAAAAAAATGAACAAGTTTGATATTAAAGCGACAAAATATTGACTACAAACACTAATATTTGAGCTTTTGGTAGTATTAATCTTTTATACCTTTTTTATACGCAATGTAGTCCAGTCACTATTTCCAAAAATAAGGCCTTTGCTGGAAAGTGAAGGGAAATTTGAAATTCCTTTTTTGGGATGTTTGGGGGGTCTAGCAAAGCTTAACTTCAAGTTGTCGACCAAGATTTCCTATGTGCTATTTCCGCCATCTTGATAAATGAGTGCGTTTGATTTTTTTGCGATAAATAGGTTCCCGTTAACACTATGTAAAAATAATGCAGACATCTTTTTTAGAATTTTGAATGCTCTATAATTTATATTCTATTACTTTTTCGCGTATGAGCGATATTTGTCGAGATATCGAACGCGAAAGGAGAGCGTGAAAGGGTCGAGATTTTTTTTCAAGCTTCTGGGCTTGTGTCTCATTTATCTTTCTATTTAGCGAAAAAGTAGCCATTATCAAACTTGTAGAGGTTGCAAATAGCTTCAATTTGACCTATTATAAATTGATATGCGACTAAAATTACGACTTGTAGAGCGGGCCAAAGTTGTCAAGTCGGCGCTTAATTTTTATTTCATGTATCGTACTACTACATAAATGGCATAATAAACTTAATTGCATTATGATAATCGTTAAATTTCAAGTATCCAGTACGTAAATTGTTATGGATAAACATCAATGAATTAATTATTAGGGTCAAAATAACACACTTAGTAAATTGCTATATCACTAAACACCGCCATAGCTGTTTTGTGCGTAATATTTCGCCTGGCGCCAAAGCGTAGATCGTTGGATTTTTTACAGCGGATAGATCTGTTTTTCTATCAAGTTGAATTTCGCCCAAGACAATATTACGTTTTAGTCAATATTTTTTCTGTGTAATTTTGTAATAATTGAAATGGACCTTCGTTATTATTATTATTATTAATATACAATCATATAATGCTGTATACTGTCTACTTGATGAAATATAAGGATTCCAATAATGCAATGAAGTTTGTTATATCATCTACGTAATAGTACGATACATGAAATAAAAATTACGCGCCAACTTGCCAACTTTGGCCCGCTCTACAAGTCGTAATTTTAGTGGCATATCAATTTATAATAGGTCAAATTGAAGCTATTTTCAACCTCTACAAGTTTGATAATCGCTACTTTTTCGCTAAATAGAAAGAGAAATGCGACACAAGCCCAGAAGCTCGAAAATAAAAGTCGAACCTTTCACGCTCTCCTTTCGCGTTCGATATCTCGACAAATATCTCTCCTACGCGAAAAAGTAATAGAACATAAATTGTAGAACATTCAAAATTCTTACAAAGATGTCTACATTATTTTTATGTAGTGTTAACGGGAACCGATTTATCACAAAAAAAAATCAAACGTACTCATTTATCAAGATGGCGGAAATAGCACATAGGAAATTTTGGTCGACTACTTGAAGTTAAGCTTTGCTGGACCTCACCAATACCCCAAAAAAGAAATTTCAAATTTCCCTTCACTTTCAAGCAAAAATGACATAGTGACTGGAGTAATGCGGATATTAAAAAAATTCATTTAGAACTTATTAATATTTTCAAAAATCATGTGGTTCTTTAAATTTCTCCGAAGTGTGATTAGGTTAATCCTTTTTAAATCGCCGATCTACTAGCTACCTGCGTGATACGAAGTATAAAATAAAATATTTGACTCACTTATTTTGACTACACGCTAAACAAGAACATTTCTGCCCATCGAGAAATTTCAAGACTCTCGAATCAAAACAAGAAATTAGCATCGAGAAAATGTACAAGACAAAAAAATCTAAAATTCTTGTCTCGATATTCAAGACAAGACAAGAGTTACCCATCGAGGCAAGATTTCTTCGAAGCCCGACAACACGGCGCTGCCATCTCGGCGCGGGACCGGCTCGGCGCCGGGACAACTCAGCGGGGAGCCATCTCGGCGCCAGCCAACTCGGCGCTAGGTCATCTCGGCACCGAATTTAAATTCGCAAACTACAGTGTGCACTACGTAAGAAAATTATTATAAACAAATAATCAATAAAGTGATCGCCAACAAGCTGACATCAAATTAAAAAAAAATATTTAGAATTTCTTGGAAAATCAAACACTGACGACCAGAGGTGGTTGCAAAGTGATTACAAATGGGCCAAACAAAAGTTGTCACGTGACTTCCGCCATGAGTAAAATTTATTTTTTTTTTAAATAATTACAAAACATGCATTTACTAGTCAAGATAGAGACACATTTTACGAAAAAAAGTTTTCTGGCTTTGAGATTGTTCAGTCAGCTAAAACTAACACACAATAAAAAATCTCATTGAAATCTTGCTTAATTTCCGAAAAATAGCACTTTTTGCATTTACACAATTTCGAAAAACGCCATTTTCTAAGTAAAGTGCCTTTTATGTGACAAATATTTCTTTAATGTTTATTTCCCAAATCAAAGAATTTTATTTTTAATAAAGTTTTTTTATTATGAAAAAAAAAACTTTGTAAAAAATATTTTTCCATAGCAGTCTTTGTTAAAAGTAAAATTCTTTGATATGAGACCTAAATATAAAAGAAAATGTAAGAGATCAAAGTTGGCCTAGGATTTTGAAATTTGTTATAGCAGCCTAGATGTTGATTCTAAACAACTTTTCTTAATAACTTTTTGTCGTATTTGCTACATAAAAGGCACGCTACTCTACAGTAAAATAGGTTTTTTGAAAACTTCTAAAGCATACTTGATTTTTCAAAACTGAAATGCTATTAGAAATTCGCCTTCAAACAAGCAGGGCTGAACCCCAAAAAATGAAAATTTAAATCGAGATTTTTTTACCTTTAAAAGAGTCGTTTCACCTATCCGGGGACACACTGTATATACAGGGTGATTTTTAAGTTGATTCTTTCCTTTTACCAGGATATAAAGCTAAAAAAATAAGCTTTTTTCGCATTTGCCACTTTTCCGAAATATTAAAACTAAAGGAGGTACAGGGTGTTAAAGTTTCAAATTAAAAACGAAACTTTGGCGCAAAGGGGGCTGGACAATTTTATTTTTGTTTACCTCTGTTGTCAAGCAATGACCTCTCAACTAGTTTCCCATTGTAATTTTCTTAATGTTATTGCTACGCTACAATAATGGCTTATGTTTATGAAAATAATGAAGGAGTGAATATGCTTATTATTTACTGGGAGTGTCGTCAAAATGCCGCTGCCGCATCGCTCTGATACGCGGAACGTGTGTGTAGAAGCGAATGCTGATAATTTTGAACATATCATTTAAGTTAGATTAAGTTTAGTTTAATTTTTGTTAAGTAATTTTAGTTCTTAATTTGAAACTTTAACTCCCTGTACCTCCGTTAGTTTTGATATTTTGCAAAAGTGATAAATGAAAAAAAATAGCTTACTTTTTTAGCTTTATATCCTGGTAAAAGGAAAGAATCAACTTAAAAATCACCCTGTATACAGGGTGTCCGGAAAATACGTGTACATCGGAAGACCACAAGTTCCTTTGCCCAAAATATGATGATTTAAAATGATTAACTTTTTTAAATGTTTCAACCCCTTGTATAATCACTACATTTTTTTTTCTAAATAGTCACTTTAATTTATAAGCTATTTCCTTTCTTGCAATATTCTAGTTGGGTGAACGGTTTAGCCACAAAAAAATATTTTCTAATCCCTACAAGCCTAGTGTTGAGTTACAATTACCTACTGATTCAGGCTTGTAGAAAATATTTTTTTTGTGGCTTAACCGTTTACCCAACTAAAATTTTGTAAGACAGGTTATAGCTTCTAAAATAAAGTAGCTACTCACAAAAAACATTGGTAGTGATTATACAGGGGGTTAAAAAATATGGATGGGTAATTTAGTGTGACAATGTTTTTAAACACCCTGTAATTTTCGAAATTAAGGTTTATTCCACAAAAGGCTATAGTTTACTGGTACAAACGCATGGCCAAAAATGAATAAATTTATCAAAGATTTTTCGACTTACTTGAAAAACTAATAATTTTTGAAGACCTCTAGCTGCTAAACTAAGCAACTTTGTATATAAGTAAGTTGAGTTAAATCATCATATTTTGGGCCAAGGAACTTGTGTTTTTTTGTTGTACACGTATTTTCCGAACACCCTGTATACAGTGTGTCCCCGGATAGGTGAAACGACTTTTGTAAAAGGTAAAAAATTCTGGATTTAAATTTTCATTTTTTAGGGTTCAGCCCTGCTTGGTTAAAGGCGAATTTCTAACAGCATTTCAGTTTTGAAAAAACAAGTATACCTTGGAAGTTTAAAAAAAACCTATTTTATCCGCAAACGTCACAAAAGTGACAACTTATGTCTTTACTTTATTGACAAGGTAAAAGTGTCACTTTATCTGCCTAGGCAGATAAAATAGCGACTTTTGCGTACTTTATCTGCCTAAGCACACAAAATCGTTGCTCTCTTTCTTTCTTTCTATGTTTGTTCGCTATCTCCTCCACAGATACTGGACCGATTAAATTGCATGATGGCTTAAAATTTTGCCAATTTTTAGACTTAGATCGTAGGCCGGTTTTTATTTTCAAAAAGAGTACGAAAAAGTTTTAATTTAAATAAACCTTTAAGCAGGGGATCGGAGCATCTGTCGCCGTGGGTTATGGTGTGACAGCTGCTGTGGCCGTGTGCTATTAGCTCGGGTGATTCAGTATGTTCATATATCATTACGGTAGCGCGTTATTTGAACAACAGAGGTTAGCGCAGGGGTACAGTACACGCCTGCCACGCGGGTGGCCTGGGTTCGATTCCCGGCCGATGCATCCTTTTTCTTAAAATTTATATTAATGAAATTTACCTGAATACGTTTGCGGATAAAATAGTATATGTTAATTGGAGTAAAAGTGACTTTATGTGGCTTAGCTGAATTATTTGCCTCACTAACGTTCGGCTAAATAAAATTCAGCTTCGCCACATAAAGTATCACTTTTACTCCTAATAACATAATTTACTATTATTTGAAATCGGTATTAAAGTACCTCGAAATCGTCATTAAAATACGAAAAATCGGCAAGTAATCCATTGTTTTAGACTTTTTTGTAGGTTAATCTCTGAAACTTCTTTGTGGCGTGAATTCATAATTCATATTCTTATATGGGTATTTGGCGAAATACCCATATAAGAATATGAATTTTTTGTAGGTGGCGAGGCAACAGATAAACGTCAACATAACCTACAAAAGTTGGTTAAAATGTTGTAATTTCACAATTTCTCGATTTCAAATAAAACGTAGTGTACAGGGTTATTCATTATAAATTACCCACCCCTTATCATCGTTATTATTGCCTATAGAAAAAAAAGTTTTAAATAAAAGTTATGTGGTTATAACTGAATTTTGTTAAAATGCTATCAAAAGTACAGTGGCGTGCATAATTAAGGGGATACAAAAAGTAATATATTTTTTTAAATGGAACACCCTGTATATTATTAAATTTTTGGAATGATCTTTCTTTCCTGATTTCAAAAATATACCATGTTACCCTTACCTTATACCGTTTTTGAGTTATTAAACGTCAAATATCTTAGTTAAACTAGTTACTGTAAATAGGAATTATTAAAGTAAGCTATGAAAATGCAACTATTTTGTTTGATAAGTGACATTTCTTTAATGAAATAATAAAAATTAGTTATCATTTATTTATATTTAAATTTCCTGAATAAAACTTTGTTATATTTAATAATGTTAACTAGTTTAACTAAGATATTTGACGTTTAATAACTCAAAAACGGTATAAGGTAAGGGTAACATATGGTATATTTTTGAAATTAGGAAAGAAAGATCATTCCAAAAATTTAATAATATACAGGGTGTTCCATTTAAAAAAATATATTACTTTTTTGTATCCCTTTAATTATGCACGCCACTGTACTTTTGATAGCATTTTAACAAAATTCAGTTATAACCACATAACTTTTATTTAAAACTTTTTTTTTCTATAGGCAATAATAACGATGATAAGGGGTGGGTAATTTATAATGAATAACCCTGTACACCTCTGCACTGAAGTTCCTTTTTATCCCTCATGTGGCTTATTTGCCAAAGTTAAACTTCAAGGCCTTGGTATGCAAACTACTATTACTGTAGAGTAGCGTGCCTTTTATGTAGCAAATACGACAAAAAGCTATTAAGAAAAGTTGTTTAGAATCAACATCTAAGCTCCTATACCAAATTTCAAAATCTTCGGCTCTCACATTTTCTTATATGTTTAGGTCCCATATCAAAGAATTGTACTTTTAACAAAGACTGCTATGGAAAAACCAATATTTTTAACAAAGTTTTTTATTTCATAAAAAAAACTTTGTTAGAAATAAAATTCTTTGATTTGGGAAATAAACATTAGAAATATTTGTCACATAAAAGGCACTTTATTTAGTTAGAAAATGGCGTTTTTCGAAATTGTGTAAATCCAAAAAGTGATATTTTTCGGAAATTAAGCAAGATTTTTAGTGTGTTAGTTTTAGCTGACTGATCAATCTCAAGGCTAGAAAACTGTTTTTCGTAAAATGTGTCTCTACCTTGACTATTAAATACATGTTTCGTAATTATTTTAAAAAAATGTAATATTTTACTGATAACGGAAGTCACGTGACAACTTTTGTTTGGCACATTTGTAATCACTTTACAACCACCTCTGGTCGTCAGTGTTTGATTTTCCAAGAAATTCTAAATACTTTTTTTTTATTTGATGCCAGCCAAAAATGGCGATCACTTTAATTATTATTTGTTTATAATAATTTTCTTACGTAGTTACTGTAGTTTGCGAATTTGAATTCGGCACCGAGATGGCCTAGCGCGGAGTTGGCTGGCGCCGAGATGGCTCCGCTCCGAGTTGTCCCGGCGCCGACTTGGCCCCGCGCCGAGATGCCGGCGCCGAAGTGGCGGCGCCGAGATGTCCTAGACCCAGATTTCTTATCTTGATGAAACGCTACACATAGGGGCGAAATATCTTTATTTTCCATTGATCTATTATTTGTTATTTATATCCATGATAGGAGATATATGAAGCAGTACATAATGCTCTACCCTAGGGCGTAAAAGAGCTCTCTCATAATAAACGGGCGTAATGATTACGCCCGTTTATTACGCCCTAGGCGTTATGGACTGCTTTTCAAGCTTTTCAATGTATCTAAGTATACAAAGTGGAAAATAAAACATTGTATGCAACACTGGCATAACATTTTGATAATGCCCTAGGTACATAAATAACTATAACGTACCTAATAATACTGAAACAGTGAAAGAAAACACTCAGCGTTAGTTTAGCGCCTGGGAGCACCCCGGATGGAATCCGACCGCTAGCCTGTTTGACCACCATGGCGCGCCTCTTATTTTCGTCTGCGGCTGCATTATATAGGATGCGTTGATTGTTGCTCATTTTTGTCTTTTCTACGACATTTACACTGTGTCTATTGGGTCCTATTTTCATTAAAGTTAAAAACTTGACCTATGTACAAAATGTTACTCTTATTTATTTTTGAGTTAAATAAAAAATGGACATTATATATTTTTTAAGATTCTCCCCCTGTATATATTTGACCGAAAGTATATTCGGTTTCAAGCCAGATAAACATATAACCCGAATGAAAAATATCGTCTTCCTCCACCAAGTAGTTTTTGAGCTATACCGCCTTCAAACGTACAGACAGACAGACGGAATTATTGAGAAAACATGTTTTTCATCACCTACAGACGTGGAAACATAAAGATCTGAAGAAATCTCGGAAGGTGATTTTGCACGATTACAATACTTCCTTCTTATTTTACTTCCCTCGTCTAAAACACGAAGGAAGTAAAAGGATTAAAAACTCTCACAGTGCGTCATTTTCGCAATACCATACCTGTTTTCTATTCAGTTTGATTTGATCAATAATATATAACTGAATTGAGCAATTTGCAAATGTTAAATTCCAACGTGTTGCTGTGACAAGATATAAGTATTTTTTAGGAGTACATATTTGGCGTACCTATTTTAAATTTGTTCCTAATTTTTCTATTTGTTTTTATTGCCCTCGTCTAAGGCGAAGGAAGTATTGTAATTTTGAAAAAAATCATCTTCGAATATTTCTTCTGATCTTCACGTTTCAGGGTTCCTAGTGAGGAAAAAAATTTCTTAATTCCGTCGTCTGTTAACGGTATAGCTCAAAACATATTTGTTGGAGTAAGACGATATTTTCAAGTTTACCTTGCTTAAAACTGAATATACTTACGGTCAAATATACAGTGTGTTCCCCAATCGAGTTTAACACACGTATGATGACTCAAAAATTTTGGAATTGTATTTTTATAATTGGGAGATTCTTCCTGCTTGCCCTGAAACTTATTTTGCTCATAATTTCAATTCAGTTGAAATCAATTACTCCTCCATAACTCGGGAATAACTTTTTCGGTTTCATGTAAAGTACTATAATAATTAAATATATGGCAAAAGTTTCTTAAAGAAAGTTGAAAATTTGAAAAAAGATTGGTTATGTGTGAGAAAACACAATGGGCATTGCCAATTTATCATGCTGCAGTCTTTTACATTTAGCGATCTGTTTCAAACTTTGTTTTTAAGTTTCTGAGAAGATTTCCGACAACTTTTCTTAATAAACTTTTGCAATATTTTTAGTAATTATAGTACACGAAACCGAGAAAGTTATTGCTGCATTATCAAGGAGTACTTGATTTCAACTGAAATATTGCAAAAGTTTGTTAAGAAAAGTTGTCCGCAATCTTCTCAACAACTTGAATGCAGTATCTTCATCGTCATGTTTAAGAAATCGTGATCCCAGAGTCTTATGTACATTTCTTGATTACCCCTTTCCATTCTGTTCTATCTTCCGCTTTTGTTAGTGTGGTGTGTAGGGACATTTCTGTGTAGGTTGTTATTTGATCCAGCCATCTATTTGAAGATCTGCCTCTGGATCGTTTTCTCTCTATCTTCCCTTGTGCTACTAATTTTTTCAGGTTGGCATCCTCTCGTCGTATAATATGTCCAAAATATCCCGATATTCGTCATCGTCAGATGGTGGACAGTCTGTCGCTTATGTTCAGTTCTTTCAATATGGATGCGTTGGTTCCTCGTACCATCCGTGGGATGCGTATAGCATGCGTCTCCAGCATCACATTTCAAAGGCGTCAATTCGGTGTCTGCCTGTTGCCTTTATGGTCCATGATTCTACTCCATAGAGGAAAATAGAGTATACCAGATGTTGAAGCATCATATTTAATATTTACTTGAGAATAATCCTAGAAATTGTTCGTGGCATTAGGAGCTGCAGCCAGGTTAATTTAAGTCTTGCTCATCTCCCGCTGTCCAGCAATCTATCATACTTAAGATCCTAATCTTGGATTTGCATGTCATTTGTAAATACCATCTGCAATTTAAAACGGATGTCATTAGTTTATTGTTAGAGCTTTCGGCGAAATGCAGCTCTCTCTTGCGATGGCCGACCATTCCTTCCCCCTACTTTTAAAGGGGTGGTTTAACGAGTGTCCGAGTTTTCTTGGGCTCGAAGAGACCGACACGACCAGAGTCACGTTAAGACACCGAGAGATATACATCTCTTCTATAATCAGTACCGGCAAGTTTAAATTTGTAATTATACAGTCCGCTTTTAGTGTTACATTGGTGTATATATTGTAAATAAAGTGTTATTACAATTATATTCGTTGTGTTCAATCATTGACGACCGCGACGACTTGCGTGATTCTCCGCCGGTATTTCGTTGTGCCCGTAAGGTTCGGGTCGCAACATATTTTGGTCATATCGAACCGAATTTCGAACCAAGTACACCTTGGATTCAACGTCTTCATCTGAAGAGGATCATCTGTATCCACATTTGCCGTGTATGGCATTCATCGGAGGAAGCTGCAGCATCATTACGAGGCCAGTGGAGTCCCCAGTACCTACAAAAAGCGTCAACTTCTTGGGGTGAGTGGTCTTCAATCCTACCGTTTGTTTAATTTCCCTTTGTCGCATGTTTAATGTTGTGTACGTTCTTTCAACGTGAAGAATTGGTTCATTAATTGCTAGCGTCGAGGAAAATTTAATTGAAGAAATTTCTTCATAATTGTTTGCTCTTTTTGAGTAACGTCAGTAAAATTACTTTATTTAGTTATTACGCTTGATTCCAAATGGCAGACATTAAAGCACTGCTTAGCAAGCGCACAGTGCTAAAATCTAAATTAACTAAATTTAGAAATAAAATCAGTGACGAGTTAGACGTTGATCAGTTAAATACTATTAAAGATCAAGTACAACCTCTGAATGATGAATTTGATAGCATCCAATTTCAAATTGAAGAATTGGATGCAAACCAGGTAGATTCGATTTTTTTCGATCAATATCTTTCCCTTATGACGGATATTAATAAATTATTAAGAAAGCTGAATGGCTCCACTCGAGAGGTAGGCACCCCTCGTCCTGCGTCTTCAAATAATTCAATTGAGACGCAAGTTAAACTACCAGCTCTAAATTTACCACAATTTAATGGGAATTGTGAAAACTGGTTATCATTTTACGAATCTTTCGAAACGTTGGTACATAAAAACGAGACAATAAACGATTTGCAACGGTTTCATTATTTAAAATCGTGTCTAAGGGAAGAGGCGCTTCAGTTGGTCAGTTCTCTTCCAATTACCCGCGATAATTATCAAATCGCGATTGAGTTGCTAACCAACAGGTATCAGAATAAACGTTTAATTATAAAAAAGGACATTCACGCATTGTTCCATTTAAATAATGTAATTAAAGATTCATCCAAGTCATTACGAAACCTGATAGATAAGGTAATGTTACATTTAAAGGTCCTAAAATTTTTGAGCTTGCCCACGCATCATTGGGATAGCCTAATTATATATTTGGTGGCATCAAAACTTGATTTCATGTCAAATCGCGAATGGGAAAATTCGGTTACACAAGACATTCCGACGTTAGAGGATTTATTGACTTTTTTGACAAAACGATGCCAGCTGTTAGAGGCGCTTAGCTTTAAAAAAGAACCGGTCAAACGACAAACATTTGCGAACAGTTCCAAAATTAGGGAAAATAATAATTTTCAAGGTGCGTCGCATTTAGCTACAAATAAGGTGCGCTGTGCGTGTGAAACTTTTCTGAAGTTAGAGCCGAGAAACCGGTACCACGCAGCCAAACAAAACAAATTATGTATAATCTGTCTACGCGATAATCATGCTAGTACTAATTGCCGAAATAGAGGTTGTAGTGTTTGTCACGGTAGACATCATTCTTTATTACATTTTCAACAAGCTGTGGTTGACAATTCACCAAATTTCAGTTCCGAATCAATTTCTGCAATTTTGACACCGGAAGTAATTGCTACAACCTCCAGCAGTAACCACTGTGCAAATCAGAGCGCACATGTATTTTTATCAACCGCGTTGATCGATTTGCTCGATGCAAATAATAAGCCCCACACTGCTAGAGCTTTATTAGATGCAGGGTCACAGTCAAATTTTATTAATGAAGCACTATGTAAGAAACTCGGGCTTAAATTAGAGTCCGTCAAGTTTCCGATTGCAGGGATAAGCCACGTACAGTGTTGCACTGTCGTAAAGTTAAGGTCAAAATGCGGCAAATATGAAACCGCGTTAAATTGCTCTGTTTTGCCAAAAATCACATCGAATTTACAGCTTATTGATTATGAAAGGCAGTTATTCAAAATCCCAAATAATATCAGATTAGCTGATCCAACTTTCAATATATCTGGGCCTATTGATTTGCTTATCGGCGCAGAAAAATTCTGGGACTTATTGGGCTCAGGTCAATTAAAATTATCAAACCATGGCCCAGTATTGCAAGAAACCAAATTAGGTTGGATACTCGGGGGGCCAATGCGGGCTTTACAGCCTCCACCTCGTCCAGTAAGTTTTCATGCTGCATTAGACAGTCAATTGTCAAATTTTTGGCAACTCGAGACAATACCGGAATACAATGTAAATTCCATTGAGCATTCCGCATGTGAACGAAGTTTCGCAAATAATTACTTTCGAGATTCTACCGGGCGATTTGTAGTCAAATTACCGTTTAAGGAAAACGCTGAAATATTGGGTGAATTCAAGCAAATCGCGATTAAACGTTTTTTCACATTGGAGAAATCCTTGGGAAACCAACCGAATTTAAAATCGGAATACACTAAATTTATTCACGAATATCGTGCACTAGGTCATATGACCTTAAATTCATGCCCGGAGTCGGACATTCCCTCAAAACATGCTTATCTTCCACACCATGCGGTGATTAAACCATCCAGTACGTCTACCAAATTAAGAGTTGTATTCGATGCAAGTGCTAAAACGACCACGGGTGTCAGTTTAAACGATACATTATTAGTCGGACCTCAAATTCAATCTGATTTGTTTTCCTTGCTTACTCGATTTCGAACGTATAAATACGTTCTAACAGCTGATATACATAAAATGTATCGCCAAATTTTTGTTCATGCAAATGATCGACGGTTTCAACAAATAGTATGGAGGGACAATCCGAATGAACCCCTACAAAGTTATTATTTAAATACCGTTACGTATGGTACCGCGTCGGCACCTTTTTTAGCCGTGCGCACGTTGCAGCAATTAGCTCACGAAGAAACGGAAATACTTCCAAGGGCAAAATCCGCTATTCTTAACGATTTCTTTATGGATGATTTAATAACAGGCACAAATGATTTTAATGAGGCTCTGAGTATTCGCGAACAATTAATAGAAGTTTTGAGTAAGGGTGGTTTTGAACTCAGAAAATGGGCAACCAATGAACCCGCGTTATTACCAAGTTGTCAAAGGTCAGATTTGACGAACGATCAAACATGAATTAATCTTGACAAGGCGGGCGACACGAAAACTCTCGGACTGTCTTGGAATTGCATTAACGATGTGCTGCAATATGACAACACATAATTAAAGATTTCAAATAAAATCACGAAACGGGCGATATTATCGGTCACCGCTCAATTGTTTGACCCTCTGGGTTTGATAAATCCGGTTATTGTAACGGCAAAGGTCATTCTACAAGGGTTATGGGCTAGCAAAATTGGTTGGGACGACGAGATACCGTCCAAGATACGTGAGAAGTGGATACAATTATTCACAAGCTTATCGGTTTTAAGCCAAATAAAAATCCCTCGAATTGTAGTTGAAATTCCTGAATTTATCGAGATTCATGGGTTCAGCGACGCGTCGGAACTCGCGTATGGAGCTTGTCTCTACATAAGATCAAGGTCCGCGGTAGGCGAATATGCCGTACATTTATTATGCGCGAAGTCCCGAGTTGCCCCTCTTAAAAGGGTATCACTGCCGCGCTTAGAGCTGTGCGCCGCCGTTCTTCTCTCGCATCTCTTTCGTAAAGTTGAATCGATAATAAATCTCAATATCAGCCGATCAGTTATGTAGACTGATTCTAAAATTGTGTTGGCCTGGCTATCCGCGGAGCCACATAATTGGAAAACGTTTGTGGCCAACAGAGTCGCGGAAATTAATATAGCAGCAAATAAAGTCGATTGGAATTATATTCCTTCAGAATTAAACCCAGCCGATATAGTTTCACGTGGTGGTTTACCGAACGAACTGCTTCATAATCGTTTATGGTGGCACGGTCCAGATTTTTTATCGGACTCGAAATTAAAGTGGCCAATTAATGACCACGTAGATATTTTGGACGATTCGTTAGAGAAACGAAGTTTAGTCTCAAATGTTGTCACACAAAACAACCAAACTAAAGAATTTTTTGAAATGTTCGAAAGATTTTCTAAATTTTCCAAATTGCAACGCGTTATTGCGTATTGCAAAAGATTCGTCAACAATTCAAAACCGGGCGCTATAAGACAAACGGGTGGATTGGCATCAATTGAATTGCATAATGCAGAAACATTTATTGTAAAACAAGTTCAAGCGTGTAACTTTAAGGATGAAATTGCAGCATTGCGTAAGGGTGACCAAGTTCACAGGCTCAGCATTATTAAATCTCTAAATCCATTTCTTGATTATAATGATATTATCCGAGTTGGTGGTCGCTTAGCAAATTCAAAATTGGGTCATGATATTAAACATCCCATTTTACTGCCCAAACATCATGTCACGAACCTTTTGATTTATCGTGAGCACACAAGGCTACTGCATGCTGGGCAACAAGCTACATTGTCGTCACTTCGTCATAAGTATTGGCCAATTTCAGGTCGAGGCAGTGTACGAAATGTCCTGCATAAATGCATAACTTGTTTTAAGACAAACCCGCAGCCCTTAAGGCAAATTATGGGTGATTTGCCCGCGTCTAGAGTCAAGCCCGCCAGACCATTTATTAATTGCGGAATTGATTACCCGGGACCTGTACTCTTAAAGGAAGGTTCCGGCAGTGGAAAACGATCCGTAAGGGCCTATATTGCGATATTTGTTTGTCTAGCCACTAAGGCAATACATGTGGAAATCGTATCAGATCTAACGACGCAAGCGTTTCTCGCAGCGTTGAAACGTTTTATCTCACGCCGCGGAAACATAAAAAACTTATATTCCGATAATGCTACTTGTTTCGTCGGCGCTAACCGCGAACTAAAACAATTGAGAGAGCTATTTAAAAATCAAATTTTTCATTCAGAGGTCATCGACGTTCTAGCCACAGATTATATAAAGTGGCATTTTATCCCGCCTAGAGCCGCGCATCATGGTGGCATTTGGGAAGCTGCCGTAAAGTCGGTTAAGCATCATATTAAAAGAGTTATTGGTGAGGCTTCTTTCACGTTTGAAGAATTGTGCACAATATTAACTTGTATCGAATCTTGCCTCAATTCCCGTCCTTTAACTCCAATCAGTAACGATCCTAATGACCTCATTCCCTTAACTCCAAGTCACTTCCTTATTGGAGACGTGCTCACTGCACCCGTTGAACCGGATGTGACTAAGCTCAACATTCATCGCTTGTCAAGATGGCAACACATTGAGCAAATACGTCAACACTTTTGGCAACGATGGTCAGCCGAATATCTGACCCAGCTTCAACAGCGTGCTAAATGGCACCACGCTGAGACCAATATCGCCATAAATACTATGGTCTTGATCAAGGAAGACTGCGTACCTCCACTACGTTGGCCGTTGGGTCGCGTTATCGCTACCCATCCAGGGAAGGATGGCAAAACGCGAGTCGTGTCAATCCGCACCTCGAAAGGCATTATTATTCGTGCCGTAACAAGGGTGTGTCCGCTACCAGTCCAATAGCGATTGTGTTGGTGATTGAACTAATAAACAACTTTTTAAGTGCTTCGTATCAGTGAATTCCCGTGTCATAGACTATGATTTGAGACATTTGATCACACGTGTCTATATTTATGTTCTTTCATGCTTTTATTGTGCTCAGTGTCTTGTAAATCTCCTGTACATAGTATGTTCTTGATAGTTCTTACATTTGATTAATTGCCTTGCATCTAATTTATCTCGTGTACTTTCTGTGTATCATTTCGATGTATTTCCTGTGTTTATTTTATAAGGTATTGTTATAAAGGTCCCCAGTTCCTTTATAGGGGCCGGTATGTTGAAGCATCATATTTAATATTTACTTGAGAATAATCCTAGAAATTGTTCGTGGCATTAGGAGCTGCAGCCAGGTTAATTTAAGTCTTGCTCATCTCCCGCTGTCCAGCAATCTATCATACTTAAGATCCTAATCTTGGATTTGCATGTCATTTGTAAATACCATCTGCAATTTAAAACGGATGTCATTAGTTTATTGTTAGAGCTTTCGGCGAAATGCAGCTCTCTCTTGCGATGGTCGACCATTCCTTCCCCCTACTCCTAAAGGGGTGGTTTAACGAGTGTCCGAGTTTTCTTGGGCTCGAAGAGACAGACACGACCAGAGTCACGTTAAGACACCGAGAGATATACATCTCCTCTATAATCAGTACCGGCAAGTTTAAATTTGTAATTATACAGTCCGCTTTTAGTGTTACATTGGTGTATATATTGTAAATAAAGTGTTATTACAATTATACTCGTTGTGTTCAATCATTGACGACCGCGACGACTTGCGTGATTCTCCGCCGGTATTTCGTTGTGCCCGTAAGGTTCGGGTCGCAACACCAGAGTCAGCAGCATGTTTTTGTTTATCTTTCCATATTTTGAGATTTGTTATTGCACTCCGAGCCATTGCGATTCTTCTTTTTATTTCTTTTGTACAACTGCCCACGTTGCTGATTAGAGATCCAAGGTATATGCCCTCTTGTTCAATTTGTATTTGATATGGTAGATTTTGAAGCTGCAGTATATTTGTTCTGTCAACAATCATCAACTCGGTTTTATCCAAGTTGATTTCAAGTTCTAATTTGCGACTTTCTGTTGTTACTAGTTGGAGCATTTCTGTGAGTTCAGTATCATTTTTGGAAATTATGTTGGTGTCATCTGCATACCATAAATTGCTTATCTTTCTTCATTCAGTTGAAACACCCCTTCGTAGTTCTATAGAGCTCGCCTTATTATATGTTCTCCATATGCATTAAACAGTCTCGGTGCCAGTATGCACTCTTGTCTCACGCCTTTTTTTATGTTAAAGGGTTTAGATATATCATGCTCAATACGTATAGTTCGTTCGTGCGTTTCGTATAGGTTTTTAATCAGTAGCGTTAGGTGGTAGAGGATTCCCTTTTGAGGACCAGGTTGCTCCATCGGACACAGTCGATGAAGCACAGTATCATTGGTATGTTAAATTCGCGGGTTTTTTCTATAAGTTGTCTAATGTTGAATATTTGATCTCTGGTTCCTCTTGCCTTAACTAATTCTGCCTACTGTGGCAGGAGCAGGTATTCTAGGTATTTTTGTAGTCTTTGATGGATTATTTCTAGTAATAATGGCTCCATTTAAATTATATGGAGCCACATCACTCTAGACATGAAATTTTAACAATCACACTATGCTTTGCTTTGCGTGTGAGATTAAAGATAACGTTCGGTAGTTCTGGCACTTTTGTGTCGATCCTTTTTTTGTGAATTGGGATTAATATTGATCGAGTCCAATCTTTTGGCCAATTACGCGTCATATTTTGTTACATATATCGAGCACTATGTCTACTCCGTCTTCGCCTAAAGCTTGAGGGATTTCTGCGCTTATCTCGTCGCGCCCTGATGCCTTGTTTGTCTTCAAATATCGTACTGATTGTTCAATTTCGGCTCTTAATATATCTGGTTCTCGTTCTTCCTCGAAATTGTTGTCTATTTCATTTTCGTTGTGTCTTTCTTCATGTTCTTGGTTGTATAGTTCTATGTAATAGTCGTTCCATCTGTCTAGTACTTTTTCTTTCTCCAAAAGTATATTTCCATCTTTGTCTTCTATTGTTAGGCTTTTAGGTTTGAACTGTTGTTGTTGTGTCAGCATTTTGACTTTCTTGTATAGGTCTCGAGTTTCATTATGATTTTGGCGTTCTTCTATCTCTTTATATATATTCTTGATGTAGTTGTTTTTATCTTGTCGACATGTTTAATCCTCTTTGTTTTAATGTTTTTCTTTTTTCGATTTTTTCGATTCTGTTGTTATCCAGTGTTTGTCTTTTGTGGTCTTGGTTTTGATATCTTGTTTTTTTTGTGATCTTGTCAATTGTTTTCTCTGTTGTTTGTTTTCATTTTTGCCATTCATCTTCTGAGTCTTGGCTTGTCATATCTGTCTTAATTTCAGTTAGGCTTCCTGTAATTTCTGCTTTTTGCTGAGTAGCTCGTGTCTTTCTCAGTTCTAATTTGCAGTCCGTTACCAGCAGTTGGTGGTCTGAGCCACAATCGGCTCCTGGGAGGGTCTTGCAGTTGAGCAGTGATGTTTTCCAGCGTGAGTTTATAATAATAATAATAATAATCTTTATTTAGTTATAAACTATTTTAAGATTTACAATTGTTTACATATTTATTTAACTAATAATTTTCCGTAACATAGCCGCTTAGTTTTTTTTAAACTCATAGACATTTTTAGTTCTTTTAATTTCAATTGGAAGGTTTATTATATATAATGCAACTAGTGAGTTCTTGATTATCACATAATCATTTCTGTTTGGCAATCACGCGAATCCGAAGGTGTCTTCTAGTTGTTGGTTAAATTTCCCGGTGCAGTCCCCGCCAAGATTCTATCACGAAATTATTTATAACGCTGCTGCCCGTTAGTCATGAGTGGTTTGAAGCCAAGGTTTGCGTCATTTGCAAGTTGCCTTCTTGTTGGGATATGATATGGGAGAGGTAGAAAACGTTACGAAATGTGACTCGGATTGGGACATGGTTTCCCTCTGGAGTTGGGAGGAAACCAAGACTCGCGAGGGCAGGGTCGTACCCCTGAGGTAAACCTATCCCCTACCGGGATCGTAGAGTGTCTACCAGCTACCCCCCAATGCGGTATGTAGTTTGGTAAATTGGTAATACGAGGGTCAAGCTAAAATGACGGTATCAATCCCTTCCTCAAATGAAAACATTCTACCCCGCAAATGTCTATTAAGCCCAAAAATAACCAAAAGTCGCACACTGCTAAATCAGATGAGTAAGGCTGGTGTTCTTTTTCTTTAATATTTTTTCCATTTAAAAACTGGATTGAAGAGTTAGTATATTAGGACATGCGAATAGGATGGAAGACATAAAATGATCAAAAACGGTATTAATATGGATACCAAGCGAGACACGAAAACGGGGAAGACCAAGGCGTAGCTGGAGAGATGAGGTGGAAGGCGCAATGACTACACGAGATTTGAAAGAAGAGGATTGCTTTAATCAAAAATAATGGAGACTGGAGGCGGAAAAAAGAAATCTGCCGTATGGAGCGATGCATTTTCATAATGTAGCATAATCCCCTTCTCTGGAACTCAATTGAACACTTCAGGCAAACATTTTTCAGTATACCATTTGGCTATAACTGTCTTTTGTTCATCTAGCTTAATTGCATTGACTAGATCCGTACTTCTACAGAATACCGCATACATAACTTTTTTCATAGCTCGCTGCTTCTTGGTCATTGTTGTATTTTCTTCATCTTCATGAATCCATTCATGGGGAATATAAGTTTCATAACCTATCAGAATATTGGGATAAAATTGTTGTTCACCATTACTTAAGAGATAATACTGTTTCAAGGCCAATTCTGAAACACTCTGTTTTGAGAAATCAGAAAGTCAATGCCAAAACGATTGATATTTTTTTCAAATGTCGTTGATCGTGTATGATTGTGTTAGAGCTGAGGATGAAATGTTGAGTTGATGCTCTATTACCGAAAAAGTGGTTTTATTGCCCTCTTCATTTATTTTCTTAACAGCAGCATCGTTTTTTTTAATGGTCGTAGGAGCATGCGCCCTTATTCTGTTTAATGTTGAACAGAATACCTTTCTTTTTCAAATTCTCTTTACCATGGTAAATTGTAGCCAAGGAAGATGCTTGTTTACTAAAAGCTAAATCTAAATTATCTTTGCACGCATATGCGCTTAAACCTTTTTTAAAGTCATAATATATAATGAGTCGAAAATGCAATTCAATTTTTTCGCTTCTAATGTCACTCTAAAAAATTAACAACTCGAGTTCTAACTAACGTTACTTCAAATGGCAGATAAAAAGCTCTAAATAATACTGTATGTTTTATTTTTCACGGTTCTGTAGATTTTATTATTCCCAATAATTATAGCTTGGCCCTTGTACGTAGTTTATTATTTTCATATGCCTACTGTGTCTTTTCAAACATAACCAATATTTTTCAAATTTTGCATACTAGTACTTGAAAACATTTCTAGAAACTTTCCTTAATAAACTTTTGCAATTATAACTTTAATAATTATAGTACTTTCCATGAAACCGAAATAGTATATTACATACCGAGGTGGAAAGTGTTTCATTACTGTCGAGAGATTAAGTAGTTAACCGAGACCCGTAGCGTCGAGGTTAACTTTATCTCGAGACAGGAATGAAACTTTTCACCGTGGTACGAGTATGTATACTATTTTACTCACAATCGGTTTTGTCATTATTTATTTAATTAGGTAAGTTTCAAATCATACCAGTTTTCATCGCAGTTTAATAAGTTACTTTAACAAAGGAAACCGCTACGCTGGTGCTAAGTAATATGACAAGTTTATTGAAAGTGACGTTTAGCTAGCCGGGAAAATCTTTTAAATGGTGTTTCCCACGAACTAAAGGGTGTGTTTTTTAGAGGCGGAACTCTAATTGAAATAAAACACAGAAATAGTAATTTTTGTATTAAGTGCGCGAAATGAGTGTTTTTTTATGGCGTGTGAGAATGTCAATTTTCGCCGAGACCGTTAGGTCGAGGCAGAAAAGTCATTCAAACGCGCCATAAAAACATGAATTTTGTCACGAAATACAAACAACGTTTTTTCGACAGCCGTCAAAAAAAGAATAAAAGAATAATTTCTAGAAATAAAATACGAACATTAATTTGCTAACATAATATGTGGTCGTCTAATGTGTTGTAACTAAGGAAATGGTGTAATTAACCGTTTTTTCACTGCTAGCCGTGAAGAAATATTATTTTTTCACGTGTTAAAAAAAGTTAAATCTCGCGTATGCATAAATGTCACGTTTTTTGACGGCTGTAGAAAAAATGTTTTTAATAAACATGAAATTGGCTTTATTTGAAAGATAATTTTTTGGCATTACTGTTTGAATATAATTTCGGGCGTGTGATCGCCGCGGCTGGCGAATACATGGCGTAATCTGGAGATCTAATTTTCACACACTCTTTGCAGTAAATCAGGCTGTATTTCGACAATAACGCGTCGAATGTTGGCTTCCAAGTGCTCAATTGTTTCCGGTTTATCGGCGTAGACATGCGACTTTACATATCCCCAAAGAAAATAATCTAATGGCGTTATATCGCACGAACAAGGTGGCCAGTTAACAGATCCACGAAATGGACCGATTATCCTAAAAAAGTATGTGCCAATAATGCCTCTGGAAGACATTGCAGCAAATACTGTAACTTTTGAAGTATGCAAAATGACTGGATGTTTTTCTTTTGGGTTTTCCGCGTACCAGTAGCGACAATTATGTTTATTGACATTTCTATCTAAATTGAAATGACCTTCGTTAGTAAGAATATTGTTGAATTTTACAATTTCTGCATCACATTAGCATAATTAAGACAAATGCGGTAATTATCGTTCTTTACAGCCGGAACAAGCTGGATTTTATGGAGATAATAGTGTAAGTTCTTCAAGTTAATTTAAACACTGGATATATTGGACTATTTTTAATGCATCCCATAGTTTGCATCTGAAAACATTATCATATGCTTTTGACAGGTCTACAATTGCAATGTGTATCACATTTTCTTTGGTTATTTAGTTATTCATACAAGAATGTCCTGTAAAAACATTCTAGTCTTCATGGTGTGTCCCACGCCTTTTCTTAACCTCCTATGCATATTTTTTCCAAATAGTTTGTACAACTGTTGGGATCTCTCTTGTCGCAATTTCTATATATTGAGGTTATCCAAGATATTTTCCATTCCAAAGAAATTTTGTGTTGTTTGGAACAGTTTAGGTATTTATTCTTTCCGTTAGTACTGTTCGAGAATTCTACAATTTAGCAGATTTGCCCGGAGAACACCTTCCACTTTTCATTCTATCGTATTTTTTACTTCCTCTGTCGTGAGTAGTTGGTACTTGTGTTCCTGTCAACTCAGAAGGTGCTTGAATTCCCGCAGAAAGATTTTCCTCTTAAGCCATCGCCATCCTTTCTTTGGGAGCAACTGTTCTGGCGTAGTTGCGTTAATCTAAGAGTGAACCCTTCTTTTTTCTGCACTGCTTGCAAATTTCCAGTGGTTGCTCGTATTCTTCTACTGCCGTTTTCCATCTGCAGATATAAATTGCAATCTTCTGTTTCACGTGACAGAAGAATAATTTTCAAGCTTTTTCAGTTCTTCCGGCTTCGTTCCTTCTTCAGCGCTCAAAGCGTTGCGGGAAGCATTTAAAGCCACGGTGCCGCTGTCCGACTAAGTTCTAGGATAATACAAGGCCAGATTTTTCTTTTACCATCCTATCTCTGTATGCCGTGGCCCTCGTTGTACTTCAGCGATAAGACTCGCTAACCACGCGTGCTTTTTTCCCTCATACGAAATATATAGCGATAAGATTCGCTAACCACGCGTGCTTCATCTAAACGCGCGCAATGGAAATAATTTAAAAATAACAGGTTTCAGCAATTCAGTTGTTTATATTTTTTATTAAGCGTTGACCTACGTATTTATAATGCGCTTTGTTGTCCAAAGGTATTTGTGATAACCGTCGCGTCCGCGTATTACGAGAAGACTCCTTTAATTAGGGCTATCTTCGCTTTTCAGATTCAGAATAATAATTAATTCAATTCTTTTATTTGTCCATATAACCCCCCCATACTATTGCACGCTATAATTTTGTTGTAGCAACATATATTTGATAATTTAATTATTTAATTTTTGAATTGGCGTTTTTAGCGTTTTATGAACGCATTTTAAGTGTTTTGCATTTGTTTATAATAGCTGTATGTGTTCATTTTGAATGTAACGAACCTCGCATATATTTTATATTTATTACTAATAACTTTCTGGGTTCATTTTGAATATTCATATGCATATACATTTTTATATATTATTTAGCACCTTTAAATTTAGGGTTGTTCGAATATAACGAGCCGTTTGTAATTTTTATATGTTAATAATTTAACTTCTGCGTGACATTTGTACGCTTTTCTTGTACAGGGCAATGTAATTTCTCCAATGTGATAATATAGATACTGTCGGTGATTGTTTTACGTTTCTCCATGTACTCAATTAAAATAATTCCCTGTTGGTCCCAAAAAACCGTCGCCATAAGTTTGCCTGTAGATGCTCGGTGTCGACATTTTTTGGGGGTGGTGAACCCTTATGAACCCACTTTTATTTGGTCCCAGGATCTCAATAATGAAAACAGGTTGTATCTCCTTTCGCTCTTTTGCACAACATGTCTGGATATTTTTTCAGTAAACCTAATTCCTTGAAGAAATCTCTCGACCACACTTTTTTCTGTTCAAGAGTCACAGTATTGAAACCATTTGGCTGACACGTTGTACATTTCAAGCTCTTCATGCAAAATGTGTAAGACATTTGATTCGGATATCCTCAACGCCACAGCGATCTCTGCTACCTTCAAATGTCGATTTTCAAGAATCGTTGACTCTACCTCTCTGTATATTTCAAGACTTGTTGCAGATTTTTGCTATCTTGCTCTTAGATGAGCTTCTATGGATTCACGATACCAACGCAACTGTCCTATACAATACTTTATTTGATACAGGCTCAAGCCGCTCTTACTATATAGTGGCATCATTATTTTATGTGTATAATTTTCAGTCAGTGGCCTTTCAAAGTTAAAAATTTCATTACTCCTTGTCAGGACATTTTCAAACTGTACGAATGTACGGCTATTAGGGTATCTTTCTAAATTACGACCCCGTGTGTATATACGTTTTTCATACTTTTCCGCTCGAATTTAAGCCTATCGAATTCTATGCAAGCTTTTAGTGACTTTTAACGCACGCTTTATAGACCGTTTTGGTTGGCCTGTGCAAGCCCGGCTGCTGCAAGCGAGTTTTGAATATCGATTTTGTCTGCAGACGCGTCTAGAATAATCCACAATTTGTATTTAACGAACAACGCCCTTGAGTGCGAGGGAGAGAAAATGAATGATTTAGCTCGGTTTTCGTCTGGCCGGTGCACAGTTGCAACGGCCCCTTTCCGTTTTTTCTCGGCTGCGACGTGGCGTGAGTTGGCAGTTAGCATCCGGCTCGTGAAGAGAGCAGTTTAGTTTTGAGGTGTGCGGCCAGCGTTCGTCTGCCTGTTCAGGGGTGGGCGTCCGCTTGACGCTTTCGAGGATGTGTTTCCCGTCATTAATAGTTGAGAGTGGGTTCTGGAGCTTGAAGGAGTCGGGTGGATGGTGTTGATTCTTCAGTGTTGTGCCAAGCGCTTTTCCTGTCCTATGGGCCGTTCGTGCAATCAACCCCTTGTGGAGATTATTCCGAGAGCGACTACCCCTCGGCGAAATTTACGTGCGAGTCCTGTCGCATTTGGTCGCATCATTGACTCCTGTTTGAGACCCTTGAGGGATGGAACATCTTCGGCCCCGCTTCGAGTTTGTAAGAGCCACCCGCTTCATTTAGCGACTGACAATGATACAAGCCGTTGGTTGGACGTCGCTTCGAAAACCGCAGGCGAAGCTATGTGATGAGGTATTGTGCTAGTCGTCAGCCGCGCTCGCTAAGCATGAGTGCGCGCTAAATTAACACTTGCTGTGTCATCCCCTATGTACATTAAACAGTGCGAGCACCATTGCTATATACAGGGCCTTCTGCCAACACATTTTCTTTGCTCTAGATTTATTGCCGCTATGCGCGAGTGTGCGCTAAATTAACACTTGTTGTGTCAACCCCTATGTGCATTAAACAGTGCGAGCACAATTTCTATATGCAGGGTCTTCTGACAACACATTTGCTTTGCGCTAGATTTATTGTCGGCAAGCATGAGCGTGCGCTAAATTAACATTTGTTGTGTTAACATCCCCCATTTTTGTCACGCTTTACGTACTAGCCATTATTGGTGCACCGTTTTTAAGTATCCTATTTGTGTACCTTATGTATGTACTCCATTTGTGTACCGTCTGTGTGTTTGAAAGACAATAGACTCACTTGTCAAACGTTCCCGCTGCATTTTTTTGTGTGTTGCATGTTGATTTTCAGTGTAAGCCATCTGCAGTGTCGTCGCCCGATTGGCGGCTAGTGTAAGACTGATGTAAAGCAGACCCTGGACGATCCGGTGAGCGTCAAGGTAGGTTCAAGCGATCCGGTTGTCGGCTTCAAGGAGTCTCAAAATTGTACCCATATTCTACCTCGTTTAGCTTTTGGGTTTCTGCCAAGTGTAAAGTTGAAAGGTACGTTCATTTGCTTCCCGGTTCCTCAGTGAGCTTACCTGTGCATTCTCGTTTACCGTGATGGAACTATGGTGGCGCTCAATCTATTTATATTTGTTTACCGTTCTTTAGGCCGTTGTTCTGGTGTTGAACCACCCCTCGCTTCCCTGAGTCTAGTCGGCACCTATTGTTATGAAGTGAGCAGCAGTCCTATGTGAGTTACATTCCAGATTTTGTAAGATATCGTACGCGCTAGTCGTCTATCTTTTTCGTGGCTTTTCGTAAATACCGTTATGAGCTGGCGCATTGTCGTAAATGTCGTTTTGACTCGTAACAGCCTCGATGCTTTAATTTAACTAAAATGATCTTTAATTAAAAACTATAATATAGAAGAAAGCAACGATATGCCATAAATGGATGACCTTTTCCACAATAACTGTTAAACTGTAGTATATTAAGATACAATTACGTTGGCTGTAATATTCATTTATCTAGTGTCCCTCGTATTTCGAGTTTACACAATATTCGTTTTCTTTATAGATACCAATATATTATGGACGATATTGATTATTGATCTTTTTATTCCCAAGTCCCAAATTGACAGTCTGGTTTGTATTATTTTGTCCGCTATTGCAAAAAAGAAAACACCACTCAGAAAGCCTACTTGTTTGAATTCAGTGACGGTATTTACCAGGGCTGTGGAGTCGGTAAAAAAATACAACTCGGACTCCTGATATTTTAGTAGTTTGAATCCGACTCCGACAATACTAGAATATTGATATTTCCCCTCCCCCCCATTCCTTTTCATCTACCTGATAAACTTTACTGGCTCGGGACGAATTTCGCAAACTTTGGGGAATGTGGTTAATTATAATAAATTACATAATTATAATCTTGTTTAATATTTGCTACAATCATAAATTAACAATATCAACGTAATAAAAATTGTGATTTTTATCAACCCTGGGTCTGAGTCTTCACACACCACAGTGAGATCATTCGATAACTTTCAAAAACCATTGCAATGTGTCGTTTGTTATAAAAAAACTAATTCGCAGCATGCCATGATCAAATTAAGTTTGCCATAACTTGATACATACCCACTGAGGCAAATCAACTACCATAAGTCAGAGAGAACTAAATTACATCTTGATCTTGAACTATTTTTCTATAAATGTACAAAACGCTTAAGAAAAACAATTTTTATTGACTGTTATAATTAATACACTGGTTGTTGTTGTGTAAATGCCATCTTATTTTCCCTTTTGCTTGATACAAGTAAACTTAATGCAGTGTAAACTTTTGCCTGCCAGAGTGACACATGTGTTCATAAACAAAATGCAATATGACATTCACCTACAGACTTAAGTTAAGACATAACTAGATTTTTTATCTTTCTTTCCAAGGCCTACCCTAAATGAGTTTTTTTAACACACGATAGTTAATATATCCGTAGCCAAGTTTCTTATTAATTTTCTTACTTCTGCATGCATTTATTTTTCTCTTACATTTTACATTGCATTAACAGCCCTTCTCCCTCCAGTGTTAGACATAGGCCTACCTTAAAATATTCAATCTTTCGCCGTTTTTCTGCAGTTCGGCGCTATCCAAATCGGGTCACTCTTTTTAAATCATCTGCATATCTAATTTGTGGACAACTTATGTTGTTTTGCTAGATTAATTTATATTCGCAACGCCGCTTGTGGAAATTGGGTAGTTTTCGTTCATTCTGGGCTATGTCGGCCCTGCTAGCAGAGCCGAATTAAATATATGTGAGGCCCGCGGCTAAATTCTTTTAGAGGCCCCATTCCCCAAGTCAGGGGCATATTCTACAAACATGCTTTATTATTTTATTAAATTAATATTTTATTATAGGTAGGAAAGCTTTGAATTTCCGAAACATGTACACAACGGGTACAAAGGGATTTAAATGATTAGAAACCACACTGGATTATAACCTTCAAATCTTTTCGAGGCCCCCAAAAATTCGGTGGCCCGGGGCTGCAGCCCCCTTATCCCCCCCCCCCTTAATCCGGCTCTGCCTGCTAGATAGCTCTGCAGATTTCGATTCATGATGCAAATTATAAAAACATGAGACAAGCTTGTCACTGAATGTAACGTTTCTCGTTGCAAGACCGTTGAGAATGCATCAGAAAAGCCATTCGCAAATATGTGGGCACCTTCAGTTGCATTTAATAACGCCTGCATAACTCCATGGGGAATTACTTTTTTCTGCCGTTACACACTTTTCTGCTCCCGATGGTACTAGACAGAATTATACAAAAAAGTCCTATGCTATACGATAACTACCTCTTCAGAAACAAAAATCAGATTTTAGGCTATGCTGATGATGTAGCTATGATTAGCACCAACGCAAGAGACTTAGCCGTAGCATATAAAACACTAAAAGAAAAGTCGGGAAAGGTAGGAATAGGTAGTAAATACCGAAAAAAACTAAATATTTAAGAATATCAAGTATACCAGAATCAGGAGAAACCCAAGCAATTACAAATTTAAATATAGATAAAGTAACCACCTTTAAATACCCTAAGCACGGTAATGTGTTAGTGTTTACTAGTTTTACGCATCAGTTATTTCTGCCACAGTTACAGATTTTAATCTAGGAAGTTCCCCGTCGGAACGCTTGCAGAACCTTGAAAACATTTGTGGTTCTAGATTACATTTTTTTATTACTCTAGCGTTATACTGCGCTTCGAAATTGTTGGAAACACGTGCGTTCGGGCTTCGAAAGCCAGGTGCACGCCTAGACGGGGTTTACGCCAGATAAAAACAAACGTCTACAAGCCGAATCACGAACAGATGAGAGAAGGGGGACTACGTTGTCGGAAGTTTTTGTGCAAGTGAAATCTTCAGTTGTAGTTTATGTGTGTTGCATTGGCCGATTGCCATTCCTCCGGATTGTGGTACTACGGATATAAGACACGCCTCGCTTCAGCTTTCTCTAATTATTACAACGCACATGTGTTCATATTTGTCTCAGTGCATTTAAACAATGTCTTATAAGTTTGGATAAGTCCGGGAGCTTGGCGCCGTTTTGTGTGGTGTTTCGTAAATTGCTTGAGGAAGGCAGCTTCACCGCTTCCGTTTGTATCTGTTCAGTTCCAGGTCGCCACATAGCTGTAATTTGCTCTACTATGTCATTGGAGGCTGATTGGGAGACATCAAACCCCCATGTTGTAATCCCTTTCAGATCAACTTTCCCGGCTTAAAGTATCTGTACTGTATTTTACTGTGCTTCACCAAGTTGTGAACTTTCTCCAGTGACGTATATAAATTAAGAGTTGTCCACTAAGCAGTTATTGACTTGATTTAATGTGTTTGTTGTGTTGAATTTTGTGGCGTCTTCAGCGCTGTCATGAGATTCAGTTTGGATTTGTATTACCAGTACAACATTGCATGAGTAACCTGCGCTTTCTATTGTTGGTATATATAGTAAGATTTATTCTGTGTTCAGAGATAGCTTGACTTTTGTACAGCCGATGTTAGCTGTTGTGGATATCGAGCTATCTCTCTCAGTATTTACTGGGGGCCTTCGCTATATTATATTTTTGCTGTTTTTTATTTGTCCTATTTAAACGTTTGGACTGCGTCGATTATTAACTAACAGAGATATCATTAGTTAAACTACGGTTTTGTTTCTTTGCGTGTAAGACATCTCGCCTAAGTTGTGTTCCAGTTATTAGACAGTTGCTAAGGAAGTGTAAGTTAAAGTCGAATTCATATAGCTAAAGCAACTACGTGTTTAGTCGAAAAGGAATTAAGCTTTCATGTAAGTATCCTTTGCACCAGAGCTCGCTGTTTCGACCCTGGATAGAGCAGATTCAAACAGCCACGGGTTGAATTTTCACGGTGGCGCCCTAGCAAACAATAAAAATATTCACTGTCCTAAGACAGAACCAAACTTCACGAGTAACATGAGCTTCAACCTTCCGGCGAGCTAGCTGTGGACGACTGGGGCATTAATACCGCTGCCTCCAAACATAAACCAACTTGTGGTAAGTGCACTCCTGTGTTGTCATAAAATCCTGACTATACCATAACAAATTAATGAGCAGAACGATGTAACGAAAGATATTAAAGCCGGAATATTTACAGCCAATAGAGCATATTTTGCTAAGAACGACATCTTTAAAACAAAATTAGTATCAAACAAAGTAAAAATACGACTTCACAAAACAGTAATAAAATCTAAGTATATTAAGCTGCAGATGTGAGTCGTGGAAACTAGTCAAAAGTGAAGAATGATGGTTAGGAGGGAAAATATTTGGAGGATTTTTGGGCCAGTGCAGGACAAGGGAGAATAGGAGCAGAGATATAACGAAGAAATACAAAGATTATATAATGAACCAGATATAGCGAACGTTGTCAAGCGCATGAGACTACAGAATATAGGTAGGATATGTGATAAGAATGCCATCTAACAGCACACTTCTACATATCTTCAATAGGCAACCAATGTATTTAAAGATTTCCAAAAGCTTAACCTACAATACTTCAGGATAGATGCAAAAGATTGAAAAAATGGAAGAACATTGTTGAGTGGATAAAGACCCTAAATAGGTGGTAAAAACCGAGATTATGATGAACATCTATCTGCTAATTTGTTGACTATATTCTTCGTCAGGGTCCACCTTTGTGCTCCGTATAGTGTTAGGACAGGTAACACATATTGGTTATACACGTTGAACTGAATGAAGAGGAAACCATTGCTAACTACATTAATATTGAAGCCACAAAGTCGGTTAAATTAGCAAAGTAGATTTTTTTTCTGCTGATTACGATGGAAAAACCAGAACAACAATCGAACATCCAGTTTTCCAATTACCTCTAAAGCAGTTAAAGAAACTTTTGTGTTATAAAGTACTGCAATGGCGGTCTTATTGTTTAAGCAAAGCATCATCCAGTGAATTATTTGTCAGAATATCAGTAACGTCATTTTGACAAATTTAATATTTGGGTTGCATCGCTAGTTGTGGTCGCATTATTAAATGCAATTGTAAGTACCAACCTACAAGAATGATTCCATGCTCATTCAGTAAATTCGTACAACGGAAACTATAGCAAAATTAGATTTTTCAGGTTCCCAAAACAGGCAGACAGAAAAATTGCATAGCTTCTTTTTGCTAATGATAAATTTAAAGGAATAATACACTGATTGATACTGTAAAATGAAATACTTTTTGTGTCAGAATTGTTTATATTGAAATTTCAATTTGTAAGTATTGAGAGTTCTGGCTACTTCAGGAACAGTAACGAATATAGCGGCACATAAAAATTTTCATGCAAAAACATTTTACAGGAACCAGATGTATATCTTTTTTAATGACCCTGTAGAATTCACTTTTTTTGCTACCGAGGCTGCTAATTTTGACCTGCTCATAGACGTTTTTCAGTTGAACCAGCTGTTTACTAATATGTAAAAATTATTAATGTATCTCAACAACAGCAGAATCACATTAATTTGTTTGAGATAAATGGTTTCAAATGTTCCTATTAAATAAAATCAAAGTTTATATTTACTTACTTACTTACTTAATCCTTAAGCCTTTCTACCCTTTCAAGTGTAAGGCTGGGTGTTGATTGTTAGTGTCTTCTATCCTGCGTCATTATTCTTGTCTCCTCTACTACTGCGTTCTTTACCTCTTCATTCCATGTTTTTCTCGGTCTACCCCTTCCTCTTTTTTTCTTTGTTCTCGCTTCGAATACCCTTCTTATCGTTCTTTCCTCTCCCATCTTCATTACGTTTCCAAACCATGTCATTTGTCCCTCTTCTATCTTGGATTCTATTGGCTTTATTTCCAAGTTCTCTTTATATGTTGTGTTTCTGACTCTGTCCATAATTGTTTTCCCTCTATCTTCCTTAGGAATCTCATGTCGGTACTGCTTAGCTTGTTTCGTTGGCTTTCCGTTGTTGTCCATGATTCTCAGCCATATGTTATTATTGGTACTGCTATTTTTTTATATATTTGCACTTTCGTTTTAGTTGGTATTTCTTTATTTCCTAGGAATGTGTTCTTGATACTGTTAAAGAATCTTTCGTCCTGTGAAAATACTGAGCCTATACTAAATTTCAAATAAGCATGCAGTACTTGGAACTAAGTAGTGATCATAACTATGGGCGTGATTGGTCGAAACAAAGTCATTATTACAACCATCTGAAAATCATTTTTTTTAAATTGTCAATGTGACATTTGCTTTGAATCTCAAAAATATAAAAGGAAAACTGATAAATAGTCGATAAAAGAAGTTGGCCTGCAGCGTAAATTTGAATTCTATGGGAAGAAATTATTGTAAAACACGAGCAGTCACACAAACTTATATTTTTCTAGTGTAAAACTGAGTTTGAGTTTAGAGCGCCATCTACTGCATTCTTATTTGAAATTTAGTATAGATATTTAAATATGCATACTTGTTGTAGCTTTTCCCTTCCAGCTCTATTTCATGCCTTGTTTCTTCTATGCTTATTACCATGGTTTTTGTTTTACTACTGTTGATTTTCATGTTTATGTTTTCCAACTTGAAACTATTTTTCGCGCCGCTTAATTGTTTTCTCTATTTATCCAATTATTTCTGGTATAACCTGTATATTTTTATTTTAATTATAATCCATTGTATTTCGAATTATTTCAATTTATTAGTTCGCTCATTTCGTACCGATTCTGGAAAACCCAAAAACTTCCACGTGCTTATCGCGAGGGCGCAGCTTTCAGCTGTTTTTCGTTAGTGGCCGAATGTGCTAGGATTATTTTCCTGCACCTCGACGAAGCAACTTGTTTCTAAAAGGTCCCGTTCGTTCTTTATTACGCTACGACGATTAATTTTTGAAGGGCTGATGGTTTTGATTCAGGTACGATTGAGATTTTCTGCTTGCTATTCTTGTATTAATTATGTTTCTTTAGCTCTTAATTGACAGTTTTAACTGACTTAATTTTCAACACCGGCTAATGTCCTACCTAGCTTCTGCAATTTAGGAGTGGCTTTGCTTCAATTACGGGCGCATCCAGGGTGTTTTTAACCACAAGGTATAGCAACCCCCGGCCAGCATTTGCCTGTCAGCAACTTATGGGCGTTACTTTTGTGGTAAATACGGCATTAAAAGTGGATGGTCTCCCTGCTTTCAAGCTGATTCGGACTGGCTATTCCGGGATTAATATTATATATTAAATTCGTACATTCCATCGGTATTTAAAGTTTAAATTTATGCTTTCCGTTATTACTAACATGTAAAGTTTAGACGCATACGTTCAATCAGTTTTAATATTTGAAGTTTAAATGCGTATACTTAATTACAATTAATATTGAATGCTAAAATTTATATGTGTAATCAAACCTTTGTGAAAGGAGCATTCACGTGATTTGCCTTCAATAGCTTGAACAGAAAGGTTTTTTACATGACAGCGATATGCATATATATGTGGTTACCATTAATTTAATAACCTGAAAGGGGTTCTTGATCTTGGTGCGTGTGGCAACCTTCAATTAATTTGCACATTTCTATCATTATTACATTCTTTATGACCAAATTATTCTAATTATTTAATATTGAATTACCATTATAGACTGCAAGATTATTTAGTGTTAATAATAAATAAATGCTAGTTACTTGTAGTTAGTAATATTATTCGAAATCATCTGATTTCTGGCGCCCATATCTTTTTTTGAAGACTTTGCAGGGTACACAGCTGGTGGTTTGAACTCACGACCTTATCGCCGAATTTGAGCTAGTTCGGCTTGCGCGGTAAGTAAAAATTTTTAGAGCTTCCGTGTAGTGCGTACTTTAAGGAGGTTAATCTGCGATTTTTTACTACCATTGATTATTTTAATTAATTAACCGCAGGTCAGCTTCTTTATCGTTTTAAACTGTCTTTGTACATGTTCTATATTTTTATTTATTACTTTTTCGTTCTTCGCTATAATTACCATATCATCTGCATAACAAATTTCTAAAACTCTTATATCTCCATTCTCCAATTTCCTACTTCATAGTGTTCAACCTCCCTTCTTGTTTTCTTGTTTGCTTCATCCAGCACTAGGGTGAAAAGTAGTTGACTCATAATACATCCCTGCCTCACTCCTATTGTTGTTTCAAACTGTATTTATTCTTCATGTCTTGTTCTCACGTAGTTTGTTGTCCTTTGGTACAAGCTCTGTACGCTTCTGACCACTTTTTGCTGTACCCTTCTCTCTTTTAAAACTTTCCATATGACCTGTTCACTCTGTCGAACGCTTTTTCTAAATCTATGATGCATAAATGCACTTCTCCTGCTTCCCTGATTATTTTTTCACTTATCTGCCTGAGTATAAAGATGGCATCCTGAACTCCTCTATTTGGCCTGAACCCGTACTGATTATCCTTGAATGTATTTACCATCTGCCTCCTTATTCTTTTTTCTAGAATTCTTGCAAATTTTCTGCTACTGTACTGAGCAGTGGGATTCCTCTATAATTCTGGTATTCTTTTATGCCCCCTTTTTTAAAAATTGGTGTAATTATTTACTTCTGCCAGTCTTCCGGTGCTTGTCCTGTACACATTACTTTGTTGAAAAGGTTTCTAATGTGCTCCTTTGTTCTTCTGAAGTTGCTTTTACCATTTCTACTGTTATTTGGTCATGTCCTGGTGCTTTTCCTGCTTTCGTCTTCGCAATTGATTCTTTCACTTCTTTGTTTTGCTCTTGTTCTCGCTCTTCCTTTGTTATTATTGTTCTCTTTCCTCCTTTTTCTAGGTCTTTTCCTTCCAGTAACCTTTTAAACTATTGTCTCCACCTTTCCATTATCTCTTCTTGGTTTGTTAGATTCTCTCCCTTTTCGTCTTTGATATTGTTTAAAGTTCGTGTTTTTCCTTTTCTCATATTTCTCATCGTACCGTTGAATAACTTTTCATTTTCTTTATATGCCTTTTCTATTTTTTCCTGAAGTCTCTCAAAATTCTTTTTCTTCTTTTATGGTTCTCTTCACCTGTCCACTTTCTATTTTGTATTCTTCGTAATCTTCTTGTTTTCGTGAACTTAAGTACTTTTTCCATTTATCTTTTTCGTTTTCCACCAATGTGTTCTTTTAATATTTGTTTGTTATTTTTGTGGTTCTACAACTTTCTTCAGCTGCGAAAATTGCCGTTTTCAGTTTTTCCCACATTTCTTCTATGATTCTTCTTTTTCCATATACCTCAGCTTTTCCTCCATTCTCTTTTGGAACTGCTGCTTTATTTTTGGTTCTTTTAGTCTGTAAATTTGTATCTTTCTTTTAATTATTTTTCTTTTCTTATTCTGTTCTTTATTGTCATTGTTACCATAAGGTGGTCGCTCTCTATTTCGGGTCTGCTTTTTACTTTTACGTCTCGAACCCTGGGTCTAATCTGTTTGCTAAATATAAAGTAATCTATTATGGATTTCTCATTTCTGCTTTTCCTCTCTCTTGTTATTCTATGTATTTCTCTGTGCATAAAGTGCAAGTTTCCGATTATTACCTAGTTTTCGATACATAACTCCAGTATTCTTTCCCCATTTGGCGTTCTCGTTTTTTCTCTGTGTTTTCCTAAGCACCATTCAAATCCGTAGTTCTTATTTCCCAATCTCCCATGATAATGACTGGATTGTTGTTCCATTTCACTGAAAAATATATCCTTTTCTTCTTTTTTTTCATCTTCATTTGGCCCGTATGCTATTATTATCATGTATTTCCCGTTTTCTTCCTCCTCTTTCATTTCTAATGTTAATATCCTTTTACTTACGTATTTTTCCCTTTTCACGTATTTCATCTTCTCTTCTTTTATGATACACGCTACCCCTGCTTGTGCATGCTCTTCCTGCTTGACCCCTGACCAGTACATCCAGTATTCATTTGGTAGTTTCTGTAGTCTTTTAACTTTCCTTTTCGTTTCTGTTACCTCTACATAATCTATCTTTGTCTTTCTTATTTCCTATATTTCTTCTTCTTTATTAGTTTATATTTAATCATTTGAAAATTGAAGATAAATATAGTGAGAGGGAGAACAGAGAAGAAAGCGATAAAGAAGGAAGACAAGGAAGGAACGAAGTCCAACAGGGAAATAATCGAGAAAGAAATGAGATAAGACGAGAAGAGGTAGAGGTAGCGGTAAGATCCCTGAAAAATGGAAAATCCCCAGGAATGGATGAGATAACATCAGAGATGCTGAAATATGGAGGAGAAAGAGTAATAGACTGGATAACCAAGATCTGTAAGCAAGCATGGGATAGCGAAGTAATACCAAAGGAATGGGAAAAGAACCTTATAATACCGTTACATAAGAAAGGAAACACCATGGAATGCGATAATTACAGAGCAATAAGCCTGACACCGGTAGCCCTTAAAGTATATACAAAAATACTAGAAAGGAAATTAAGAGACGAGATAGAAGATGAACTGCAACAAGAACAAGGAGCATACAGACAGGGCAAACAAACACAAGACCACATATTTACACTGCGAATGATAACAGAGAAGTACTTAGAGAAGGGAAAAACATTACATCTAGCATTCCTCGACTTGAAAGCGGCTTTCGACACAGTGCCAAGACACCACATATGGGGTATCTTAGAAGAAATGAACGTTAGTATAAAACTTAGAAAGACAATCGAAAGCATATATAAGAATGTAGAAGGATGCGTAAGACTGAATGGCAGATGCTCAAAGAATTTTAAAATGAAAAAAGGAATCAAGCAAGGTGATAGCCTGAGTCCACTATTATTTATAATACTAATGGACAAAATAGTAAAGCAGTGTAAACTAAACACAAGAAAGACGAAAATAGGAAACTGGAATTTGAGACCAATTTACCTGCAGAGCTTGATATATGCAGATGACGTAGTACTAATGGCCAATAGCAGAAGAGAATTACAAACAATATTAAACGAGTGGGTACAACAGATGGAGAACAAAGGTCTAAAGATTAATGAGGAGAAAAGTAAAATTATGAGAGTATCAAGGATCCAAGAACAACAAGGAGTAGAAATAAGAATACACGGCAAGCCACTAGAGGAAGTAGAACGTTACGAATATTTAGGCACAATAATATCAAATGACGGGAAAATAGATAAAGAGATACAAAATAGAATAAGCAAAACGAGTAAACTTTTCTACACAATTAACAACACGATCATTGGAAAGCGAGAAATAAGCAAAAAGACGAAAATGCACTTATATAAAACAATATACATACCAACACTCAACTATGGGTCGGAAAGCTGGACAATGATAGATAAACATAAATCAAAAGTAACTGCCTCACAGATGAAATACCTACGTAAAGTACAGGGAAAAACAAGACGAGACCGAATCAGAAACCAAGTCATCAGAGAACAACTTGAACAGGAACCTGTGGTACACACAATTGAAAATAAACAACTCAAATGGCTAGGACACGTAGTACGGATGGAAAATAATAGAATACCGAAACAGGCTTATGAAGCAAGAATAGAAGGAAGGCGACCGAGCGGAAGACCTAGAAAGACATGGGATGATACAGTAACAGAAATAGCATCAAGAAGAGGGAAGACACTAAGAGAAGTGAAAGAAATGGCTAGAAGCAGGAACAACTTTAGGAAATGGATAGATGGATAGAGGCCCCAACGCTGTAATGGCAAAAAGGGAAAGACAAAGAAGAAGAAGAAAATTGCAAGCTTTGATTACAAATTTTTTATCTTACTCTAATAAAGAAAACAGATTATACAACATACAGCTCAACAGATATTAGCTTGCATGTCAACCTGCGTGGAACGAGAAAGAATGAGCACAAGGAGGAATACAGACAAGCTGAAGTTCAAACCATGCTGTGACTTCATTGTGCTCACTTCGTACTAGAATGTGCCTGATGTTCAATTATTAGGCGACTACAAAGTGAATGAGGTTCATATTTACCCCACTATATCGGCTACAGAGCATTGTTTACCCACATGCAAACTAATATCTGTTGAGCTGTACCATTCAGCAACGAAAATTGAAAATGTTGAAGAAGATAGAGAACATTTTTACATTCTTCAAATACAAATTTGAACCCTTTTCTAAACTTTGCCAATAAGTTGAACATAGCATAAAAAACTGCATGCAGCAAGCGTAAGACTGAAAAAAGTAAAAAAAATCATATTAACCCGTGTGTGGTTGCTAGTCCGCCATCAGGCGCCTCCATGGGTGGAGGATAGGGGAAGGCCCGTCAGATATGACGGATACCGAGGAAATAAAATAGTAGGGGCGGACCAAAACTAGCAATTAAGTCCCAACAGCAGGCTTGGCAGAGGGAATAGACTCCGGCATGCAAACTTGGTGGAAGAGGCACTTCAGCCGGGAAGTAGTTCAGACCCAGCCCAGGGATGTGGGTGAAGAACTCAACGGTCGTATGAGCGGAAGAGGCAACCTTCCCGACGAGGGCCAATAAATACATCAGGAGGCTAGACATAAAGCCTAAAGGTGGCAGTTCCACCAGATGCAGCATGCCAGTAACATGCCCAGAGGACAACCGAATTTACTAGTCTCATGATTTTGAAAGCCGGACTGATCCCACCATGACGAACACAGCAAGAAAATGGAATAAGACATTAGGACAGGCAGGAATAGTCAAAATAGGAGTATGGAATGTTAGGAGACTCAGACACAAAGAGTTAGAACTAGAAAAAGAATTAATTGACAAAGATATTGACGTAGCTATAATTGAGAAAACAAAGAAAAATGCCAAGGATCGACAGAATTAAAGTATTATATATACTGATATACAGCGGAGTCCCTGCTGATTATGTGCTAGTAAACAAAAAATTATCAAACCTAGTACAAGACACAAGAGCCTATCGAGGCCCCGATGTAAACTCATAACAAATAAATCTCAAGACCAGACCTTTAAAGTGAATCTGCTGCAATGAAAGTACTAGATTATTATACCAGAATAGAATATTATTATACCTGTAACAAAAAGCTATCAGCAGAAACATAAACCAGGAATGGACAGAGATTAAACACCTAATAATCAAAGCCGCTGCAGAAGCCCTAGGAACAAGAACAAAGAGGACCAACAACAAAAAACTAAATTTGGAATGAAAAAATAGACCGACATATACAGAATATAAGAAATTAACGTATATAAACTACCATAACACAAAATCAGAATATAATTACAGAAATGCAATAGTAAGAAGGGAGTTACGAAAAATTAAGCGAGAAAGCTAAAGAAAATATATAAGTGACATTGAGCACGACATTTACGGAAGGCAAGACAAAGCCTATAAAATATTATGATATCTCAATAATAATGAAAGGGACAACATAAGACTCAACACAATTAGTAAAGAAATATGGCTTGATCACTACAAAAACCTATGGACACAACAAGAAGAGGAACAAGAAGGCACACAAACATTCATAAATGAACATGTAGATCCTATTACGATGGATGAATTCCTCATGGCACTGCACCACGCCAAAAATAAAAAGTCTCCTGGCACGTACGATATAAATATTGAACTTATAAAATATGCTCCGGTTGCCCTACACATACAGCTACTAGATTTCATGAACACCTGCTGGCGTTTTGGTCATATACCGGAGGACTGGAAAGTAGCCACAATAACATCTATATTCAAACGCTGAAACCGCAAAGACTGTAATAATTACAGAGGAATCAGCCTACTTAATACTTGCTATAAATTATATGCCAATATCTTGACAACACGGTTGAACACAATAACAGAAACAATCTTATCAGAAACACAACATGGATTCAGAAAAGGTAGATCGTGCTCAGACTGCATCTTTACTGTTACACAAATGATTGAAAAACGGAGAAAATTTAACCCATCTACCTACATAGCCTTCATAGACTACAAAAAGACTTTTGATAAGGTGAATAGAAATCAACTTTGGGAAATCATGCTGAACAAAGGTATACCCCAACACCTCATCAAAGTATTTCAAAACATATATTGCAATGGTTTGATCTGTGTTGTAATATTATAATGAAGATGATAAAATAAATAGCAATTACCACTACCTGCAAATATTCTTTTATTTAGGTCAAATTTCGACTGATTAAAAATACTTACTGGGTTCGTTAATTATTTATAAAGTAAACAGTATTGTGCCCTTTATTATACTTCATCCATCTGCAATTCAATCTTACAGAGGCTAGCTCGGTAGGCAACATGACTCATATCTCAAAGCTGGGTTCCCTGATACGTTAATATTAAACTCGTGTGATACGCTACTGGAATATAAATTCAACTCGAGCGCGCAGACGCTATTTCTGTCAAACTCCTAGCACAAATCGGTTTATTTTGGTTAGTGTTTCGTTTTTGTGATTTAAACTAATAAAAGGTGTTTTATGAGCGATTTATCAGGTAAATTTTCAATTATCGCGCTCTTAGCGTCACTGATTCTCATTTGTTTGCAGGCAAAAACCCTCCACTTCGTTGTTACAACATTAAATTGTTGTTTTGGAGCGTCGCTATGGGATCAACATAACCTCAAACTTGATTATGGCAATTACTGAATATTTGATTTATAATGGAGGCTAAACTCTGCCTGGGTCTCGTTCATAAAGGTTTGCTCTAGTAGTCATGCGAATTTCCGGTTGCTAACACCGTTACTTTGGTTGAAAAACTAACCTGACTTCTTTGCAGGGCTGCGGTAGCTCATTCGAACTGCAGCTCCTGGTGATATCTGTCGGATGCGGGGTCCTGCTGGCGTTGTGGGAGCCTCCTATACGCTGTGCTGGTATGCTGCTGCTAAAATCTTGGGCTCAGGAATTCAAAATGTGCCCTGGCTGATGTTCGGGAACTGCGTTGGCTTCTCCGATGTCCTCGGGATGTGGTGACGATGAAAAATTATTTTCATGAGGGAAAATGTTCCCCACATTCTCACAGGTGCACTAACAATTACTCAACACACTGGTGTACTTTTTATCGATAAAATTAATGAATTAATAGGTAATATATCTAAATTTCAGAGAGCACAAAAACTGGTTGCCATTCAATAATTTTATTCAATTGTCTCTCTTTTTTGGTCGTTAATAACAATTGCCTATCTAAGTTATACAAAACGGAAATTGACCAAATACAATACAATAACTTTTTAACTAAATCTAACTTATAACTAAAATGTTTTACAAAAATATTATTTCTAAATTATTGTCCTTTCAATTCGGTTTTAAATCGTCTCATAGCGCCACTACACTTTGCTTTATGTAAATTGTCCTTATCACTCAAGTAATTACACTGACTTGTTTGTTCAATCACCAATTTTGTTTCACATCCTGCTGTGTCCATTTCTTGTAATTTTCTTATCTGTTCGCTTTTCTCCAAATTTTCGAATATTGCTGTCGCATAATTATAATTGCCCTGTTCTGTTTGATTTATGCTCGTTGCAACGTATTATCATAATTCTGCTTCTATTACCTTTATTTAAAATGCTCATAAACATATCCTATTTAATTAGTCTGACATCTACGCTTCAATTAACACGTACATATTATAAACCTTTCTGTGACAGTTCCATCCATTTTGGTTCGGCTTTAATTTTGCACAAACCTATTATTTTTGGCTAATTTAGAATTATCGATTCCAATCTATGACAAACGAGCTCTGCCCTTTGCCTTTTTTATTTAATTCAATTCATTACTATCAGCATTTCTTTGCAAATGTAATTACGGATTGAAATTTACATTCAATCTTGCAGTTGCATGAACTACCCCAGCTCTGTGCTATCTGACTTGCTTTACTTATTTGTTGTGCTGCAAGCAGGGTTGAGTAGCGGGCTCAATACCATCTGAATATGAATAAAATAAAATTACAATCAACACAAGAAATGAAAGGAAGGATAATAAAACTGAAACAATAAATTGCGAAGTACGACAGGGATGCCCTCTATCATCGTCGCTGTTTAATATATATATGGACCAAGTCGTAAAAGACTGGGAAAATAAAATAAAAACACACTTTAAAATAAACAATATCGGAATTGACACTATTTTGTTTGCGGATGACCAAACAGTCTTTGCAACCACTGAAGATAATCTACAGTATGGACTACACACATTAAGCAAAATATTGAAAACCTACAACTTAGAAAACCAAAGTCCTAGCTTTTAAAGGTAAAGAACCTATAAGAGCCAAAATTGTTATAGACGAAACTATCAAACAAGTAAATTGTTTCAATTATTTGGGTGTTAACGTTACATACACAAACAACAAACATGTGTACAATAAACTAAATAAATTCAGACAAATGCGCAGAAGGCATTTACGGCTAGTTAGTAGATACAAAATTAAAATTCTACAAGGTAATGGCTGCTCCAGTACTATTATACTAATCAGAAAATTGGACCCTCACGCAGAAAGAAAGAAATGCAATACAATCGACGGAGATGAAGTTTCTTAGATGGGTAGCTGGATATAGATCACAAAAGAAATGAAGAGATATGTCAAGAACTGAAAATTTTCGATTTATTAACAAAAATTGACCAATATAGACATAATTGTAGGGGCCATATATTAAGAATGGACGATTGTCGTATCGTAAAACAAATTATACATTATCGACCACAAGGGAAAAGAAGACTGGGACGGCCAAAGAAACGTTGGAATGAGTCATTTTCATAAGACCGGAACAAACCACAAAGGTTTAATCCTGGCAGTTGATGATGATGAAAATCATATTAAAGGAAAAAAACTGTCACTAACTATACAATTATTTAATTTGATATCTCGTAGTTCAGTTAAAACAAAATTTATTTCTTTAATTACATAGGAAGATTTTGAATACAAAAAACATACAAATAATCAAATGTTTTTTACGAATAAATTATTAAATTTTTTATCAAAACATATTACATTTTAATACCAAACATACATGTACCCTTAATAATAAATATAAAAACATATAATTATGATAGTTCAAAACCCGCCTGTTGTTCGATCGCAGCCAGCAGCTTGTTTCGAAGTATTTCTTCTTCTTTAATAATAGGTACCTTTAGCAGATTCAAGCATGTGCTTGCAGTGGGCATCCGATCTTCTGTTCCAGATGACTGAATGCAAAATGGTGGGTTTAATTCCTGCAAAAAATTGGTTTTATACATTTTTCATTAGTTTTCTTCAATAAATTGTTACGAATAATGCCTACTTTAAATCCAAGTAACGGAGGTCTAGAACAACTGGTAACAAATTTTAGGAGTTGCTTCTTTTGGGAATCCGTAAACCTTTGTACAATTTTCCAAAATAGTAGCATTGTAGGGTGGTCCACAGTAAATTCACCTACAAAAAACATTAAGTATTATTGTTGAAAAAATCAGATATATCCTTAACATACCTCCATACGAAGTATGTGCTCTGAGATCATCTATGTCCATTTCTTGAGTATCTCCACCAATGATGACTTGTAATTCCAGATGGTTAAACAAACGAAGCCATAAGAGAGGCACCACACTATCCAAGCCTTCACGGAAAGCTAAACACTGCCTTTTGATCTGAGTGTTAAGCTTTAAGTTGGCAAGCCTGTGGATATACTCCAGTCTATTGTAATTGGTGACAGGTATATTAGCCCCGTTAGGCTTGAGTTCCATCACCTACCAAGAAAACCATTAGTTGAACAAATCAAAATTACTGAATTGTTTGTCTAGATTTGTTGATTCAAACAGATAAATCCAGTTAGCCGGTGGATTTTTACTAAATTAACCGAGTAACTGTTTGTTGCTATTATTCGAATCTATAGTATGATCAAAAATGATTTTCATCTATTATGGCTATGGAATAGTTCCTAATTCATGAATGCAACGTTTATACTTAAATGTCAAACTTGACATTTGATTTTAAAGTGACTTATAGTTGCATTCATAAAGTAGGAACTATTCCATAGCCATACTTAAATAAAAATAATTTTTGATCATACTATAGATAATTTGAATCGTGTTTGACTGACCAAATAATTTATTTATCAGAGTTAACGGATAACTAGATCTCTTATTGGCTAACCAAACTCAGTTAAATTTAGTTAATCAAACTCAGATAAAATGATCAAATTTCCCAGTACCGAATGATCGGTTTTTTTAACCAGAGAAGAATTGTAAATATCCACAGCCTCAATGAAAATTTACCTTGGTCTCTCCTAAATCATTACTGATCGTTGTGAAATCAAGGCCCAAGTCCTGCACATCGCCTGAGTAGTCACGTAAGTACAGCAAATTCCTGTACAAAACTGGATCCAAGGATTTTACATAATGAGCACTGGCCCTGTCGACCAACAACTTTACCAGAAAAAATTCAGCGAGGGGTAAATCAACTAAAATATTTTCAAATATGGCCTTGCCGATCAGTCGTCCTATAAAATAATAGTGCTCTGTAAAGCTGTCTATCAGAAGGCTGACGTTTGGGTTTGGATAGAGCATGTTATCGTTGGTTAAAAGGAAAAAGCCCCGATTTGGATCAAAAGATGTTCTGAGCACCTCGTTAACGAATTCCTTGAAAATTCCTCCACCATCTATGCCGGCTTCTTCCAGACCCACGCTGTTTATAAACTGTATTCTAATTTTTTGCCTAAGGTCAGATTCGTTTTCGCGCGATAACTTTTCAAAGGCGTCTTCGTATAAGTGTGTTCTTCTAATAACAACGGTGTTGTCGCTCAAAAACTCGCGGTGCAGCCGCATGTTGTCTGAATCTCCCAGGCTGTACCGACATAAGTCCCGTAACAGCAGCACCCTGGTGTTGAATTCAACTAAGAATGGAAGCTGTTGTAATATGGCAAGGGATCTTTGCTCTATTGTGGAGAGTGGAGGCAAATGTTCGTCTTCACTTTCACTCACTAGCCCATAGAACGGTTTGATGGTTTTAGATAAATAATTCTTCCGGGATAGGTCTTGCGAAATATTAATTTTCTTTCTAGTCCAGAAGCCAGGTCTGCAGAAGTTTTTCCTCAAATCTAGGGTGTGCAAGGTTTTTACACAGTTTAGACATGAATGGTACAAGTGAAGTATTTCTGGAGTTGAAGGTATTGCACTAGAGCGACACATGGGAAAAGCAATTTCGATTAAATTCAATGCCATATTCTTTAGCACTTCCGACATAGAACTTAAATCTGAATTGTTGAACGTTCCACTTGTATCGGATGATTCCGAGTCCGTAAGTGTTTCGGTATAAAATGTAAACATATCACAGAAAACAGAAATTGAAGTATGTATGTTCCTCCACTGGCCCAGCGAGCCACCTGTCATTTGCATAACTGTAGCTTCATGTCTTTTAATTGACTGCCACAATCTGTTCAAAAATGTTCCTTTCAGTGCTAACATGAACAACAACCTGCAACAAGAATTATGGAATTAGACAAAGGACACATATTATTGTTCAACGGGGTAGAAAAAATCAAAGATCTAGAGCTGGAGCAGCTATTCCACAAATGCTACTCTGCAGATTTCAAAACCTGTTGAAGTCAAAGAAGTCTTGGTATCTCCGAATCTACACCAAAAATCATGTATTTTATTTACTTTGACTTCTTTAATTTTGATTTTGATTTTTAATTTTCAGGCATGCTTTAATCGCTGTTCTGAAATACTTACATATATTTCCTAATCGAATCTTTGTAGATAAGCAGTAAGTTATGGCATAACTGAATTATAGATGTCAGTATTTCTTCATTATCATTGTGCTCATCAATAAAGAAAATAATTCTCTTCACTCGATCGGCGTGGTTCAGGAGGTAAATGTAATCTTGTAAGCAAACCTGCTCCGTTGACACCTCCATTTCCTCGACATCACTGTCTTCAGAAAGGTCAATTTCTATTGGCAGCATCTGATACAGATTTATGCTGAGGGAAGCTAAAACCTGTATAGTATCTTTTGTTGGTTCTGTAAGAGAATCACTGTATATAGTATTGTAAAGGTACGTTAATGATGATAATCTAATTAATTAATAACTACACACCCCACACATATTTTATTTAAAATCAAATTCTGACTGATTAAAAACAAATAATTGTATCAATGGGTTCATGAATATAGTATTTTGCCCTTTTTTAGTATTGCACACATCTGCAAATAAAGTAAATTATGACTAGCTCATTTTTTTCGATAGGCATGGACTCGAATCTGGTTGGGTTCACCTACTTGTTCAAAATAAAAATCCCCGCCACTGGGCTATGAAATTTAGAAGTAGCAAATTGCGCAATCGCGCTGCGCTGTCAATAATAACTATCAGAAAATTGATCTTACGTGCAGTTCATTTCTGTGTAATTGAAAAGCAAATCCATGAACAAATTATCAGGTATTTATTCAATTTATGGTAATTTCGTGGGCTAATGTCTCTTTTGTTTCCAGTGTTCTTTGTTTCATGACGTAAAAGGACGCGGCTTGGGTGAATTCAAATGTTATCCGCTCCACTAACCTCACAATTCTAATTTGGTTATTTATTGGGTAAATAATTTGTCTGGAGACTAGGATATGCCGGCTGCTTACTCGAAATGGTAATGTCTCGCTGGTACAGACATTTCCGGCTCCTCAAGCTATCAATGACCTTAAAATTTCTAGGTGGTCGAACGTTCTTCCTAACGAAGGCCTAAGCTGGATCTTCTCTGGAAGTCCCTGCCTGCGATGTAGATGATGCTGGCCTTGGTGCTGCAGCTCCCCACGATGCCTCACAGTCGTCAGCTCTGGATTTCGACTCCTGGTTTGTTCGCAATCGCTCTTCGGAAATTGGAGCTGGTCACGACTCACTTTCGGAAACTGGCTGAGGTGATATACATTTTTTATTGGCAAAAACGTTGCCCACACGTTCACTTGTACTCCAATTAAGTGTCTACTTTTCTTCCACTTCCAAATCCTGGTGTTAATTTCACTAAATTTTGAATGTCGTTGATCCATGTGATAATTTGCCTTTAGATTTGTTATTGTGCTCTTTTGCTCTGTATTTGTAACATTCTGTCATCTATACCTTTATTTAAAAAGTTCATAGAACTGTACTTATTTAATTAAACTGATATGTAAATTTATTTAACCCGCATGTAATAAATCCCTTTGGTGATAGATTTGTTGAATTTTGATTGGCTTTACTTTGCACCAACCTCTTAGTTTATGTTAATTGATATTTCAGTGACTCCAATTTACAAATTTAAGCTCTGCCTTACTGCCTTTTATTCTAAAGTAGCTTCAACTAATATCGGCAATGCTTGACCAATGTAATCATAAATTAAAATTACAAATGCAACTTCTTGCAGTTGCCTGCTTACCCCAGCTCTGTGCTTTATTGACTCGCTTTAAATTATTGATTCTGCAAGTAGAGTTGTGTAACGGGCTAAAGACCATTTCAGTATATAAATGCTACGTTTTACAGTTCGTAGTTATTACAACAACCATTTGAGGTCCATAGCAAAAAGAACCAGACGTATTAGTTTCAATTCAATTTTTAAAATCTAAAATGTTGTGTACACTCTCGGCATTATGTCCTTTAATTTAAATCTTTAAAATTTTAAATCAGCACTGAAAAATACACCATTAATATTATTTAATAATAAATACAATTTTAGCAAAGAAAAGATCATTCTAAAAGGATGAATTCCAGAAGGAGAACAAACTAGAAATAATGAGTGATAGAATAACAAAATTATAAAGAACATACACAATAACTAATACATAGTTCATGCATTCAGATATTGATGCAAAATGGAAAACAGTAAAAGACGTCAGACTTGAAATGAAAATAAAAATTTCAATGTTTTTTTTTTAGTATATGAATATATTTTTCTTTAGCAATATTTTGAATTTCAATTTATATAGTACCTGACGGCATAAAGGCACTAGGAAAAGAGAAAGAAGAAGTTATAAACGATGTACAAAAAACAGTCAAAATCGCTTTCACAAAAACTTTGTTTATGACGTTCCTCAGGGCATAGCGTGTATGAGCTACTGAGTGAAAACATTTAACCCTTGTGTACACGGGAAAAAAATCATCTAGTAATATCAGAGCTGTGCAGTACTCGAGTACAAGTACTCAGTAACTGTACTCTGAGTACTTTTAGTGTACTCGGTACTCAGTCCACGAGTACATTTTTTAAAATGTACTTGTACTTGTATTTGAAGCATTTACGTGTACTCGAGTACATATCCGTGTACTCAGAATACATTTTCGGGTACTCGAGTACATTGCACTGCGCAATAAGTACCTACATTTTTATCTAATTTTAGACATGTGGCCGCTAGTCACCATAAAAAGCTTAATTGCAGTTTTGTAATTCTTGCGGTCGTGTAGTGTTCAGGTTTCCGGTTAGTTCGTTAGTTGATTGTTTAATAAGTGACTGACTACAGCGGTTACCGATTAGTGACGTGAGATATTAAAAGTAATAGGTATGTAAGCAGGTTACTAAATTATTGATATGTTCTTAATTACTAGACCTTTGGCAACATGTGGATTTATAAATAGTATAGCATCAACATGAATTTTAGATGTTTTGCATAATGATAAAGAGATTAAATTACTTTAATTTTTTATTTTATATTTTCTAACGTACAGTTTTCGATATACAGGAAGAAAACGTGTTCTTTTGATACAAAATTATAGAAAAGTCCTTTTTATTTTATTTTAATTTTAGCCTTTTTTCTAAACTGTTTTCAAAATCTATTACTTCGACATGAAGTGTACGAAGTTTTAAAATTCCCAAATACAAGCAGACCTCGCAGTTCGCGGGGGTTACGTTCCAGAAGAATGCTGCGAAGCGCAAAACCGCGATGTGCAAGTAAACACATAAATGATAAAAACCGGGTTAGGTTCCATTAACTAGATTTATTTATAGTACTATGCAACCTTAAAAAACCAACACTTTTCTGCGTGGCAAATCTGAAGCAGAAACTTTACGTTTCGACGACATGGTTTTTCGTGTTTTAAAAATTAAACTCAATTGAATTTTCGACAGAAACGCTTGAGAAGACAGTAAAGCTTGAACTAAAATTCCAAAAGTAACATAAGTCTGCCACTTGAATCTAGAGCTCGAATGTCCATTTGTTTATTCAAGATATAATTTTACAATTTATTTCAGGTCCGATTTGGTAATGAGAGAATCAAAGAAATGGGCTCAATAGGTGTGTTTACAAGTTCGTGATAAATAATGTTATTTAGGTGTTCATGACATGAACCGCATACGTCTGCTTTATTTACTTAATTTTTTGTTCAAAAGTCTTTTTGTGATAACGGCTTCTTAAGAATCGTACATAACACATACGAAGTTGAATTGATAGAGAGCAATAAAATACTAGGTAAAACAACAGTTTTAGATCCTAGATTGAAAAAGCTGGCTTTCGGTTTGGATGATTATGCCACAAATGCACAAAAATGATTATCAGAAGAGCTAATCCAAATATTAGCTGAAAACAGAGCATCAGCCATGGTGGTTGAAGAGATCACCAATCCGACAGATAATTCAAACGTAAGTTCAAGTGATTCTCTGTGGGCACATTTCGAATCTAAAGTTGCAATAGCGAAAACTATTTCAACTCCGTCTATAACAACCTCCATAATGTTAAGGCAATATTTAGAAACACCCTATTTATCAAGGTCACAAAATCACTTCGAATTTTGGACAACACATAAAAACATCTTCCCAGAACTTTACGAACTACATTTAAAATATTTGGGCATTGCCGCCACATCCGTCCCATCCATCCGAACGAGTTTTTTCTAAAACTGGTCAACAGACAAATATGCGTCAAAACAGACTATCATCGAAACATCTGGACATGATTATATTTTATTATATGTTAATTTATTGTATTTCCACTAATACTCTTTTTTTTGTTACTGTTGAAATTTTCATATTTTATAGGTATTTTTATTTTATTTTTACATTATAATATATCCATATTTTAGTTTTATTACTGTTTTGGTTTATATATTTTTTATCTATATTACTTTTTATGTTTTCCTTTTATATTTTATTATGTTTGTAAAATATTTATGATTTCTGTAGTTATTTTTATTTATTAAATACAAACATTTTGATAAGCTCAAGTTGATTCCATTTCTGCCTTCTATGGAAATAAAAATACCTATGTGTAATATGTATCCAAAGTCGAAACTTTTGGAATGGCAACGGCAGTTCTTTGTTCATTCATATACTTGCTTCCGGACCAAATTTGCCACGGCGGGCATTTTCTAATCTTATATGATACGCAGAGCTGTGCTAAGCTAAAACTAAAACTCTTCGAGTGTGAATCGAGTAGCAAGCGCCGACGCATTCGAATTCAGCATTAGGATCGGAATCGAGATTACGCCAGCAGTTTGAGATGCACTTTTGAGTGATTCGCCGGTCATTTTGGACCAAATTGTCGCTGCGCTTGCGATGTTAATCGTCTGTGGCAGTGATTGGACGTCCGCTGCGTTTTTCGTCACAAATTACGGCTTTTCCGGAATCGCAACCACGAAATGTTATTATCCATTGATTCACAGTAGTCCTATCAACAGTATCGTCGCCATAAACGGCAATAAATCTCAGTAGGAATCACGTTTTCAGCAGTTAAAAGTTCTACAACCGCACGCTGTTTAAGTCGCGAGAACACATCTCCATACTTCCGCTACTAAAAAACGAACTGGTGAACAAAACTCGTTCAAACTTGGCATGTGCATAAAGGAAGGATGTAGCTTCCGAATACAACCATGTGCGTCTCCGTAGGTATTGCGTTCGCGTTCTACAAGCATGTGTGCATTACTTTTCAGCCCACCCACGTGTTATTATAATATTATTATCACCCATGTTTGTTAATTAATTGCGCTAAGCATGAAAATAATTATTGATAGCTTTATCACATACTTACCATGTTCAGTTGGTTCCAAAGCCAATATACAATAGAACAAACTATTGGTTGCATCAACATTTCGACTTTCATTGAGAAATTTGATTATATCATTGTACGGAAACACCTTACACTTCTGCAAGTATGGTATTAGAGTGTTCTTAACTTGGGAGGTAATGCGTGGGCACAAGAAATTGTTGCAGAATTCGGATAGAATTAGTTCAGTCTGCTGTTGTGACGAAATTGACATCAAAGGCTCAAATGGTCTGTGAATCAGTTTCAATATTTGTTCCATTTCTGTGCTGTTATTGTCCAGAAGGCTCCTAAGTTGACTAAAATAACCTGCAAGAATGGGTTTCCTATGTCTTAAGTTTAATTTTGTACCTTATAAGAATGCATACCCTTTTTCACCAAGTAAGGCCAAATTTCCAGTTTTACTCTCGATGTTGCATCGGCAGAGAACACGTCAATACATTGTAGAGAAATATCGCAAAGCTCCGGTTGCGATAGACCATTCAGACACAAGTGTAATACTCTTCGCATGTTCCAATTCAGAGAGCTGTTGAAGTCCATTTGTTGTAATATGTGTGTTTGATGATGCAAAAGCTTTTGGCATGTACGGAACTACAATATATCATTATTAGTGTTTACACTATTTATTTGTGGGATTTGTACTGAAGTGCCTCCAAAGGTTTCTTTTTATATTAAATAAATTGATAAATCATGCAAAATACACATTTATTTTAGGAGAAAAATTTAAGAAAAAAAATTATGAACAATTTTGTATTTAAATTATAATTAGGTCAAATAGTGATGTTTTAGAAATTCTCAAAGAATATCCAAATTTATAATCAACTAAAACCTAGTAGGTACAAACAAAATATAGATTTCTTGAAATTAAATTTTTCGAAAGGAATCTCAAAGAAAAATTAGAGATTTGCATTTAAAAACAAACATTTTAATTTGAATGTTTTTCAGGTATGCCAGCAGGAATTAGAACATGAAGTTGAAAGAACAACTTTATTTTTAATAAGTAACTGTACTGGAAATGATATCCCACCATACATAATTTCCTTGGAAGCGTCACATTTAGAATTAAGGAGCGATACATCTATGGATGTGGATACTGACGAAACAAAACGAATGTTGATAAAAATTCTGAAGTAATCAAATTTAGGTCACAGTTTTGAATCAAAGTCAAACTTAAATTCTTTTTAGAAAATAATTGATATTAATCCACTTACATTACTTTGAGGTGAAAATATTAATATACAAATGTTGAATTAGTCTTCATAAGCCCTTACAAGTTGTAGATATTTAAAAAAAATTCGAGTAAAGTAGGCCGTCGACTTTTTAAATCACTATGAGTTTTGAAGCACCCTTTAAATTTAAAACGGTTTAGGTACTTCTATACTTACCAATCTTTCATTGTCAATTTTGGGATTATAGAAGAATAAAAGTCTTCCGAGCAGGCTATCCAAGTTCATAGAACTTTCACATTGATCAAACTTCAGCCGTTCTTCCTGTTTTTTACGCTTTCGTATTAAATAACTTCTGGTATATGACTGTATTATAAGGGTGCTTTTTAACTTTAAACGTTGTTCCTGAAAGTTATAAGAAATTTAAGAAATAACTAGAAAGCTTGAAGATGGAAGGATTATCGAAATAATATATTTCATTGTCCTGAGCAATCGATAATTTTTTGTTATGTTATAAGTATACTACAACTTCTTCAATTTTTTTCAGAAAGTATAACTTGTAATTCAGATTAGTAAATTGTAATTCAGAAAGTGTTAATTGATATTCAGACACAATCAATTGTAGTTCAGAAAGCATCAATTGTAATTCAAAAACTAAGGGACGACCTTTATGAATAATTACTATTTAAAGTAAAAGTGAAGTGTCAGTTCAAACGAAAATGAAAGTGTACAAGGCAGTCTTCGTGCCAACTATGACATACGGATGTGAAAGCTGGGTGTTGTCCATCAACTTAATGTCAAAACTTCAAGCTTGCGAAATGAGATGGCTGAGGAAAGTGGTTGGCGTGTCAAGGAGGGATCATGTGCGAAACGTAGACATACGAAACTCTCTGCAAGCAGAATCAATACAGGAACACATCGAAAAATGACAACTCGGCTGGCTGGGACACCTATGGAGGATGGAGGAAGACCGCACCGTTAAAACTATCTGGGAGATGGGTACAGACTCGAAAAAACCAAGAGGAAGACCAAAAAATGTCTGGAACGGAGAGATTGGAAAAATCCTGGCAAAGAAAGGAAGTAATTGGAAGGAGGCAAAAAATGTAGCTAAGGAACGCAAGGAATGGAAGAAGTTTTGTAGTAATAGTAATAACTGAACCTCTACACCTGTCGGTAGATGAGGAGCTGATAATGTATGTATGTATGTACTATTTAAATACAGTAGTGTGTAAAGTTTGAAATAAATTTAATATTTATTGTTAACAAATCGTCGGATATAAATGGCTCTTTGTAACAGCATATAACAAGGACGTGAATTCTATGATGAACAATTCTAAAGATAATTTATTTAAAAAAAAAAGTTAAAATAGACCTATTCAAAGATTTTTTTTTACAAAACAATTAAATTTGTACAGTCGGCCCTCCAAACACATGGGTTTTACATTCATAAATTTGATTATTTGCAGGTTTGCGGTCACTCAATGGATTTTTTTTGTGAATTCCACACATTACCATTTTTATGTATACTCTATTCACTATATTCCCGGATTATCAAAAATGACGTTTTATGGTAGTACTGTTGAATTTCTATTGGTGTTGTTACTACTAGGTTGGACAACGCAAAAGCGTAGTTTTGAAAATTTGCATTTTTGTTGCCTGGCAACTTTTATTTATTTTTGCTTAAGTCAGTTCGAAATATAACCTACAATTTATAGTTTTGACATTAGTAACTTAATTAATTGTTTCTAGTTACCCATAGCTTCACTTAAAAGTATTAACCATGGTATAAAGGATTGTTTTTAATTGGATTTTGACATTGACAATCCGGGCCTCTAGTGAATAGAGTTTAGCTTGTTTTATTATAATGCTGTCAACGTGACACTTGTCCAAAATGACAGCAAAATAACATGCAATAACAAGCAAGCCTAAAATCTTATTTTTTCCACGACCGGGAGTAGAAGTCGGTTTCTATAGCATCAAAACTGTGACAGAAGTAAAGCATTTACTCCCTAGAGACTAAATTAGACAAAAATTTCCCTACGGAGTTTTCATTATGACTGACACAACAATTATGTCAAATTCGAGGTTAGCAGGTTAGGTTTTGCGTCAGTTTTGACACAAACTGATGCAAAACCTAACCTGCTAACCTCAAATTTGACATAAATGTGAGCTCTTGTCATAATGACTTACAGTGTCACCAACTTTAAAATTACCATAGGCTACTAATTTTAAAATAATTGTAACTAAAATGTCAATAAATGACGTTTAAAAAATACAGGTTTTTCGTTTTAAATCATCCTGCAACGTGAAAAAAAATAGTATATGCAACTCGGAGAGAATGCTATTTTGCTTCAGTGCAATTTATGACCACCTCAGCAAAATAACGCATTTCTTTCCCTCATTGCATAATACTATTAAATGCTAGAGACTTCTTTGAAGAGGAGAAACGTCGGATTGACATGTGTCAAGAATGTCTTGGATGAATAATGTGCTATTTAGAGCACATTAAAGGTTAGGTATATGTCAAATTCTTTCTGATAAAGTGTGTTTAAATAAAAACGTTATCAAGAAGGCTTTGAACTAGATTTTGTCTTACGACTGCATGTTGGTGATTATTACATCGCTCTACCCAGAATTCAGAGTGCTTATTCGCTGAGTTGTCAGTTGTCAAATAGAGTTTACCTTTTAAAAGCGTTATTTATTTTGTTCGTGTATACATTTTCTGTGAAAAATCGTTCTTTTCAGAACTGAACTGCAACTTCAGTGCTGTAATAGATATTTATGTATTTAGTGTGTAAAGAGAGCCATTTTGGTATGAGGATGCGAGTTTCGTGCCGAGCGGTAGCGAGGCGCGAAAAAGCAACCGAATACCAAAATGGCTCTTTACACTCGAAATACATACAACATTTTTTCTACGGTCCTAAATAAATGACAAAATTGTTAAATAATTGAAATTTCGATTCACACCATTTGATGAAGTCGTTGTACCGCCGTTCATAAAGACCGCGCGATTTGGCCGGCAACAACTCGTTGGTTGCTGTCTGGGTCGCTTCAAATCTTTCAGGCGGGTTGCAATTATCTTCAGATTCCATCTTCAACTTCACAAAACCTCACAAACTCAATAAATCTGTTTGCGTGATGATGGACGCACCGTGATGCAATTGTCAATAATTTTAGCCAGTTGAGAAAAATGACGAATTACAATAATAATCAGGTTAGCCATGGCGATGCGTAAAGTAAAATGAAGTGACGCAATTATTTCATTAAGACATTGTTTACGTGGTTGCGATGCTACAATGGTTACTAGGGAAAAAATGTGTGAATCGCTAACTTTTCGCATTGACAGTGAGCGCTTAATAGTCAGGTTTAGAGGTGACCGTAGAAAAAATGGTTTTTACTACTGAACAACACGGTTTTTACGTCAAACGTACATGATTTTCAAAAATTAGTCTTTGACACAAGGCCACTTGATAACGTTTTTATTTGAACACACATTATCTACTAGCGGTGATCTAAATATGATCTTTTCGAATTACACTTTAATATAAGACATACGTATTCAATGCTATATTTATGACATCACAGAAAAATGGTAATGTGTAGACTTTAGGACAGTATATTTTACAACTTTTTTTGAGTGATCAACAGTATTAAAAGGTAAACTTTGGGGAGGCCTAGATATACGAGGTTTTTCCACATTCGCAAGGATCCTGCAAATCTAACCCCCATTAAAATGTGAAAGGCTGACTGTAATGTCTACTATAATAGCGGCAATTATTTGTTTGGCTCGCTTGCCGGTGGCTTTTTATAATCCAAGTAAGTAGGTCCTAAAACTTATGAGATGGCCTGTATTGTGCTATTTTTAATGCCATTTAAAGTTAGATAAAGAAATTCATTAATCTATGGTTACAAATCATTTTAATTACTACAAGAGGTAGTTTTAATAATCTATTAATACAAAATTACTAATCACAAAAACAGAGGAAACAAATTTACTGTTTATACAATTATACGTTTGGTTTCCTATCCTACTACGTAACTACATTTCAAATTAACAAAGTTATTATTAAATCCAATACAAATGACTAATTAAAATTTTAGGCAAGTACTGTTTTATGATTACATCATGTTTTGTTGCGCCAAAGTCATTATAAGAATTGGTACTTCATATTTCAGTAATTAAAGCATCCAAACCTAATTGCGAAACAATAAAAATGATAATTTCTTTTCGTTTAACTATTAACGCATCGGTTTAAAGTTTATGCCAACTCTTAAAATAATAATCTTTCTTACCTGTCGTTTTTGTCGCTCCTCGTGGGCTCTATGCAGCAACAGTTCTCGAGTTTCTTTCTTACTTGCACCCGACAAATTTTGTTCTGGCCTTGTCCGACAGTTTCCTTCAAAACTGTACGACAGTTTAAATGGCATATTGGCTAAAACGCATATAATATTACTATATTTCTGCGAACCACAAGTTAAAACCAATATGAGAAACTTTAAAATCTTGAATGGAAAACATTTCAATTCCAACCTACTAACCACATTTTTGTTCTAGAAGAAATTTGTAAATAGAATACTTACCCATTGTTCTTTAGAAAATTACGTATATCACTGATTGGATTCAATAAATGTAGCAATATTCATTCGCGATTACAGCATTTCACTGACTTGCACAACTTCTCATCTCAACTGCTTCGTATCAGTCAAATTATATGACAGGTTTGTTTTTATGTATGGCCTCTGACGTTTGAATGACACAGAGTGTGGTGGAGACAATTAGTTCTAACAGCAGAGTCATCTAATCTCAAAAAGGCCTACAATGCTAAACTTCTAATAGCTAAAAGTTCTACTGTTTGAAATACAGGGCGATTCATATCCGCAGCTGGATGTAGATTTTACTAGCCTAAATAAAGAATACATTTTGACAGGGACATTTATTAAAGTTGGCGATTTTCCCCAAAAACGTATAAAATAGTATATTATATACCAAGAGACAAAAGTAGATCATTTGATCCCGCGAGTGAAGTTTATTGCCCGAGACAAAGTCGAGGGCTATAATCACTCAAGCTATTTCTATAACTTGAAATATGACGCAATAAAATGTAATTTTTAAATTTATTCTAAATTTATTATTTAAAAGCCGTCGGACATAATTTTATATTTTGTAATAATTATTTATTTATCTATTCTTAGTGCTATATTTTACACAATGGAAGTTTAATGATTTAAAAATTTCAAAATAATGTAAATTACACTGATGAATTTCCAGGTGACAGATTTATTTTTACCATCAAATAAAAACTCAAAATTGTAAATCTGTTTTATCTACGATCATGTAAAAAGTGCCTACTTTCTACATTGATTTCAGTGCAAAAAGTTAACTTTCATTACACTAGTGTTATAAAAGTTTATTGCACGCGAATATCAATAAGAAATCTGCGATTTACACTAATTTTAGTGCAAAAAGTTAACTTTTATTACACTAATAGCTGCTTTTGCATTACACATTAGAGTACTCTGGAGTGCACCAGAGCAAGTTACCTCGCGTTCGAATTACAACATAATTTTTGGAGTAACTAACGCTAGTCTTCCTTCCCCTGCCCCCTTAAGCCCCATGAAAATTTGCGGTGCAACAAGCCCTGGCATGCGCTGTTGTGTTATTTAGAATCAGCTGTTAGATTTAAACGCCTTTTGGATGAATCCGAGTCTTTTAACTACGAATTAAGTTCTTTGTTAAGGACTTTATAAACTTTTGCCGCCTCTCTTACTTTCTGAATTCGTACTGTGCGCAGTAGACTGCCTCGCCGGCATCCGATTCCAAAAACACTTACGTTTCATCTGCCAACGTGGCAGCATGCAAACAGGTCCGCACTCCGAAAGCTAATTCTTTGTAAATGTTAAACTGTTCGTGTTAATTTATGGCAATAAATTACTACCTTCGCTTTTCAACGTGTGTATAATTCAGTGAAACCTACAATCATACAGTCCACAAATTCCAAGGCGAGCTGGCGATCAGCGGTTTTCCAGATAGCGAAAAACTGAGAAGGCTACAAACATTGTACCTTCGATCCTGATTAGTGCTCAAACATTGGTCCTACAGAACCGGATTAAACCACATTAGGTCATTGCGGGTCCAAAACAGCGACAGCATTCGACAACATTGGTCATAGGCAAGTACAAAGCATATTCAGTTTGTATTGCATCGCATGCAAATCGGCCGCAAGGAAGCAGCGTCCAAATTCGCAGCAACGCGTGGAACGAAGAGGGCGCATGCGGTGCCCGTAACGAGAGGAAGGAAGACAGCAGACGGTGCTATCAACGCCAAGATTCGTGCACGTGGGCATTGCAGCTGCTAGCCCAGGACGGTAGTAGGAACAGAAACCGGCAAGGCGGCACACACCAATATCAAATGTAAGCCTGATTTTCCTATGCATAAATTTGGTTTATTTCGTCTGTGTTTGCATGTGCATAATTTCAGCTGCGTATTATTGCGTAAACAAATGGTTTATGAGTCATATAAACATTTTAATTGCGTGAAATGCCAAGCTATTACGTTTGTTAGCGATATACCCTGCATGTTTCATAATAATCCCGCGTTGTACCAAGGCCGTTTTCTGCGTCGTAGCAACAAGTTTCCCGCGTTGTACCAAGGTCGTTTTCTGCGTCGTTAAGCTACAAGTTTCTCGCGTTGTTAGCAAGCGCTGTCTGCGGTATAAACAAATTCGCGCCAGAGGCGTGCGAAAGGGTTTTATCATTAAAGAATATTTCAGATTCTGCAAGTAGTAAGGCTACCGTGCGTAGCATCTTGCCTGAAATATCACAGATAGTTAACCCGTTGGGTCCGCGTACCAGAAGCGTACAAAATTCACGCCAGAGGCGTACGAAAAGTTTAGTTCGATCTGTTAAATTGTTTTTAATCTCAACAATTATGGATTCGCTTGTAAGAGCACGTGGCTCTATCAAGGGCAAGCTTACGAGTTTCGCAAAATACGTGCAATCGTTGCAAGAAATTTACGAGGTAGATCAATCGTTATCTAGCATTCAAATTATTCAGTTGCAAAAAGATTGAATAATGCAGCACATTGTTATCAGAATATGATGCGGTTCATGAACAAATTTTAGAAGCCAGTGAGAATGCAGAACGGAAATGCAACAGCGAGTCGAATTTGAAGATTCTTATTATTTTGCAACTTCACTAGCTGAATATTTGATTAATGAATACAACAGCCAGTCTGATGTTGCATTAAGATCGTTCTGGATCGCCTGCTGGTAGCGTAAGATCAACGCATTCAAATTGCAGTTCACATTGCAATAATCAAGCTGTACGCCTTCCTGCCATACTCGATTCCCAAATATTCAGGGAACGTTTCAGAATGGTTAGAGTTTCGTGAGATTTTTATTAGTTTAATTCATGAGAATCAAACGTTAACTAATATTCAAAAGCTGCATTACTTAAAGGCTAGTTTACAGGGTGATGCAAGCCAAATTATAAAAAGTTTAGAGTTTACTGCGGGTAATTATACTCTAGCTTGGGAGGCATGTGCAATCGATACAATGATCCAAAAATTCTGGTTCATAACCACCTCAAGGCTATATTTGAACTCGAATCTTGCAGTAAGGAATCTGCAACTAAATTGCGTACGATTAGCGATATGTTATTCAAACATTTTGCAGCAATCAAATCATTAGCTACCGAAAGCGAGCTTCTTGATTTTGTTTATAATTTACGTAGTTTCTAAAAAACTGGACCCCACTACATTTCGTGAATGGGAGGTCCTTAGAAACCGGTCCAAGTTCTGACCTGCCTAATCTTGATGAGTTCAAGGAATTCGTACAAAATACAGCAAGGCTTCTAGAAACTCTAGAGGTAAAAGATAGCAAGCTTGTACCGAAAAGGTCTTCCAAGGTACATTCGAAATCATTTGTGTCAGGTACCCCTTCGTGTCCCACTTTGTAAAGGATCTCATTCTTGTACAAATGCGATAAGTTTGTCAAGCTGTCTGTTCTTGACAGAAAATCAAAGGCAAAAGAGCTCCGCTTATGCTTTAATTGCCTACTCAGGGTCACCTTGCGAGCCTTTGTAGCTCCAAATATACTTGTAGAAAGTGCAAATCAAGGCACAACACACTTCTTCATGAGGATAAGCCTCAGAACGCTTCTTCTAGTCAACCAGGATCTGCGATGTCGGCAGAAACCCCTGTTGAACTAAACCAATCGATTTCTGCATTCTGTTCGAATGCTTTTCAGGTACTCTTACCTACGGCTACCGCTAAACTCATCGCTGATGATGGTACGCCTCATGTTGTGCGAATCCTGCTGGATTCCGGTTCCCAATCGAACTTTATACGTTCAGATCTGTGTAAAAAGTTGAAGCTTCCAACTCGCGAAGTCAACGTTACTGTTTCTGGCTTAAGTAAAGCCACTTCTCAAATCAAGGCTAAGTGTGATATCAAGCTGCAAGCCCCTCACACTTCATACGGCATTGGCCTATCCTGTCTTGTTCTCGATGAGATTACGGGTGTTACCCCAAGTTTTCGCGTCCAGCGAAACAGCTTCAAGGTTCCTGATAACATCAAGTTATCAGATCTGTCCTACGACCAACCGGGCACCATCGACATTCTGATTGGTTCGCCCATTTTCTGGCAGCTCCTTTGTATTGGACAAATTGGTCTAGGCCCAAATCTTCCCATCCTCCAAAAGACTCGTTTTGTTGGATTGTTTCTGGCCCAACAGGCCCCCCTTCTGCGTACCCTGTACAGTGCAATCTTAGCACGATCGAGGATGCTTCTGACCCCATTGCTAGGTTTTGCAACTCGAACATTACCCAGAGGAAAAGGTTCGCACAAATGAGAGAACGCCTGTGAGGCACATTCGTGCAAAATACTCAACGAGAAGCGAATGGTCCGATTCGTTGTCCTCTATCCCTTTCAGAAGCCTGTAGAGGTATTTGGGTGATTCATTGCAAGTCTCTCAGAAAAGATTCTTATCAGTAGAGAATATTTCAGATTCTGCAAGTAGTAAGGCTACCACGCGTAGCATCTTGCCTGAAATATCCCAGATTTCAGATTCTGCAAGTAGTAAGGCTACCACGCGTAGCATCTTGCCTGAAATATCCCAGATTTCAGATTCTACAAGTAGTAAGGCTACCAATCGTAGCAGCTTGTCTGAAATTTCCCAGATAGTTGACCCGCTGGGTCTGTCAAGCCTTTGGTGGCACGGTCCCACCTGGCTAAGCGAAAGTGAGGCATCTTGGCCTACTTCCATGTTCAATATTTCAGATTCTACAAGTGGTAAGGCTACCAATCGTAGCAGCTTGTCTGAAATATCCCCTATTTCAATTCTACAAGTAGTAAGGCTACCAAGCGTAGCATCTTGTCTGAAAGATCGCAGATATTTGACCCGCTGGGTCTGTTAAGCCTTTGGGGTGGAATGGGGTCCCACCTGGCTAAGCGAAGGCGAGGCATCTTGGCCTACTTCCAAACATGTTCGTGCTGAGCTTCCAGAATTCAAAAAAGAAGTTCAGAGACCACCTGTAACCTCTGTTGAACCATTCCGTTCAATCAGTATTCAAGCTTCGCTCGCTTACAACGAGTTACAGCTTATTGTTTTATCACAAAGGCAGTGCACCTTGAATTGGTCGCTGATCTTTCTACTGAAGCTTTCTTAATGGCTTTTCGCCGGTTTTGTGGCTCGTCGAGGCAAACCGCTCCATGTCTACTCAGACAACGACACTAACTTTGTAGGCGCTAATTCCGAGTTAATCGAATTAGGCAATTTTCTCGCGGAACAAAACCCTTCTATTTCCGAATCAGTCGCGAACGACGGAGTAGCTTGACATTTTATACCCGCGCACAGTCCCCACTTTGGCGGATTGTGGGAGGCCGGAATCAAGTCCTCCAAACATCACATACGTCGCGTTATAGGTAACTCTAGTCTAAATTATGATGAATTTAGCACTTTGTTGCACAGGTGGAAGCGACCTTAAACTCCCGACCCCTGTCCCCTTTGTCCTCTGATCCAAACGACCTTCAGCCTTTGACTCCTGCTCATTTCCTGATTGGTCGTCCGTTGGTGTCACTGCCTGATCCAACGTTACTGAGATAGTCGAGTCTCGGCTGTCTAAATACCAGAGAATACAACAACTTCACCAGAATGTGTGGAAGAGATGGAGTAAAGAGTACATCTCTGAACTCCAACAGCGCACCAAATGGCGCACGCATCTTTCGGACCTCCAGCCTGGTTCCATGGTCCTCATCAAGGATGACAATCTACCCCCTCTGAAGTGGAGGTTAGGCCGGGTCACCAAGCTGCACCCTGGCCTTGACGGCGTTACGCGTGTGGCGTCAGTGAACACTGTGTCAGGGATCGTGAAGCGATCCTTCGCTAAAATGTGCCCGCTACCTAGTGTTGTGAACTAGTGCGTTAGCGTTCAGCGCAGTTTTCGTAAAGCCTTTTGGCTCCCCATTGTTCGGTTTTCTTGTACTAGATTAAGATCCATGTACTATTAGGCTTTGTATATATGTGTGTTCATGTTACATGTTTTACTCTAGCTTTTACATGTCAACTCTGTACTGTTTTATTTGAAAGGTTACCCTTTCCAAGGCGGGCGGTATGTTAAGGACTTTATAAACTTTTGCCGCCCTCTCTTACTTTCTGAATTCGTACTGTGCGCAGTAGACTGCCTCGCCGGCATCCGATTCCAAAAACACTTACGTTTCATCTGCCAACTTGGCGAGCATGCAAACAGGTCCGCACTCCGAAAGCTAATTCTCTGTAAATGTTAAACTGTTCGTGTTAATTTATGGCAATAAATTACTACCTCGCTTTTCAACGTGTGTATAATTCAGTGAAACCTACAATCATACAGTCCACAAATTCCAAGGCGAGCTGGCGATCAGCGGTTTTCCAGATAGCGAAAAACTGAGAAGGCTACAAACATTGTACCTTCGATCCTGATTAGTGCTCAAACATTCTTTAAATCTATTTTGAGTGCAGTTTGTATATACCGCCCTTATTTTAAACGTTCAATTCAAAAGCAAATTAGTTAGGTTATGTATTTTACGCGAGAGTAACCTAACATCTGTTTGAATTACAAAGCAACTCACCACAGAGTAATTCACCCCAGAGTCAATTGCACCAGTGCTAGTTGCACTCAATTCGAAAGCAGCTAAATTTTATTGCACGTAAACTTAAAAAATACAAAATGAAATGCGTACTTTCGTAAAAGGTTATGATCGATGATAAAACGTCGTAAGACACACATGTAAAAGGTCTTTTTATTGCACTCTCAGTTTAAAAAAAACTCGCTCATACCTCGCTCTTGTTGTAAAATAGTTCGTGCAATAAAGCAGGACTTTCTGCACTTGTATCTTAGATAACTATTATTTCTGTACTATATCGTATTAGTGCGTAAAAGTGGCATCTTTTGTACTCAACTATGATGCATAAAGACGTTTTCGACACGAATGTATGAAACAGTTTTTAGGGAAGCATGTTCTATTTAAAAATATAGAATGTATTAAAACGAATGAAAAATATTTACATCACGCAATTCTATGTCAACAACTAAACCAAAAGTTCTAATTCTAATTTGGTCCTAGGCGAATACCTTTTTCAATAGTAGCGATTAAAGGTTTTTAAATTAAATTAGGCAACGTTGTGCATCTCGACCCAAGCGGATTATGCATCTAGCTACCCTTGGTCGTATCCTTTAATTTTGAAACTCAATTAAGTAAGCAATATGAATTAACATTACTATAATAATAATGATCAAGACATTTTACAACTTAACCGATTTATTTTTATTACATTTTTTTTTACAAAATCTGTTCAAAATGTTACTTCTAAACATTTGGTATATCGAGTAATAATGTTTGCTATTAGATTTTGTAGCTTGTTACGATTTTTAATTTCTTGAACTGTATTATTTATACATTCAATAAGTTGTTGCAAATAAGCCTGTCCCCTTTCTTCGACTAATTTTATTAGCTACGCAATTTGTATGGGAATGGAGCTAACTTCATGCTGAGTTCGAGTTTGACGGACACTTCCGTCTAACGCCTCGAGGCACGAGATGTAGTGATTTATGTTGGTGACGCCCACAATTAATTCTAAGAATATCCAGATTGGAAGCAATTCCAGCTATTTTTAAGAGCAATGGAAACGTTATCTACGCCCTCCGGGGGTGCTAGCTATAAAATTCAAGCTGCACGTGTTGTTTGGGCCGTTATCTAACGTAAGATAATTACATGTTCTTGCTTAGGGTTCTGGTGTTAATTAATTATTAAATTAGGCCCTCTCCCCACGTATTGCTACGAACGCTCGAAAGCCTTTTTCATCCCAGGCGTCGGCACCCGCGGTAGCTATGCTTTGTGACCGTTCGCTCTTATGTTTGGAGTTAAATTTTCATAGTCGAACGTAAACATCGAATTTTGGCTTAGACCGTGTAGTATTTGTGGATAAACCCCCAGAATTCTCTGGCTTAATGTGTCTTGCGCCTTGTAAACTCGAGCAAGAATCCACGCGATGGCCATGCTCTTTGGTGGTTCGTGTTGTTTGAAGATACTTAGACCGATTTGGTTTTGTTGTTGTTTGTGCACCCATATTCACTAACCTTTCGAAAGACCTTGCACCGTGCATTATCAGAGCGAAATTCGCACTAAAAAGTGAAGGTAAAAAGGCAAAAGTTTAGGATCATTTCAATTCCCTCAACTGGGGGCGGGCTGCTATAGGGACCTTGCTTCCCTCTTCAGCTAAGAACGGAAATTATAGGATGGGGGAGAAAAAGGAGGGGTGGAGAATGGAAGAGAGGCCAGGAAAGGTGGAGAAGTACTGCCCCGGCATTCGCCTCAGAGAAGGTACTCTGTTGACTCAGAAAACCACCTAAAAGCTTGAATCAAAGTAGACGGCCAGGAGAATCAAACCCGCGACCTCCCGAATGCTAAGCAGATGTGGTAACCACTACTCTACAAAACTCGGTAGTCTTCTGTGCCAGTCACTAGCAGCAACGTAACTCTGATTGGTCGTTCAAATGCAGTGTAATTCGTAGGGCATGACTATATGACGCACAGTGGTAGTAGTGCTTTAGATCGTGTATGACAGGAGTCAACGTTTTACTAAGCTTAAAACCATCTTCCCTGTTTATATTATTTGGATGTTTTTCTATTGTTATGGCTTTACCTATCACTCCGCGCACCTGGCACAGAAGACTATAAATAGCTCCACACCGACCTTCAGTTCTTAGTGCGACTTTTACTCTCATGATGTAAGCTGCAAGGTCTTGGGAAACTTTAATGAATATGGATGCACAAACAGCAACAAGGCCAAATCTGTCTAAGTATCTTCGTTCTCAAGGTACTCCAACAACACAAACCATCAAGAAGCATGGTTATCGCGTGGATTCTTGCTCGAGTTTACAAGGCGCAAGGCATATTAAATCAGAGAATGCTGGGTGTTTATCCACAAATACTAGGCTGTCTAAGCCGAAATTCGATGTTAACTAGAATAATGCACCTTGCTGGGCGTTTGCATAGCGACCCAGCTGTTGTATATTTTTTGGGTTAACACAACATAACCTTCAAGTATTTTTGCTCTGGCTTCGTAAATGTGAGCACGTTTAATTTCCCGTGTGTTCATAATGTCTAGCTCAACTGTGGAATTGTTTTCAAATGCATTTTTAAATATTTCACTGTAATTAAAACCACTTCTATTCCTACTACTAGTATATTATACTTTATTCACCCCCCGCAAACCTGCTTTTTTTTAGTTTAACATTCTTAAGTGAGAAGCCACAAAAGATAAGTGCCTTTTCGATTGTTAGCTGGATCTGTTTCTTTTGTCGTTGTGAATGACTGGCGCCCGTTTGTGTTTCCAAATTATTATATGCATTTTTTAAGTTCAAGATCCGAGGTCTAGTTTTTAACTATGCCATTCACTGCCGAGGGTGAGCTAGCCAGGATGGTGATCACCTTTACTGTAAGAATGCCACAGTTCTTCGGTTTCAATTTCTGTTGTACATCAAATTGCGTGCCATGATAGTGGACCACCACTCAGATCCACCGCTCAGGGAAGTTTTGGTTTAACCATTCTCTTGCTTGAATCCCTCAGTAGGCTGGAGTTCCATCTAATTGAGACCCCATGTCTCTTCCGACTACTAACGATACTTTCTCCAATAATCCTGGTAAAGTGTTATTTAAGAAATAGATAGAATTTTTGTAAATAATCTTATGTTTAGCCAAAATGTGTGAGCCTATTAGTCTATTTTTGATCATTCCAGCACATATATTGACACTAAATCTAAAATGGTGATTAGTTTGGTGGAAGATATGAAGATTTTCGTCAACCCAGCAGTGCATTACATGTTGCTTCATCCGTTCATAAAATGTTTTCAGTGAAAGCCGGGTTGACTTTTATGTTTTGTTGCAATATTAACCATCTGCAAAATTACCCATTACGGATAATCTTCAGGAAGCGATCCATGGACTAACCGAAAGTGGAAAGAATCTTAAGAAATTTTCCCTTAATACTCGATATATAGAAGTATGGCCAATATCAAGCCTTCAAGCTACAGAAAGGGTACTTTGTCGAGGTTTGTCTTCAAATAGGTACCTACATGTAAGATGTTTCCTTCTATTTTGGATATTAATACATGTCGTGGACGGTCTTCATCCAGTCCTGCAAAGGTTAAAATCTTCATGTTTCTCTTAAGCGCTGATGTAATCTTTGAATAACGTTGGCATTAGGATGTCTCCCGTTTGGATAGCGTTCAGCATATAAATTTGCAGCTTGAAGAAAATTACCACCACATTCTTTTAGTATCAGATACATATCTGCATACCTACTCAAGAAAACTGTATTTTTATAACAAACCAGAAACATAAAACTCAAGAACCACACGAGGAAAAAAGTAACTTAGAACAACGATAACGGAAAATAACTAATAAAACTGAAGTACACCGAATAACTAGTACGAAACGCTTTAAGGAGAAATTCTACGAAAAAGATTACAACATTGCATTAATGACAATATAGCACATTTACGTAGCTTTCTAATTTTTATTATTACAATATAAAATAACTCCAATCCATCCACTGTTGCTATATCTTGCAAAGCAATAAGCAGCAAAGAATGCATCTCCTTAAAACCAAAATTACAATAGTAAACTAATTACCGAAAGAGTGAAAGTTACATCTTGTTGAAATGTAAGTTACCAATACTGTTTAACTGTATTTCTCAATCATAACCATTAGAGAGTTAAAACTATGATTATTAATAACGCAGTAACCAAAGGGTTAACGACAAATTGGTACTAGAATTTCTTGTTTGGTTTTTGACATAAAATTGCGTAATGTATATATTTTCTGCATGTTTCAATAAGCCTGCATTTATGTACCTAGGCAACATTTTTAAATACTAGAAAATTGGATGTGTACAAAAACATTTGATCAAAAAAATTGTAGCAGATACTAACCAATATTTAATAAACTTTTAAACATTTGAACGACATTTTTGCTTTCTAAAATTATTTTTATGTGATCATGTGTGAAACATGCATTTATACATCGATTATATGTGGAAACGTGGTACTTTTGTGCACTAGTGCCACAAAGTTCCTTTGCATACTAATGCGATAAAGTGCAAACAAATTTGATAGTAAAATACATTAATAATAATCCAAGGCACGTCGCGTGCTAAAAACATTCACTTTTTGCACTTGTTACATAAATAACTAATATAGATATTACGACGAAATAAAAAAAATGTTTTCACACATAAAGAATAACGAAATCCATTTCCAATAGTTTGAAGTTAATACACAACAATATAAAAGAAAACTAATGAAATTAGAAAATAAAAAATAGTAAACATTTATATAATTCTGAATAGAAGCTGTCGAATTCTACAAATAGATTTATAGTACCATCAACTGTACAAGAAAACCTCTTTAATTTTGCAAATAAAAATATTATAAAACGGTAAATGTACCTTAAAAAGTTAATGCTTACGTATTCAGTTTAAAGGAATTAAGGTAACATGTGAGTAGCCAGTTTTAAAAGAAAAATAATTTTCAATATCTTTAAAAATTCAAAAAAAGTATTATATTGTTTTTAATCTTTGACTATTTACACTTCGGCTTTTTACCACCTATTATACATCTATAATCTACGAGGGGAACTAGAAAAATTATCTACCTAGCCATGATAGAAACAATTGATAAGCTTCAGCTTGTAATGTCAAACAGTGACAAGTCTTTCATTGTTGCATGAAAAATTTGATTCATATCCGCCACTAATTTCATATTTTGTGGAGTTTTTTGTGTCTAAAAATGAGTATTTTGAAATTAGAGCATCGAAGTGTAATAAAATTCCTTACAAAGGAAGGCAACAATCCGAAAAAGATTCGCGAACGAATGATTGCGGGGTATGGAGACGATGCTCCGTCATATTTCACAATTAAATTTTGGTCAAAACAATTTCGGTGGAGACGGGAATCTATAGAAGATGATCCCAGAAGTGGAAGACCTGCAGAAGCGACAAATGTTGAAATGTGCAAGAAACTGGAAGCCATGGTTCTTGAGGATCGCCGTATAAAAGTCTTCACCATTGCTACAGCATTAGAAATATCCGAACCTAGCGTTTTGAGAATATTGCACGACAAACTGGGCATGAGTAAAGTTTCAGCAAGGTGGGTTCCCAGATTATTGTCTCCTGAGCAAAAGCTGCATAGACAGCAAATTTGTAGAAACAATTTGGAATCATTGTAAGCGGACCCCGACTTCTTAATGCGGATAGTTACTGGTGATGAGACTTGGGTACATCACTGGGACCCTGAGGCGAAATTAGAGTCTATGCAATGGGTGCATAAGGGGTCTCCTCCCCCAAAGAAGGCCCGTACGCAATCTTCAGCTGGAAAACTCATAGTAACCATCTTTTGGGACATGCAAGGTATTCATTTGATTGAATATATGCCTAAAGGCTCTACAATCACTGCAGAGGTTTATGGTAACATCCTCAAAAAGCTGCGTACAGCTATTGTCAAAGAACGTCCCAATTTATCACAAGGTGAATCGCTCATTCTTCATGACAACGCGACCGTGCATAAGGCCGCTAAAATCAAACCAATTCTGCAGGAATGCCGCGTTATTGAGCTAAACCATCCACCTTATTGTCCGGTTCTGGCACCGTCCGACTTCTATCTATTCAGAAACCTAAAAAAGAATCTTAGAGGGCGTCGTTTTGAAACAGACGAGCATTTGAAGGAGGCAGTCAAGGACTATTTTGAGATCCAAGAAGAATCTTTTTTTTCAACGGGCATTAACTCTTTGAAGGACAAATGGCATAAGTGCGTTGAAGTTGGGGGAGATTATATTGAAAAATAAAATTATTTAAAAAACCGTATGTAATTCGTTTCGTAGTTAGGTAGATAACTTTTCTAGTTCCCCTCGTATAAATAAAAAATCTGTAAATGGGTTTACACCGAACTTGCCTAGAGCGAATTAGATCAATTTGCAAATTTAAAAAAAAAATGTATCCCGCTGGGGTATTATTGTTGAAACGTTTCGACTCTTTTTTAACATTATCCTGTATCTGTTGAGTCATATTTTCGGCAAGTGTAAAGCCTGACTTAAGTGAAAATTATTACTTCCTTCTATTTCAAAATTAACCCAAAAATAAACAAAATTTTATTTATTTATGGTGCTCACCTTGTACATATTTATCTGAAATATTCACGGTTTCATGCCATTTATATATAGTCATTAATTATGTATTACAATTGCTCCACGTTGGTTGACCTTATGTTATATATTGGAGTTATCTCATATATTTCAAATAGTCATATAATTTATGTATTCAATATTTTACTTTAAGCTTGCCCTTAATTAATACAATGCCCCGTTAGTTAAACTATAATTGCTTTCAAATCAAGTACTCTTATTTCAGGGGTGGTTCGCCAAATCTAGATCTCTATTAGTTGAAGTTTAAATTTTTAAATTGATTCTTAATTATTCAATGACATCAAACGTCAACCCAACTTCTACACCTTCTCAAACCAGGTATTGACAAATCTATTTTTTTACATTGACATAATAATTAATTAATTTATTAAAATAATTACTGTTTTGTATTTTACTTTTTCCCTTATTGGTCGTTATTTAAAATGTTTTGATATTAATTACTAACACAAACCTTATCACTTCTTAAGCTCATTCTGCAAATATCTAAACACTACTGCTCCTTCCCTCAAGAGATCCCGATGTTCATCTTGTGTGATACATACAGCCTGTTCCTGTTAACCAATTCCAAGAATCCGCTGAATCCAGCTTCAATACCCTCATCAAACGTCAACTTCAACTCCAATAGACTCCTGATAAGTTTCAGCTTTATACAGTGTGTTTCACTTTACATGGAAGCACCCCTGTATTTTCTTTGTTTTTGTATGGATCGATTTGAATTTTTTATCACTTGTACAACTTACTAAGAGGCATCTATTCATGTTCTTGAGCGCAAAAGATGTTATTAGTCTGGCCCACTACGATCAAGAACATGGGTCACATTGTCAATATTTTGCATCGCGTTAGAGTTACAGCAAAAAGTTATTAAGAAAAGTTGTTTAGAATCAAAAGAATATCCCAGATACCGATTTTCGTTTAATAATTCAAATTTTTAATTTTTATCTAAAAATTTGTCAGTCCCAAATTTCAACTTTTAATTTGGTATCAAATGGTGTCATGGAGATACAACATTTTTATTATTGTTGCAAACGTCATTAGCTTTTAATAACGGCTGAATTACGTTTAACTGCTGCTGAGAAAGTAGAAATAAATTAGAATTACTGGTGAAAATGCAAGATCCAATATTATTCTAGCTACTTCTCTATTGGATCTTGCATTTTCACCAGTAATTCTAATTATTTCTACTTTCTCAGCAACAGTTAAAAGTAATTCAGCCGTTATTAAAAGCTAATGACGTTTGCTATAAAAATAAAAATGTTGTTTATCCATGACACCATTTGATACCAAATTAAAAGTTGAAATTTGGGACTTGGACAAATTTATAGATAAAAATTAAAAATTCGAATTATTAAACGAAAATCGGTATCTGGGGTATTATTTTGATTCTAAAAACAACCTTTCCTAATAACTTTTTGCTGTAACTCTAACGCGATGCAAAATATTGACAATGCGACCCATGTTCTTGATCGTAGTAGGCAAGGCTAACAACGTCTTTTGTGCTCAAGGACATGAATCGATGTCTCTTGGTGAGTTGTACAACTGATAAAAAATTCAAATCGATCCATACAAAAACAAAGAAAATACAGGGGTGCTTCCATGTAAAGTGAAACACACTGTAAATGAATCTGATCTTATCTTGTTTATTTATTAGATAGTCCTCTGCACTCAGCAATTCCCTCAGAAGCCTTCCAATTCTAGTAGCACTCCTACTAACCTCCTTCTAGATGAATAACCTTACTTCCATACAACCACCAATGTCAAAAATAAATATTTAATTATGTCTCACGTTCACCAATGTATCCAATCTTCTCCAATTCAGTAGTTCTCTGGTTCTTTCTATGTAATTCACTGTATTCGTCAATCTCTTCACAGATTTTCCAGCCCCAATAAAATTAATATTTCACTTTCATTTCTATACCTCGCAAATTTGTTAACAGCCTTAATATTTGTATTCAACCAAACAACTATACAAATAAGGCATAATTTCTAGTTTTTGTTAAGCAAAATTAAGTACTTCAAGACCAATTGTACATTTTTCAATGAGTTTATTTATGTAACTAAACTAAACAAAAATTTCATTCCTATTAGATACTATTCTTATGACACTCTTTTCAATTTTAAATATTATATTATTACAGGATATTCATTCTGATTATTATAACAAATACATTTGTCAATTGTAACCTTGGCTTGTTCTTTATTAACATTCACTGCAACCATTAAATTTGTATATTCAATTAATATCTTAATATCAAATTACCTCTCTCATTGTCTCAATTAATTTCATTATTAATATTTAAAAATTAACACTCATCAAGATTTAATTACATTAATCTTCCAGATTTATTAGTTTTAAATATTTCTTTGTTATGATTGATCATACCACTTCGTGTATCATAATATAAAATCCTCAATTAAGAAAAATATTTAAATAAACTAGTTTTATTTCAAATCTCTTTTCTTAATTTCAATTAATTGTTAAATTGTTCATAACTCATCCTAATATCCTAGTATCTAACTTCATAACAATTAAAATCTATTTACATCTATCTATTTAGAATCACTATGGAAATAAAATATTTAACCTTTCCAACAAACAACAATCTTTATAATCTCATTAATTTACATTACATATGGATAAATCATTGATATATGAAATCTTCCTCTTATCCTTCCATCTCTTTCATTTATTAGTTCATAAGTGTTATTATTATTAAATATTTGATTAATTCTGCGTGGGTCCAAACATAAACGAAGAGAACCGTCATGTTTTTTAACTACCACTAAAGGATTAATAAAATTATTCTATGAAGCTTTGATTACTCCATCTGTTACCATTTTATGTATTTCCTTCCTAACCTGTCTTCTTAAAGCAAATGGTATAGGGTAAGATTTACTATTAAAGCTTTTTGATTCATCAACCTGCAACCTATTAATGTATTTCTGTGCTTTCCCTACTTCTTCATTTATAACCTCTTTATTTCTGTAAATTATTTGTAATATTTGGCCTTCAAATTGTTTATTCTTCTCACCTATTTTTAACTCATTCAGCAATAACCCATTATTATCATAATTATTCTCCATATTATTTATTATATTATTATTAATAACTATACCTTCTTCATATTTCATTGTCTCCAATTTTATCTAATTGGCAACACTTATTTACTTGGCCGATACTACTGGTACAGATCCAAGATTTAATTAACCCCTTTAAATGAATACACCTTTGTGATCCATCAATATTTATTCCCAACTGCTGAGTAATGTCAATTCCTAACACCAAATCCACGCTAAGGCCTTTAACTATAAACAATCTAACAACACCTTCCCATTGATCATTAATTATTTTAATATTTAACATTCGGTTTGTTGTTGATATTTTTCTTTTGGTTGCAGATAGCAAATCTATTTTATTCACTTTTATAATATTCTTATGTAGAACATCCAAATTATTTAAAATTATTTCTTCATTTATTAAAGAAGCCATTTTATATTATAATTCTGAACAGTGTCTTATTGTTAGTGGAGCAATGGCATCATCTATCTTTCAATATTAAATATTCATTACTATAAATGTTAAAATACGTGATCATACCACTTCGTGTATCATAATAATATATAATGTGTATGCAAAGCATCATCTACCCTCGACAAATAGTTTTTGAGTTATACCGCCAATAGACAGATAGATAGACTGTAACGAAGGATTAAGGGTCGGCCTTACCTAGTGACGAAAATAATATTTGGTTTTTTTCCGGCTGGTAATTATCGGTGACTAACTCGTCGGGAAGGGTCGGGGTTACAGAAAAGCTAAAAAAAACTAAGGGAGGTCCAGGTCCTCGACGTCGACAAATCCTTGGGTCGGACCTCCCCAAGGTAAGGGATAAACCCAGCAAACCAGACAATAGCAAAACCAATAACTAATAACAGTATTTTGTTAAACAACTGGTTATATAGTGCAAACATGAGTTACAATAGACAAGTAAATCGAAATAAATAGGCAATAATAAATATGACCACAAACAATCCAATAACTAGCATAGACACATTAAAAAATCTGATGTGATACACTCACACAACTTCCTTTTACAGTGTTTTTATAATTAGTCAAAAATTTCATTAATTTTTAACCATTTGTCAAAAATTTTCAAAAGTTACAAATTCTACAAAAACGGTACAAAATAGAGCGTTAGTTGAAAAGACAAATTTTCTCTAGAATTTTAAGGTAAATTCAAAAATGTAATAATATACCGGGTGTTTTATTTAAAATAGGAGTTAATAAAAAAAATAGAAAAAAACAAAAGAAACCCACTTTAGAAGTATTCAACTGGAAAATACACATTAAAAATGTAGTAAAAATGTAAAGTTTAAAAAAAATCGTTAGAGCCGTTTTTGAAAAAATCGAAAAAAACTGAAAAATTACAAGAGTAAACACCTACTTCCGGTTATGCGATTTTCTTCAAAAGCTTGCTGTCTCATCTACATAGTACACAAAACTTATATATGAAGTTTCAACGTTATACCTCTTTTCGTTTTTGAGATATTCTGTTCACAGACAGACAGACACACAGCCAAACACACACAGACAGACCAATAAAAAAAATATGTTTTTTGGGTTCAGGGGACTCTAAAACGTGAAGATCTGTTGAAAACTCAATTTCGAATTTTTGGGGTGAATCCAATACTTCCTTTATTGTAAAAGGAAGTAAAAAAGGCGCTGCATAAGCAAATATAAAAGGGGCGAGCTGTATAAATAATTATAAAGGGGCGACTTGGATGAATAACATTAATTTTACAATATATGCATGAATAAAATAAGAAAAGGTAGGTAAAGTTAGTTTTAAGCGAATTTTGAGGTTGCCCACTAAGGGATAATATCAGTTAACGAGAAGCTTTGTGAAGCGGAGGTTCATACAAAACCGACCGCGTCGGAATAATTCCGGCGAGCAAATAACTATAAATTCGTAGGTACAAATTAGCACGCACCCTGTGAAGCAAGGTGCCACAAAACAGAGCGATGCAAGCGGTAAGCTAACCTTAACCCCGGTTGTTAGCTCGATCTGACATTATAACAGTACCCAAAATTTAGAAGGGGCGAAAATCTTCAGATTCCATGGCCATACAGGGTGGAAGAGATCTCTATAATAAACTCATTAGGCTCGTTATGACAGTTCAAGTATAGGCTTAAAAGCGCTCCTAACAGCAATGGTTAATATTCCGGATTTCAAATTACTTTTCGAGTACTTAAATTTTGGTCGATAAGTGCGGTTCAATAACCACAAACTTTTAAGTACGCGATGACGTTAATATATAACCTCGACAGCCGAGTTGGTGTGCACGGGCCCAACATCTCGCAGCAGATCCCGCCGATAAACACCGCCAGGCCGTAACCCAGGTGGGTTCAAACGCCCTATGAAGGCCTAATAGAATAACCGAGATTTATGATACATTACAGGGTACCAAACCCGCAAGCCACTTCCCAAAATTTGGACAAGAAGACCCACAAAAAAAATTATTGAAATATGGAGTGTTCTCATATGATAACCTGTAGTTTTAGGCTAGAAATTTATTATCCCCAGAAGAAAATAGAGTTGCCTAACCAGTTAGGTAGAAATGTACTGTATGTTTGGGGGAAATAAATGCGAATAGTAAAATTTATTTACATTAAAAGTTGTACTGTTGTAATTTTTATTTAAGGAATAATTTGTAAATTTTAATTGCTAATGCCTAATTTATGAATTATTTTTTCAATCAAATTTTATTCACAAAATATTTTTTAAATTAATGAGATTCGAGGGTTGCCTATACGCGCCATTTAAAATTCCCGCTCATTGTGTAATTGGCTCACCCCGACGCCAAGTTGCAGCTCTGTGAAAAAAATGGTGGCGTGTTGCCAACTTTTAACATTGGCGATTCGCTTCTATTAGGTATTTTTCTGTGATTTTAGCTGTAGTTTGTGTTTTCTGATATCAAAGGGTGTGAAATTGGAAAATGTATTAGCATGTCGATTTACGTGTAACAGGTTGAGTTACTTTGCATTGTGCAAGAATGCTTTTTGTTATTTGTTATTGAAAATGCTTTACATAATCACATGCTACTTACATAACCGCACATTTTTGAACATTGTTATAATTAAACCTCTCCAAAGATGCATGTCCTTTTAAAAGGACAGTAGGCTTATACCGTGTCTTTTTATTATGTAACATAATTATTCCAGGGGCCCTAGTCTTACAGGATTGTTATTTTATCTTGAAGATGACTACGTTGATCTTCCAAATTCAGAAGAAATTAATATAGTAATTTTGCTACCTATAAATGCTAATGAAGACCATACTGACGAAGATTCAGGAAATGAGGACGAAGTCTTTGTCAACAACTTGCCAGCTTCGCAGTTATTAGCAGAAGCAGAGATAGTAGATTACGATGATATTGAAATCATTTCAAACGTAGTGCATGGATCCGAAGGTGAATGGGATGATGATGATAACGTGCCTCTGGGCTCTTGTAAAATAATAAATTGAAAAATTATACATGGACAAAAGATCAATTAAAACTGGAAAATGATTCATGGTCTAATATGAATGTTTCAAACAATGACACACCATTAGAGCTGTTTTCATTATTTCTGAATACAGATATAATAATTGATCTCTTTATTTCTAATACCAATTTGTATGCTTTGAGGAAAAATAGAAAAACCGATATAACAAGTCATGAAATGAAATGCTTTTTTGCTATCTTACTGCTAAGTCGATACTCGTCAGTTAGCAGACGATGTATCTATTGGGAGAGATCTGATGATTCATATAACACACTGTTACCACCCAAACGGGCATTAATGACAAAGGCACTCTATACTACGGGGCAAAAATGCTTGCTAAAAGAATTCACCGTAATCCCGCCTAGACGGTTTGGTAACAAAAGAGTTGTCCGGCTGCACTCAGGGAGATGGGCGTGGTTCTAACTGAACAAACGGTTAATTAGGGCTAAGTACCGTCTTAACAGGAGTAGTCGTAATCGACATAAATGCAAAGAAATAGATATTAGGGCGCTACAGGCTTGAATTGGGGTGGGAACAATATTTATACAAGATCCTGTATAAGCCCGAAGTTCAGGGCTTGCAATTGCGCCAGCGTTACTGGGCGGAGTCTCCTGCTGGTTCAAGGACTTACCTTCAGCAGTTAAACAGCTCCCATCGCTCCACCTTACATTAATCTTTATAGCTAGAGAAAAACATACATTAATCACAGGACGCATGCACAAGTCATAAAGAAACAAAGAAAATTTTTAATATCCGTCTATTAGTTAAAATAAACAAAATGATTGTACAGGTACACCTCAAGTAGTAGTTTTTAAAATAATGCCGGGGTTGCTAAGGGTAGGTAAAAACACGGTCATCACTAGATTACAATACGACCAAGGGGCGTGTCCGTAACAAACATTGGACCTTGATACGAATACCTACTAATCTATTTGCGTGAATAAACAGTGACCAACAATAAACTTCGTTACAATCACTAATCCACTTGTATGAATAAACAGCGTTCCTAAAGTAACAAGTAAACGTGACAATGAACGTCGCTTCTGAATATATTAGACGCGGCCAATCAGCACTGAAGGCGCATTACAACGTGCTAAAAGTTAAGACGCAAACGCCCAATACAAAACTGCAGCGTTTTATTATGGATATGGCGTCACTGCGCTCACTGTGAAAGGGGACTAAATTCTAACGTAACACTACATTAAAAGTAATTTAACAATACCTGCTAGTTAAGCAACGAGCTTGGTATTGATGTCCAGTTGGAGAGTCGTCGTACAGGGACGCTGAGACAGGCGGTCAAAATGGACGTCAGCAGCCAGGAATGGCAAAATGGGAGAAGTTTGCGATCAGAAAGGTGCCCCAGAGAAAGGATACTCACAGTGTGATGGTGACAGCATACCAGAACTTTGTATGAGCAAATACCGCAGGAGCACGTACGACAATTAGTGCCCCGAGTGCCGGTTTCTTTTTAAAATCTGTAACAATGGTAAATGCAAAACGTAAGGGACGATACGATACAATAAACCGAATGATACCATTTATGCAGCATCATAGAGCATCATAGTATTGATGAGGCTATGATTCCATATTTTGGAAAACACCCAGGTAAACAATTTACAAAAGACAAACCTGTACGTTACGGTTACAAATTATGGGTTGGTGGCGTTGGTGCTATTAGCTATGGCTAGCCGGGCTCCATAGCTTGACATCAGTCTCCCCACAACTGATACTACTACTACTAGCTATGGATATGTAAATTTTTTCGAACCATACCAGGGGGCAAAATCTGTTATGGCAAAATATTCTTCCCTTGGACTTGGACGCTCGTTTTGATCTATACAGTTCCTCTACTTGAAGAATTAAGCAGCAGAAATATCTAAGCTACAGACACCATACGACAAAATCGAAGAGCAAGATGTCTATTGCCTATAAAGAAAATTTCCAGAAAGCAAAAGAGGGGCGCATATGATTATCGAACGATCAACAATAGATCTATTATAAGATTGTTAACATTGCATCTAACAGTATAAATGCTTTACCAGTTCATCACGTATCGAGGTATTTACGTTCAGACAAAGAAAGGAATCATGATTGACCAACCACATAATATAAATCCGTATAATAAGTATATGGGAGGGGGTTAATCGTAGCGACCAGAACATTAACCTATATCGGACGAATATTAGAGGAAAAAAGTGGTACTTCCACTATTTTAACATATTTGAGACTTAGCTGTGCAACATGCATAGCTTTTATATAAAAAAGGATTACCTTGGCTCTTGTTGTAGAAAATAGAAAAGATATTGTTATGATATTGGTACAGGGGTCTAAAAAAGTTCAGATTAATAAGATTAAAAGAAAACAATCATTGAAAATAATGGGGTTGAATTTAGATGTGAATTGGATATTAAAATTATTAAGGTAAAGAAAGGAAATAGAATTTATAATTTAATAAAATGAAGCTGATTGAGAAACAGAAGGATTCTAACTTAATTCAATATCTAAAATGAAATTGGAAATTGATGACAAATACTTTTTTGGAATATACTAATGAACATAGTAATTATTAATCAAATAATAAAGCTTTTATAGTGTGTTGGATTGAAAAAATAAGCTAAATCGCTAAGGAGAGGTTTTTATTGATATAGAAAATTTTGAAACAAAATGCATGTAACAGAATTTTGTAATTAGAAATTAATAAATAAACCCTTTTAAAAGTGTTTAAAAGCATATTTGACATATAAAAGGGTACAAAGTTAAAAGAAAATTGGCGTGGTGTAAAAAAATAATAAAATATAAAGTGTTAAATGGATAGAAAGTATGCAGACTATATGGAGGAAGTAAAAGAATGTGGTGAGAAGACCAAACTTAAACATTTGTAATCTATAAAAGCAAATAAAAGGAAAGAACTACTGAATTCAGTTTATTGTAAGATTACATTTGACATTTTGCATCGTTTGAATTGGATAACAAGGAACGATTTACAAAAGAAGAGGATCTCATGGAAGTCGTTGGCAAAGTGAGCATATTGTGGGGCTTGTCAAGTGATGTCTGGTAGCTTGTCGCTGGTCAGGAGTCTTGGTGCTAAGCTGTAACGGACTTTAAATGAGTGATTTGGATTAAATATTAAAGTAACATAACTACGAATGACGTCTGTTTGGATCTGTGCTATGGTGGTGCTGTGTAGGCTAATTCATGGGGCAAACTAGGTTCTTGGGTTAATTTGGATTCTGATTTTGGACATTTTTGGCAGTTTGGTGGACAGTTGTGGTGTGATCGGTTGCAGAGTTAGACGAATTTTATTGGTTTCAGCAGAGGAGAGTGTTAAGTTCATTAAAAGGTAAATGAATCCAGGTATAAAATAAAGACTGAAAGAAAATAAAGATTAAAGTGAGTTAATTCTAATTAAGGAAGTACTTACTTTTGGGATTGTCGTATAACGGATGTTAACGATCAAGTATTTGTAATTGAATTTTCAAAACTAGTTTGACGTGTCTGTTCTGATTTTCAGTCAAGTGTATCTACAGGAACTAGCAGAAAATAATTTGTGAATATCCAAAATAAATAAATAGGGCAATTAAATTGATAAAAAAATAATTATAAACATAAAAATTATAGGCGACACAAAATAGAGCCTTAACCTTAACATATTAATGTCGGCTCAACGTGTGGCAAATCAATAATCAAAAATAATAGGTCATTAAAAAGTGAATTGTAATTTAACAGTAAATAAATACACCACGTTGTCAGCGTAAAACACAACATATTTATGTCGCTAACAACGTGGGGCTTGAATAGGACTTATTAGGGGCACAACCGTAAATATATATTTGAAAAGCTATTCATTATAGTAATTATTAGGTTAAAATATTACTGAAAACTCAAAGTTGATACTTTATTTAAAATACAATTATACAGAAGACCAGCATTAATAATTAAATAAAGGTTGTAAGCAGGTTCATTGTTAATAATTGTACGACAGAATAAATAGTTCCATATTTTGATAAAAGGTCCTAATAACGGTAAAGAGACATTGATTTAAAATTTAATTAAAATGGCTGATAAAAGGATTACTAGGAAAAGTAAAAGGACAGAAGAGGAAAAAGGGGAGGAACAGGAAGAAATGGAAACGGTAGCGGCTGGTGCTGAAGTAGAAATGGAAGAACAGCATGAAGCAAGGAGATCAGGTAAGAGTACCTACAGGTAGAAGAAACGACGACAGAAGGACGTTTGGATCAGTTAATGGTAATGATACAGCAAATGATGCAAACAAATGAGAAGAAGGCTGAAGAAAATAAGAAAATGGCACAAGAAAATAAGAAAGAAGCAGCAGAAAGGGAAAGCAGATTGCAAGCTTCAATACAAAATACTGCTGAGAAGCTAACACAAGAGAATAAAAAAGATGCATATGAATTGAAGAAGGATTTGCAATCGTCAATCCAGAAAATGCAGAGAAAAATAAGAAAGATGCTGAGGAAAGGGAAAACAGGTTACAGATAGATTTACAAGAAATCAAGAAAGATGCAGCATAAAGGGAAACCAGATTGCAAGCTTCAATACAGGACGCAGAAGAAAGGAAAAGCAGATTGCAGACAGCCATTCAAAATACTGCAGAGAAGTTATTAGAGCAAAAAGAAAATGTGGAGAAAGTGGCTCAGGAAAATAAAGTTTATGTAGATAAGATAGAAGATTACTGGAACAAGGTAAGAGATGAACAAGTTAAGAGAAGATTTTAACAATTTTAACAAACGCTCACCACATAGCGTGGGGAAGCAATAACACCAACCCCAGAGGTGAGTCACTCCTTGATTTCTTTTTAGAAAATAGGCTCTTGACAATGAATCTAGGCAATGAACCCACATTTGTAACTAGTGTTAGAATGGAGGTCATTGATATAACTGTAGCCACTACAGCTTTGGCAAACATGGTAGAAAAATGGTATGTATCTGAAGAGCCATCGCTCTCGGACCACAGATACATCAGATTTGACATCAAAACACCAGTGCTAACCGACCTGGAGTACAGGAATCCCAGAAACTGCAACTGGGGGTCATATAAAGAGAACCTTAAGCAGGCACTACAGGATTGCCCCTCCAGGGCCAGTAACACTGTTGAATTAGAAACAATGGCAGATGACATCGGTGAATCACTGATAAATGCCTTCGAATAGAGTTGTACTGCAACTTCCAGAAGGTCAACCAGAGATGTTCCATGGTGGAACGGTCGACTTTCAGAGCTGCAGGTGGAGACAAGAAGGCTATTTAACAAAGCAAAAAGGACAGGGAAGTGGGAACCTTATAAAGAAGTCCTTACAAAATACAATAACGAAGTGAGGAAAGCAAAACGATCCTCATGGAGGGAGTACTGCAAGGGAGTCGACAAGACACCAGAATGTACAAAACTCCAAAAAGCGCTAGCGAAAGATAGACCACAGACAGTGGGAACACTAAAAAAACCTGAAGGAGGATACACGGAAACTGGGAAAAAAACACTGGCAGTTTTACTACAGGCACACTTCCCAGGTAGTATACTATTACAAGAAGATAATACCAGTGATCACGGTGTAGAAATACCTTTACGCAGGGCCACACAAGAGAACTGGAAGACAGCACATCAAGTGATAAACATAACAAAACTTAAATGGGCATTACACAGTTTTGAACCATTTAAAGCTCCAGGTGGAGACGGGATCTACCCAGCTCTACTCACTCAGGGCTGGGGTAAACTATCCACCAGTCTATGTGCAATGCTAAGGGCAAGTCTGGCCCTAGGTTACATACCAGCAAGCTGGAGAAAAGTGAGAGTGGTATTTATACCAAAGCCGGGAAAGGAAAGCTATGCCCAGGCGAAATCTTACCGACCAATAAGTCTGACGTCATTCATTCTGAAGACGCTAGAAAAGTTAATTGACAGGTATATAAGGGACGAAGTACTGGTGATTTCTCCATTACATAGATACCAATATGCCTACCAATCAGGAAAATCCTGCGAACTGGCTATACACGAACTAGTCAGCAAGGGGGAAAAAACTATACAATCCAAAGACTTTGGCCTAGGAGCCTTTCTGGACATCGAAGGTGCTTTTGACAACACCTCGTTCGACTCAATTCATCTAGCCTTGAATAGCAGGGGAATAAATGACACCCTGAGCAGATGGATACTAAACATGCTTAAAAGCAGAGTCATAACCACTTCTCTTTATAAGACAACCGTGAAAGTGTCGGTGACCAGAGGGTGCCCACAAGGAGGGGTATTGTCACCTCTACTGTGGAACCTCGTGGTGGATGGCCTTCTACGGGAACTAGAGGAGAGGGGCTTATACACACAGGGCTACGCTGACGACATCACCATCTACATACACAGAAAATTTGAGGGCGTAGTATTCGAAAGAATGCAATTGGCCCTCAACATTGTGGAAAGATGGTGTGAAGCCAAGGGACTATCGGTCAACCCGGAAAAGACCTCGCTTCTGTCAATCACAAGAAGGAAGAAAAACAAGTATAGGAAACTAAAACTATACGGAAAAGAACTACAGATGGTGGAGAAGGTCCAATATTTGGGTGTGATTTTAGACACCAAATTGACATTCAAACACCATATGGAACATGTTACAAGCAAAGGCTGCAGAGCATTCTGGACCTGCAGAAGAATGTTTGGAAAAACATGGGGACTGTCACCAAAAATGGTATACTGGCTCTTCACAAGAGTCATTATACCAACGATAACCTATGCATCCTTGGTATGGTGGCACAAGGCAAGCAATATTAAAAATAAGAACTCGCTAAGCAAAATACAAAGAAAGGCCTGTATTGAAATAACGGGGGCAATGTCAACAACCCCGACAGCCGCGTTACAAGCCTTGCTGAACCTTCCCCCATTACACCTAAGGGTAGAGGCGGAAGCGAGACTAGGGGCATATAGGCTGAAAATACAAGGGTATGATCGTTATCCTGGACATCGAGGATACCATACCGATTACGTGAAAACCTCATCCTGCAGATGAAGTCCGACAAAATAAAGACATCCTACCAGTTCCAAAAACCGTTTGAAGTATATCTTCCAGAGCGGGAAGAGTGGAACGAGGAAGAAGTCTTAACCAAACTAAAGGGGGAAATCTGGTACACAGACCAGCAAATGCAATAAGCATACACCTGGGACAATATGCAACAGTATTCCAGACCGAGGTAACAGCAATTCTAACCTGCGCCCAATTAATGGTGCAGAGATCCTACAAAGGCAGGAGAATACACATCCTGACGGACAGCCAAGCAGCTTTAAAAGCGCTGTCATCTAACCAGTTCAACTCAGAACTGGTATATGAATGCCATAAAAAACTGGTTCAACTGGGAGAACACAACAAACTTAGCCTGTTGTGGGTCCTAGGTAACCAAGGAATAATAGGCAACGAAAAAGCAGACAAACTAGCAAAATCAGCCAGTACTATCCAGCTGATAGGACCAGAGCCTACCTGTAACATAGCTTATAGCATGATCAGGGAGCAAACTAGAAGCTGGTTACGAGATAAACATCGCAAATTCTGGCACGACTACCCTAAAGCAAGGCACTCTAGAAACTTCATAGGGGAACCGCCCAAGAAAGCGACACTGGCACTCCTGGAAAATGGAAGGGAGAAAATAAAACACATAACAAGGATAACTACAGGACACTGTTATATGAACAAACATATGCACACAATAGGAGTGGCAACAAACACAGAATGTAGATTCTGTGAAGAGGAGGACGAGACTCCAATTCACTGGATATGCGAGTGCGAGGAACTCATAACTCTGCGACATAAACACTTTGGGGAAACAACAATCGAACCCGAACTGCTGATAAACACCTCACTAAACTCACTAGGAAGCTTTTTTGAGGACATCGGAATACCTGTGTGAGGCTAGGTGAAGCACTGGGATGTGCACAATAGGTCTTTTAGGCCGCAGTGCAGAAAGGGGAACTAACCCAACCAGAAGTATATATACCTAATATAATGGGGATAATAAGACAGAAATGCGCAATCGTACCTGATCATAATCAGCCCTTAGGAAACACACTGCTCATTAAAATTGGTTGAGCGCACGTAATTTGACAGAATTAAAATCAAACCTCAGCCGCGCCGGTATCGGCGGGCTCAAGCGAAGACAGCAAGTGCCAGGTACGACAATTTCGAGCCCACAGGAAGACTCGGACTCTGATAAGAGATAGCGGAGGTCGAGAGGGCATCGTGCAAACGAAAATAACTTGATACAGGCACAAAATGCGTTGGTTTGGAAAATTGAAGAATTTGAAATGCAAAAGGATTTATAATTCAACTAAAAATATACAGGTTAAGCCTGAAATAATTGGATAAATGGCGAATCAATTAGGCTAAGCCAAAAAATTGTTTCAACTTAACGTCAAACTTGACTTTCAAAACTAATCAAACCAGGTAAACTGACAACTGTATCTCACATTGACGTTTACTACCTACTCTTCAAATCACCTATGTAAGTACTAACTAAACTTTATGTTATCACTTTCAAAATTGACAGTTATTCAAAATGCTTTTTCAACTTATCGTAACAAACCTTAATAGCTGCTCATGCTTTCACTGCAAACACCAATCACTACTGGATCCTGTCATCGATAGACTGCAGCACTCACTGTCCAATTCACCAACAGCAACCCCTTTGATGGTCAGTGACTCCTTTCAACTACTCTTGACCTGTCAAACCAACTGCTCAGATCCCTAATTCCAGTCCTAGCTCCTCCTGGATGTCACCGTCACACGATCTACCTCCTGGTAACCTCCTTCTGGCTCCGTCCGGTCAAATCAACTCCCTTGGTTCCAAAATCCTGTCATGGTTACTCCTGGATGTAACTGTTCCTGCCGGATGCCACGGCCCCTTCTGGATGTCACCGTCACACGATCCAAGTCCTGGTAAGTTTCTATCCTTTTATAAATTGTAACTTTGTTCCCCTTTTTGCAGATAAACTGATATCTCAAGCAACGTCCACAGAACACCCAAATCAAATAATACATTGTAAAATACCTCTTCTAATATCTTGTACGTATGAATAAATCCAAATCCCCTCAACTAGTATAATGTCCTGTATTCTATATCCAATTAACTGTATCTGTAGCTTCTCCTCTAACACTTGATGTCACAATATCTTTTCCATTTTATATATTTCACTTTATTTTACCTCGTAGATTTGTTTTCAGCCTTTATTTAATTTGTTATCACCAAAATTAGACAAATTAAGGCAGAGATTCTATTTTTTATTATACCAAAATTATTATAGCCAAATTACATACATGCTTTCTTGAGTTGTTTTATGTAACTGTTTTTAAACAAACTTTTTTTATATCTATTAGAGACAATTCTTAATGTACACTTCCTATTTTTTTCTAAATAATGCTATATACAGAATTTTCTTAACAAATACATTTGTCAATGTTACCTTGGTTTATTTTTATAAATATTAAATACAACCATTAAGTTTAATCCATTCCAATAAATATAACAATATTAAATGGTTCACAATGAAAAGAACCCTTGTATCTTTTACTTTCATTATTTATGTTCAAAACTTTATACCCATCAAGATTCAATTATTATAACTGTCCAACTTTATTAGTTCATTTTAAATATTTCTTTCATATGCTTTAATTTCCTGCATCATGTACCATAACAGTATATTCTGATTATGGTAGACCAAGGTGCAAAAAAATCACAATTTAAATAAAAAAATCAAAAAAACTGATTTTTTTAATTTAAATGGGGATTTTTTAATTTAAATCAGCTTTTTCGCTGATTTAAAAATCTGTGTTAATTAACGCTATAATAAAGATATACTCGTTCGACGTCCACAATTCCACATCCTTTGTTTTCGAAATGTTTAAGTTTAACACTTAACACAGCAAATTACAGTTAACGTCACATTAGTGGCCTTTATAAGACTGGCTGTAACAGTCAGAATGATGCAGAATTTTTCTATTTAATTTTGCGCTAATACCAAGAATTTCCTCTTGATTTTCGTGAACACAAAAAAAATACTGAAACAATTTCTAACGTATGAATCAGAAGTCGCACATATTTGGTGTTCCACTAGAATGCGTTTAAAATTCATCTACAAACTAAAGTTAATAAAGGGAAACAAAAAAGGTACCTAATTCATTTGCCACAGTGTATGTACCGGGTGTCTTAAAATGAATTACATCTAGTATGCTTTGAATTTCCCATAATGCAATCCAAAACTTTACTTGAAATTGGCAAGACTGTAAGTCTATGTCAAATTCGAAGTTAGCAGGTTAGGTTTTGCATAACCTGCTAACCTCCAATTTGATATAGACTTACAGTCTTGCCAATCTTAAGTAAAGTTTTAGATTGCATTATGGGAAATTCAAAGCATACTAGCAATTCATTTTAAAACACCTGGTATATGTATGTGTAAAATCGTAGCATTTTATTAAAATAATTCTTACATTAAAAACACAGGAAGCATACAGTCATCATCTTAGTTTGCTATATGAAATTACATGATATTCCCGACAAGTGGGTAACATTTTTTGTTCGAGATTATGTTAAGGTAAGAGGTTTTGGTTGTTTCTTGATGGGTCCATTTTCATGTTTCCTTGGGAGTCGATGTATATGTTGTTTTGTAGTAGATGGATTTACTTTTCTCTTTTTTGAAGATTTAGGTAGGGCACCTGTTAACATAGTGTTTGATAATTTAACAGATAATTATTGTCAGTTGTAAACTACTCACTTTTTGAAAATGATGAACAAGCTGAGGCTATTGCCGTGGGAGTCTCCAAACTAAGTAGTTCATTTTTGAGTAACTCCAGGCCTGAATTTACTTCATGCGGTGAATCCTTCAAAGCCGCCATTAGAACATTTGAAATTATTTTAATATTTTCGGTTCCCGTATGGAATGCATTTGTATCGTGATTGGTTTTTTCATCACTACTGACATCACTATATATAATAGGTCCAATAATCTCAGTTTTTATATCAGTTTGCATATCTACAGTGTTAATATCTTCAGCATAAGTGTGCTCATTGCTAATACTGTCCGTGTTGATGTTATTAGTGATAGCATCATCGGCACTGTTAGTTTCTAGACAATCTATAGATGGTTTTATTCCAGTAGCTACAATATGAAACTGTTGGCGTGCTGCTATACTGTGAGAGCACTTAGAATAACCTGCAGAAGTAAAGAGGAAATACATCCATTCAACATGTTTACAAAGAATGCCCAAGTTTCCATCTCCACAGGTGCACATTAAAGCATCAGTATTTACTATAAAGAATAAGTTGGGAGCACTTTCGCTCGGTACTAAAGCTATGCTTTCATTTAAAATCTGAATGCGATCTAATATACCTTCGGGCGGATGTTCCATAGGTTTATCTAACAGACTCTTTCCTGAACGATTTCCTGCAGCATCTAAGAGCCTCCTTGTATAATAAGTTATAAATTTGGATAAAATAAAGTCTACCATTTGTGCTATGTTGAAGATTCTTACTTTCCTAAAAATCTTTTCCTTAACAAGTCGCATTGTTTTTTCAGATAAAACCTCGATTTTATTTTCTGCCCCTAGAAGATTATCATGATAAGCCGGCACCCAAATTTCTTTCTGTTTCCAGTAGCTCTCCAAGAATTCTACGTAGCTGGGGTAATCTTTGGCGCTGTCAAGAGCTTCAGAGTATCTCTTGATACATTCGCTAATTGTTTTCGAGTAAGCGATTCCTCTAAATTGTTGAAAAAATGTGCACTGGCAGGTTTCTGGCATTTTCTTATTAGGATTTATTAGCCATTTCCACACTGCTTGCAGAACACTGAATATGCCTTTTATGCAGGTTGATGTAACAAAAGTTTTTTGTAATGCCAATCGTACATTTTTAGAATCTTCAGTCAGAAATACTCGTGGGCCATCAGGATTGCCACCAAATATATCGTTTCCCACCATATCTTTAAGAAGTTGAAACCCTTTAATAATTATTCTACATTTTTGCGATGATGTCAGTAAAATCCCTAATGGTAACTCTCCACATTCGCTGGGAGTTAATAAGATAAAAAGTCTGCTATCTTCAAAGTCGACTGTTTTTATAGAATCAATAAAAACTATTTGTGATGCTGCCTTGATGGTCCTATGAATTCGCTTGAACATCGGTGGGCATATGCTGAAATGTAAAGATCAAAACTTTAATTATTGCATTTACACTTCAGATAGCCTCGTCTATGCCATGTTAGTAACATACATTAGAAGCCAAATTTAAATTGATACATACATATCCCTCCCTGCTGCATTATAACCTCCTACAAAGAGTAAATATGTACAGCCTAATAGAAAATTGGTTTCTGAATGCATTGTAAAAATAAACTTATCAATAACACCTGTTTATTGTCATATTTCAATTAACATTACATACCCGAGTTGCTTGGCTATTTCTTTCGCCTTACTTCTAATTAAAGGTCCCAATGTATTTATTTCATGTCTTTAAAAGCCACTCAAAATCCATTGTCTCCACATTGTCCTTCTGTTTTAAAAAACTTCCCAAGTGCATTACGAAGCCGATGAAATTTTAACGTTTTCTGTCAGAATGTTTTGGCAAGAAATTTGTCAAGTAAATTTGCCGCTCAACAAGGATCCCGAGTGCGCAGCAATGACCATGTATTCTGTTTTATGTTATTTTAAATAACGTGCTTAATGTAATAAAGACATTTTTGCATTATTTAAAATTGAAAATAAGTAAATACATATGTAACATTTTGCTCCAATTTTAAATGCGAATTAATTATAATACAATATTATGGGCATTTAAAAGTTCGCGTTTTCAATTTTATAAAAGCTCCAGTCCGCTTGAGACTGCAAGTTCGCCGTTATGCACGAATAACACGACAGACCATCCCGCATGCATTTCCCCTACCGCTTTGATGCCCGAGAGAGAACTCGACAACCACGTATAAAACCAAAATGTTCCGCCGAACTCGACGAGAGAAAATTATCTGGCCCTCCGATCCGATTCCAAGGCCTCAGCCTCTGAGAGCCCCGCTCTCGACCCAGTCAGGCCACTAGAACTATTCGAGAAGACCTCGAATTGGATTCCCGAAGAACCAACTATTAAATAACCTGTCCCACTGTCGAAAGTTACTATACGTCCTGTGGATAAATTAACTTTGAAATAACGCAAATCTGAGAAACACGTTGCGCTATTTTAAATAATTCAAAGCCTGACTGTATTTTCACAGTCCGGCGACACCTACATCTTTTTGGCCAAAACGCGGCCCAAAATTTCCGGCAAAATATGCGGTTCCCCCAGGTCTAAGAGTTACGTACCCGTCTGCCCGTCCTGGAAGTTAAGATTGCCACGCGCGAACCGATAGATAACGGCGCGGAAGAATTTGACCCCTGGCATGAGGTCTGGGGTTATCACCTTGGCTTACCAGAACTCGACACGGACGTACACTTGCACCTCGAACATATATATGGTAACGATATCAAACCCTCAGTTAGTTCTTGGTAATTAAAACAAAACATAATTATTCAAGTTTGTTTACAATACCGCTAGCTGTCAATAATCGATTACTATTTTACAAGTTTACAAACGCTAGTAAAATTCCCTGTTGGTTCCAGCAACCACCCAAACAGTGGATTTCAAACGAACACGCAGGCAATTGAGGTTGTCTACCTTCCTGCCGGCTGACCGAAGAGATTTATGTTAAATTAAAACTTACTTTGTACATATTTATGAGTCTATTTAGTTATTTTTCAAGTGAAATACAACTGCACTTAGCCACCAATAAATGTTATTTACGTTGAAGTACCTTCTTTAAATCAGTCAAGGCATAAATATAAAGCAGACCTGGCCCCTTCAGAGCTACCATTTATATGGACAAAATTAATGAATGCTAATCTCAATAAATACACCAGGAAGCATTGCATATAAATTAAAATTATATACATCAAGTTTTCAAATAAGTTGTAAACAATTTTTTTCTTAGCAAACGATAAAACATTCAAATTAGTTCTTTTTTAATTATAAGACAATAAGTAATTATAAAAAATCAATAATGATATTGAAATAGAAATTAGTTTTAGAATTTCGTATTAGAGTGAGAACTCTGTTTTTTTTTGTCTATGTTTGAAATTATACTGTTTCCAAAGAAACAAAGAAATCATGGTCTTTTAGAAAATATCTCTGTAAAACAATTTAATTTCAGCAGTACTCAATCAGTGGAAAACTTTTTTTAAGACCTTTAAACCACTGTAACTTTTTTATTTTTAGTTTTTCATGAAATCTTTGTTAATAAAAATTTTTTACTTTCGTCCCATCTATCTTCCCTTAATATCTCCTCCGTATGTTATAAATCACCCTGTATATGTTATCCTGTCCAATATTTAAACCCATCGAGCTGCACTTATTCACCATTTTTTCACAGCCTTGTCTATATAAATCTTAAATAATGAAGGGGAAAGGCAGCACCCTTGTCTCAGTCCGGTGTTTACTAGGAATTTGTCTGAAAAACACTTTCCCACCTTCCCTTTGCTCTTTGTACTGTTATAGCATTTATATATGTTCAATATTTTTATCATCCAATGCTTCCCCCAGTTTTCTAACAGGTATAGTGTTGTAGGCTTTTTTTAAGTCTACAAATATAATGTGCATCTCTCGTCCTATCCTGTGCTATCATTTTTTCTATCAACCTGGTCTAAAACAGCTTTGTTCTTCTGATTCCTCTCAATTTTCTTCTATTCTAGCTTTAATTTTTATTGCCCTTTTTATGAATAGAGCTTATATAAGCTATTTTCCATTCTTCTGGAATATCCGTTTCCCCCATGCAATATAAGCTATTTTCCATTCTTCTGGAATATCCGTTTCCCCCATGCAATCATTAAATATCATCGTAAGAGCTTCCAGAGTTACTCTAGGGGAATTCTTGATAAGTTCAATGGGTATATCTCCCGGACCTAGCGACTTATTGTTCTTCTCATAACTTCGTCGACTGTTATCTGATTATTGTACGTATTTGCTGGCTCCAAGCTATATCTTCTTTGAATTCCATTCTATGCTCTGTCAGAAGATCTTGATATCCTTTCCAATTGTCTATTCCGATTGGGTCAGTATTTATCTTTACTCTGTTATTTGTATTTAGAGTTTTTAGTGTTTTCCAAGATTTTCTTGATCTAGAGATTCCGATTTGTTCATCAACTTCTGTGCATTTGCTTTCCCAAAACTGATTTTATGCTTTGCGTACTTCTTTTTTTACTTTGTAGTTGCACCTCATATAAAAATTTTTATCTTTCGTGTCTCCTGTTGTTAGCCATTTGTGATATGTTATTCTTTTCTCTTCTATTAAAGTTTTTGAATTGTCTGTCATTCATGGTTCTTTACTATGTGTGTTGTTCTTTCGTTTTTAACCAAATGTTTCATTGGTGGCTTCATGCACTTTTTCCTTCAAGAAATCGTACTTTTCTTCCACAGTACCAGTTTTTGGTTCTTTCATTTTTTCTGACAGTCGTAATTTGTATAAGAATATAACATCATCATCCTTTAACACAATCAATTCCTTCAACGCAAGGTATGCGTTGAGTGAGTTCTCATGCTGAGTGCCGTCGACGTCACTTGTGCGGTCTGCACATGTTGTAATGTAAATGAATATTTTTAAATCGGTTTTGCAGTTGGAGGTCGGCAATCTTAAAGGTGCCTTTTTATATAAATT